>CM062813.1:392568188-392912738 GCA_031772625.1 Pinus tabuliformis | reverse complement strand
AGAGCATTCTAGAAGGATGCCCAAATCTTATCTCATCCTATGAGGTTGACTTTGGATAGGCTATGGATCAATTAGCCCTCTATCCTCTCATCCCTTTCTCAATGGAAATTAACTCCAATTTTGGAAAGCCATTCAATGCCCAATATATGACATAACAACCTACATTTCCCTATAAATTGATCACTCATCATAGTGATCAAGGGACTGGAATTTGAAGATTGTAGAGAAATATTGTTCGTTTGATATTTGAGTTCATGTCAAGTAATGTTATGCTACTGGATTTGTGTGCTTTTTGTGTGATGAGGGTTGGAGTGAAGCTGGATGAGTGACACGGGATCGAACCGCTTTGGGTGTAACTCTTCCTTCTACATCAATAAAGTTCTTTGTTCCTTTTCTCATATTCTTGTTCATATCTATGATGATTATTTGTTTCAATGTTGTCGATTCCATTGGTTTATAGTAGATATATCATGTATGCTTTGATCATTGTCATTTTATGTTTCTGTTGACAGGTACCAATTGAATGGATTCAGTTCGAGTGGGAGTGACAGGAGCAATTCAAAGGAGATCAAGGAAGAGAGATTACAAGTAAGTTCCTTCATCTCATATATCTATTATAGGAAAAGTTTAAACCACTTTCTTTCTGTTGTTCTAAGTGTAGCTACCCACTTAGGGAAAATGTGTTTATCCGTAGATACAAATTCCATATAACAAGTATGAATTTTATTGCTCATGTTTATTATTCTAGATGCATCATGTTGCTACTCATGATATGTATTTGCATGGTTTAATTATGATTATTGTTGCTCACATATGGAGTATACTTGTGTCCCTGCTCACTGATTTCATGCGTATGCCTCATTGATGATATATTTCTCACCCTTGATGAGGATAAGGATTAGTTGATGCCTATGATGCCTTATGTTGTGGATGTATTTGTTGTTGCTTATGACATATTCCTATGTTGCTGCTATTAGTTTACTTTCTTGTTGGTGCACATGAGGAGTATGGTGGTTACATGGTGATATTTTTGATGGATATTTGTTAATGGGATGATGGCACATGCACTAGCACATTTTTTGGCCAGTGTTCCTATTTATTGTAGCAATTGGAGAGCTTATGTTTTAGCTCATGGAGGCCTTGTGTTTGATGGATATACCATGTATCACATTGTTTTTTTGTTTTCATATGGAGCATATGTTGATGCTCATTGTTGCCATGTACTCATTTATTTCATGTTTTGGGGATGTTTTGATAAGAGCACCATTATGTGCAGATGTAAACACCATGTATTGACATTATGTCATATTAGGGGCACATTTCTCATGGAGAGACCCATGGTGTCTAGTATGTATTGTCATTTACTATGTATGTGTCAATGGATGTCCAAGTCATGTAATATGATATATAGCATTGATATAGCCCCACACATTTGGGTGCATGATGTAAAATTGGGTCCATAAAGTCATGGTTGGTGATAGGGTGAACATGAGCCCATTCGAGGCACTATATGGGAGGAATTACAACACTTCTATTAGATGGAGTGATCCTGTAAGGAGGGCCTTAACTAGGTCAGACATGTTGAGAGAAATGGAATAGGAAGTGTAGACCATCAAGAGAAATTTGAAGGTGGCACAAGACCAATAAAATAGTTATGTTGACTAGCATGGAGTGCATAAAAATTTCAAAATATTGGAGCATGTATATATGCACATTAAACCCAAGAAGAGCTCTTTGAGGATTGGGTTATGTGCCATGTTGGCATCACGATTTTGTGGACCTTTTGAAGTATTAGAAAGAATTGGACCAGTGGCTTGAAGATTGGCCTTACCTCCTTTAGTAAAAATTCATGATTTTTCCATGTTTCCTTGCTTAAAATATATGTGTGAGATCCTAGTCATGTCATTGATTGGTTTATACTATAGGTGGAGCCAGAGGGAGATTTTAAGTTAGAGCCATTATGCACCCTAGAGTGTAGTAAACTCAAGCTCCAAAATCAAGATATAGAGAAGGTTAAAGTGTAGTGGAAACAATTTGGGCTTGAGGAAGCCACATGGGAAATGGCTAACCAAATGTAGGCAACATATCCATTTTTGTTTACCAAATAGATAAAATATGAATAATATTGTAAATACTATATAGAATTGTATATATAAAGTTCTATCAGCAATATTTCTAGTTTGACACATTTTTTATTATTATATATGGTCATAGAATACTATGGATGGTCTTCCCATCATGGGGGACGAGTTGTAATGACCCTGGTCATTATACAAATATGTTAATTGTCCTGTCATTGTGCACTCATGTAGATATTGTAAATGTTTTCCTAGTTACTTTGCACTAATATGTTAATTGTAAATAATTTCTTGATTATTTTATAATCGTGTAAATATTATATATATATATATATATATATATATTTATATATATATATATATATATATATATATATTTTAAAATGATAATGGTCACTTCTCAATGGTGTGAATATTTTCTAGTCATGTCCAATTGCATAATTATTGTAGAATATATATATATGTGTGTGTGTGTGTGTGTGTTAACCTTAAGTATGTGAGGTAGCTATTGTTTTGGAGGTAACACATACATATGTGTAGACTATTGTAAACATCATGCAAACATTGCAAAAAAAAGTAGTATCTCGAAGATGGTAGGAAAGGGAAGCAAAAGGCCAAACAACATGAGGTTAATTGACCTACAAGAATGATAGGGCTAAGAACCGTAAAAATATAAATACTAAGTATAGGTGGCACACATTTTGTTGGTCCATAGGGGCTGGGCCAGAATGGAATCTAACCAACCACATGAAGAGATCAAACAATATAAAAAGAGGGACAATTGAGCTAGGAAAGGGCACAAAAAAATCAAGGAAAAAAATCTGGGAGTGTAGAAGAGGGCAAAAGAAAGAGGGAGGGCGTTCAAAGAATAGAATTGGGGAGCATGTTTGTTGCTAGCAGATAGAAGCTCAAGGTATTGGTCGTGTTCCCTATACAATGAAGAGGGTAGGGTAGACATGTGTAATATCAAGGAGGACTGCTACATAGAGAAACAATAGAAGACATAGGATAGTGTTGATAGTGCCGGAAATTCGTCAACCAAAGGATTCTCCACGATGTGAAGACCCAATTATATCTCACATAGTTTGGAAGAGGATCCCCATCCGGGGTATCGATCCAACTATCATACATTCCTACAGATTTTCTTTGGCTCTGAATATCAGCAAGAAAGAGGGGTGCAAATGTTCTTTCGAAAAGCAAGGGGGTGTGCTTGGTGAGTGTTCGGCTGTATATGTGTCAAATTTCTTTTACTGCGGATGGGGGAGAGCAGTGAACCTCTAAGAGAGAGGTAATAGTACCACCCTTCATCAGGTGCTCATGTCCTAAGTGTCGTAAAATGCTTAAAATTTAAAATGCTCAAAACTAGTTGAAAGTTGAACAACTGGAAAGTGCTCGTCCTCCTGATTCCGGCGCCACAAACGGTTCAAAAAATGGTCGTCGTATGAGAAAGTTATGGCAAAATGAAGAATTTCTTAGTAACATTGGAATTTTGAATTTTTCAAAAAAAATTAAAAAAGAATATTCCACAGAATATACCTTGGAATATTCTAGGGAATATTCCTTTTGGGCAGCGAATCAGAAGCTGCCATGTGGCAGGCCCGAAGGGCACCACGTGACCCTGGGTGACGTCAGCAAGGGTATGTGCATGGTTTAA
The DNA here is from genome assembly GCA_031772625.1 of Pinus tabuliformis. Taxonomy (NCBI): domain Eukaryota; kingdom Viridiplantae; phylum Streptophyta; class Pinopsida; order Pinales; family Pinaceae; genus Pinus; species Pinus tabuliformis. The sequence continues at coordinate 392,909,006 of CM062813.1, read as the reverse complement.
AATGTTTGGGAGTTCTGTGGTTTGAACCTAAGACCTCTAGTCTAACACTACAGCGCCTCACCAATGCACCAAGTGGATCAAACTTGTTTGAATGGCAGCATAAACCTAATTTAAACTTTGATTTGTGTTGGGCGGGGCCCGAAGGGGGCCAGCCCCCCATACCATGTGACCACAGCCCAAAACCGTGGGCCAAACCTTTAACTGCTGGGCACAAAATCCGAGGGAAACCGCCAGCCATTCATATGCATTTATTATAACTACAGTCAAGTTGGCAGAAAATTTGGTAGGAGCGCCAAATTTGGGTGGACCCGCCATATTTGGCGGGCCTAACTGGCTCCAACTACAGTTAGCTGGAGGTTTTTTAGGCTAAACTGGAGGGAAACTTTAATTGGCCATAACTTTGGCTAGGAAAGGCAGTTTTGGACGACCTTCTGAAGCCATTGGCACAGGTCTTACAACCATCTGAGGTCATTTGCAGAGGTTTTGGAGCCAAGGAAGTTCTAGGAACCACCAGGGCCCAGTATTGGGAAGACTGTATAGGGTTGCAGGTATCCATTGGAGGTGAACCAATAGTTAATCCTGAAGGATTCAAGTGTTCTGAATCTGTTTTTACCATCTATTCCACCTGCAAATGCTTCTATTCAGTTGTATATTCAATTTGAGCATTTAATTAAAACAAGGACAGGCCCATTTGGGAGCCTTGGACCCAGCAGACGTAGCCCAGGAGGGGTGAACTACTTCATCAACTTCTTTTGCATTTGTGGTTGATTTATTTTGCAGAACAAATTCGTTTTAGTGTGTTAAACAGTAAAAGGAAATCAATATGCTATACTTAAATGGGTCATGAACAGCTGAAATTTTCATTTGTTTTCTTTCTGCAAGACATGGACATCTTTTAAACATATATATATCTGAATTGAATACGTTGCAAACCATTTACAAGTAGTTTCAAATTCAGATCAAGTCGGTATCAGAGCTATGTTGTTGTTTCTTTGTATCAAAAGCAGTTAAATATGCTATAGACAAACCCTGAAACGAGCCAGGAAGCCTTCGAAATGCTCTTGTTATACAATTGCAAAGTAGATAAATGCTCTTTCAGTCAATCTCTGGTGTAGTTGTATTTTGATTGTTTTTGTGCAAAGATCTTCTAACTGTCTTGCAAGTATTGATGCTTACCAGGCTGAAACTTAAAAGAGGGGAAGGATAGTTGACTAGAGAATGAGAGAATCCTCAGTCAAGGAAGGCCAGAGAGCCATCACCTCCACTTTCAATTTCACCCTCAAGAGTCTCAGCAGAAGCTTCAAGAATGTCTGCACTTGAAGGAGAAATTCCTGCAGACATGGATCCAAAAGAAGAAGAAAGAGTCTTCAGAAAGGATTTCTTGGACCTCATTGAAATGGTGAGGATATTTTACCAAGAACGAAATGAGAAATTGGCTGGGGAAGGGTCCAAACATCCACATGGAGGAGAGGGCTCTTTAGGAGGTAAGAAGGATGATGATCATTCCAAGAAAGGACATGGAGGTAATGGTGATCCACCACCCCCATTGTCACCTTCTTCCTCTTCATCCTCGTCTTCTTCTTCTGTGCATAAGCATAGATCCTCTGGAAAAAGTCCTTTTTTGAAGCTTGATGTAAAATTCGAATTACCTATGTTTAATGGTGAAGTGAATGCAGAAAAGCTTGACAACTGGATTAGGCAGTTGGAAGTTTACTTGAGGATCCAGAATATGCATGATGATGCCACAAAGATTCAGTTGGCTTCTTTGAGAATGGATGGACCAGCATTGGTCTGGTGGGAGGCCAAGACTAAAGAGGAGATCAAGAAATTTGGTAAGGTTACCTTAACATGGCCTGAATTTCTGTTAGCCATTAAAAAACAGTTTTATCCTCTTGCTCACATGTAGAAAGCCATTATGAACTGGCAAAATTTCAGACAACTTAAGGGTCAGAGTGTCCAAGACTACACCCAAGAATTCAGGAGAAGAGCTCTCTTGTTAGGGGTAGATTTACAGACCCAGGAAACCTTGTTGAAATACATTGGTGGCTTGCATAGCTACCTTAGACATACCATTTTGATGTTTAACCCTACTAGCCTGGACGAGGTTTGTGTCCAAGCTACCCATTTAGAGGCAAGGGGAAAAAACACATTTGAAGAGGGTAGAAACAAGCCCCCCAAGGGGAAAAACAAAGAGAAAACCTCCAAGGGAAAGGGCAAAAAGAATGCATCTGTCAAACAGGAGAGTGAGAAAGTGATCTGTAAACACTGTTCTAAACCAGGCCATGAGGAGAAAAACTGTTGGAAATTAAATCCTGAAAAAAGACCTCATTTTAACAAATCCAAAGGGAAACAGAAAACTGCTGCTACTACATCTACACCACAGGATTTAGGGGATGATTCAGGTGATGAAACCAAAATTGCAGCCATGGGTTTGAAAAACTTGAAGGGAAAAGAAATTGAAACTCAAGCCAGCACTAGTACCTCAAACTGCCATGTACAAGCTCCTAATGAGGAAGAAAGAATTGAACTGTTTCATGTGAGGGTGATTTCAAAACATACTAAAATTGACACACTTTTTGATAGTGGGTCACAAGAAAACCTTATATCAGAGGACTTGGTCAAGCAACTTAAACTTGAGACCGTTCCACATCCGAAGCCATATCCACTTGGATGGATTTGCAAGGATGCAAATTTACAAGTTTCAAGAAAGTGCACATTGCGCTTTGCAATTACTGCACATTTTATTGACACGGTTGAACTTGATGTGGTACCTTTTGATATAGCAGGAATTGTTTTGGGAAGTCCTTACTTGTTTGACAAGAAAGCTATCTTTCATCGCCATGAAAACAAATATCATCTTTTCAAAGATGGCAAGGAGTTCATTGTTAGAGCTCATCGCAAGAAGACAAATATAGCGATGGTGAATGTAGGACAGGTAAAAAGGCTCGTCAATTCAAGTAAGAATTTTGTTCTTCTTATGATTAAGCCCAAGGTTGATGTGAATCATGAGTCATTTGACAATTGTGATCCAAAACTTAAGTCAGAACTGTATGATGTCGTTGATGCATATCATGAGATGTTTCAGGAGCCAACAGGTTTGCCTCCTAAGAGGGAGATTCAGCATGAAATCCATTTACATCCAGATTGTCCTCTTCCAAACATAGGCATGTACTGCATGTCTATTATGGAGAATGCTGAAATAAAGAAGCAAATCAAGGACTTGTTGGACAAGGGTTTCATAAGGCCAAGTACTTCGCCATGTGGGTCACCGATTGTACTGATTCCAAAGAAAGATTGCACTTGGCGTATGTGTGTTGATTTCAGGGCCTTGAACAAGATAACGGTAAAGAATCATTACCCACTCCTAAGGATAGATGATTTGCTAGACCAGCTGAAAGATGCTCGATATTTCACTATGTTACACTTGCGCAGTGGATATCATCAAGTAAGAATTGAAGAAAGTGACATTTGGAAGACAGCCTTTAAAACCAAACAAGGACTTTTTGAGTGGCTTGTGATGTCGTTTGGTTTGTGCAATGCACCTGCAACTTTCATGCGGGTAATGGATGATGTCTTGCATCCTTTTCTTGATGATTTCGTTATTGTCTACTTAGATGACATCTTAATTTTCAGCAAGTCTAGAGAAGAACATGTCATGCATGTTAGGAAAGTACTTGATGTTTTGAAGAAGAATAAGTTATTTCTTAAAATGTCAAAGTGTGAATTTGGAAAAAATTCTTTGGTTTATTTGGGACACATAGTAGGAGGAGGTGCTTTGAGAATAGATCCTGCTAAAATAGAGGCTATTGTGAATTGGCCTACTCCCAAATCCATAACAGACGTAAGAAGTTTTTTGGGTGCAGCTCAATATTGGAGGAAGTTCATCTCTAACTTCTCTTCTATAGCAGCTCCTATGCATGCAGTGACAAGTGTGAAGCATGCTTTCCAATGGGGAGGCAAGCAGCAAAAAGCTTTCAAATCTTTGAAAGAGAAGATTAGTTCAGCTACGGTCCTTGCATTACCGGATTTGAGACAGCCATTTGAGATACAAACCGATGCTAGTGATTATGCCATGGGTGCAGTTCTTCTACAGCATGGTAAGCCTATTGCTTTTCATTCTGAAAATTTTAATGGTGTTGTTGTAAATTATCCTACATATGATAAGGAGTTGTATGCGTTGGTACAAAGCGTCAAAAAGTGGAAAAACTATTTGATGGGCAAAGAAACTGTTATACATACCGACCATCAGCCCTTACAGTACTTGCAATCACAAAGCAAGTTACCACAGTCACGACACTTCAGATGGATGGGCTTCTTGCAACAGTTCCATTTGGTAATAAGGTACAAGAAAGGTACTTTGAATAAGGTTGTTGATATGCTTTCAAGGCCTATTATTGGTGTTGTTACTTTACTTAAGAATGATTCCATTGTACATGATAGTTACATAGAACAATATGCATCTGATAATGACTTTAAAGATGTGTATGCTAACTTGAGTAAAGGGAATCATGTAGAGGAAAATGACTATCACATGCATAACAATTTGTTGTTTCATTTGGGCAAGTTGTGTATACCACAGGGGGAGAGAATAAATGTCATAAGAGAAGCTCATTCTTCTCTTATTTCTGGCCATTTTGGGGTAAGCAAAACAGTTGCACATCTACAGAGGTATTGCTATTGGCCTCGCATGGTAGATTATGTTTCAAGGTTCATAAGAGGTTGTTCATTATGTGCTACAAGCAAGCCTAGTAATAGGAAGCTTGGCTTGTATACTCCTTTGCCGGTACCTTCTAGACCATGGGAGAGCATCTCTATGGATTTTGTAGGAGGTTTGCCAAAATCTAGAAAGCAGCATGATTATTTATATGTAGTAGTTGATCGTTTAAGCAAAATGTGTATACTTATGCCTTGTAAGAAAACTATAACTGCTGAACAAACTTCTGAATTATTTTTTCATCATGTATGGATTCACTTTGGTTTGCCTACTTCCATTATTAGTGACAGGGATTCCAGATTTGTGGGGAATTTTTGGTCCAACCTATGGGAGATGATGGACACAAAGTTGAAGAAAACTACTGCTTTCCATCCACAAACAGATGGACAAACAAAAGTTGTGAACAGAACCATTGTGCACCTCTTGAGAGGATATTGCAGCAAGCATCCCAAGTTGTGGGATGAACATTTTCACTACATACAGCACGCTTACAATCATGCCAAGCACTCTTCCACAAACACCTCACCGTTTGAAGCTTGTTTTGGTTACTTTCCAAAATCACCTCTTGATTTCATTCTTGAGAAAGATGTGGCCATTGAGGGACATAATGATATTGACAAAGCTCGTTCATTCATTGAAAGAATTTAGCAAATACATCAGCAAATTCCCTTCTTTTGCATTTTGATCTGAAGTCTTACGGGCCTTCTTGGAGTTGGCCTTTGTCGACTTCGCATTTGTCGTGCCAATCACGCCATCGCCGGCATGAGAGTCATTGTTTGATTTACGAGGAGGAGGAATTGAAAATTCCGGTCTAGGGGCATCAAGTATTTTGTCATAGAGCATGCCAGACTGAGTGTAGACTAAGTCTAGGTATTGTGCACGAGCAATAACTTGCTCTTCCGTTACGACCCCCCCCTTGGCCACATCTTCTGTTATAGCAGGAAGTAACGACTTGATGAACCATTCAGCTAGTAGCTGATCGGTAACGTACGTTTTTACCATCCTACGACGACGTCACCACTCATGTATATGATCGGATATATGAGTGGTCGTTGTCTGCTTGAAGTTGGTTAAGATTTCCGTTCCCGTTTCATACCTTATCGGTAATTGAAAATGGGTTAAGAAAGTCGTGGCTAGGGAGCTGAAATTATCGAACGAGGCTCTAGGTAATTCGATATACCATTTTGCCACTGGACCCGTTAACGTCCTCTGAAAAAGGCGAAGCCTTATCGAATCATCGTTTAAGGTGTTTGATGAACACCATAGATGAAAGGTCATCACATGATTCGATGGATCTTCACCCGGATTTCCATTAAATTTAGGAATGTCTGAAGGAAGTTTGTGAGGAATCGTTGGCCACCAAGGGGCATAAGCAATTGGATCGTTTGTTAACCGGTGTAAATCGGGTAACTCTAAAGTTGCCACGAATGGTAACTGTTGATTCAGGTTAGGTGAAGCATACACAGGGTATGATGGAATTGCCTGAGCAGTTGGCCTTTGCATACCAGCATAATGTAATTGATGTTGGTATGACTGATACGGTTGGTGGACTTGACCACTGTAAAGCGGTTGGTTTTGACCGTTTTGAATATACGGTTGTCCACTGTTCGCAAAGATCTGCTGCTCAGAACCTTGGTACACTTGCTGGAATTGTGGTTGTTGGTATTGCACTAGCCACGGTTGTGAAGCCATGTTCTGTTGCGCTATACTAACTGTTGGACCAAGGTGTGGGGTAATTGTACCCGTTTGGACCTGTGTCGCCCCACCAGTAGGCGATTGTGGTTGAGTCACAGGGTCAAGGGGCTGTTGCATTACAACCTGAGAAATCTGAGGTTGACATACAACAGGCAACGTTTGAACTTGCGACACTGTCACAATAGCCGGTGTGGTCGGGATGTTCGACACAGGTACACATTGTTGCATAGAATATACAACCCTTGGTTGTTGAGGTAGCATAGGTACCCAACCACTTGATGTAACTCCAGTATAACCTGAATACTATTGTGAACTCCCGTATGGATACCCTCCCGGAGGGGGTAATGAAAAGGCATACTGCCCCCCATACGGTAGCAATCCGGAACTCAAGGGGATCGTTTGTCCTTGGGGATTGGATTGCTCAAATTGACCTCCAAATGGGTCAATCTGGCGAGTCTCAACATAAGAGTTGCCGGATATTATTCCTGAGGAACAAACTGGAACTGACCACATTGTCGAAATAGTCCTTGGGGGGACTCCTTCTAGCTGTTGGGAGCTATTCGGGACAGATGGTGTGCCGGCAAACATTGTCGAAGTGACGGCACGGAGTTTTGTTGTCGCTATGTCATTCGACACAGTCCTAGATGTTGTCGGTTGCTCAGACATTTTGAGTCTATCCAAGAGATTACCTAACGATTCTACAGGAAGTTCCACTTGTGGTAGACTAACTTCTGATGTAGAAGGAAATAGAGTGGCCCCTACTCCAAAATGTGTTGGAGTACTTGCTTGCGGATCTTCTACAATTTCTTCAATCGCAATCAAACCAGGTGGAAGGGGAAGACCGTCAGGTCCATAAAATATTTCTGGTGCCGAAGAAGGGGTTGAATCAACAGCGACAGATGTTTGAAGAACAATACTCTCTGGACCGGTTACAGATGGAACTGGTTCAGTAACACAAGTGTTTGTTCTCAGACTAGGATCAGTATCACTGTCCCTCTGTGATTGTTGAACTTCTTCTGTAGAGGCAGGGTTTCCAGAAATGTTTGGAGTAACCAGAATCTCAGATGTCGTTGGAACACTTGTTCTAACTTTGATAGGAGATTTCGAACCGGTTAAACGAGTTCGCTTTGTCCGTACTGTTTTCGATTCCGGAGACAAAGACGGTTGACTCGTAAGCCTCCGCGAATGACGGGGTCTCAATTAACTTTCTTCCACGATTGCGGATTACTCGATCAACCAAAATACAAAAGGGGAAAATGTGTTTCCGAATTAAATGAATTTTTTAGACGCTTTTAGACACAACTTGCTTTTTCACTTTTAAAGAGTCGAGAAAAAGCTAAAGATGACTCTAGTCTCCTTCGATGTTTTAACGAGCCCGAAGTGACAAATGCTCGGATGGAATTTTTTTGTTATAGAGTCTGAAAAAGGCCAAAAGAAACTGCTCTGGAGTTCTAGGCAGACGGTGTGCCAAACTTTTCGCAAAACCGCAAAATACTTTTTAGGGTACGAGCGGTTGATCTTCCTGAATGCTGTGTTCAGTGCATTGCGATCAATAGGGCGGCCGAAACGGCTTCCTAAGGATAAAGGTTTTATGCCTATAGGGGTCTCCCAATATATACGCGACGGTACATGGGAGCACAATCCGTACTGGCGCTATCGTCCCTCAGGAGGAATCACCCACCATCCACGAGATCGACAGTCACCAGGCTTTACGACACCGGAACACGTCTCTAGCCTAGACCTCTATGTTGTGCGTTATGTTGCAAAGCGTTGTTAAGTTCATTCAATTTATTTTAGGTTGATATTTTTAGAAGTTTGCCTTTCAAGGTTCACCACGAGATGTATGATACAATTCCTAAATTCAGTCTAAAGATGATAAGCAAGCTTTATATCTTTTCAACTTTGAAAATCCTAGCTACTAAGGGAAAAGAAAGACACCATCTTTTCTCAAAGAGCAATCAGCACACTCTAATGCACTTTTCCTAAATCAAACATGCAAACTATCAAGATGCAAATGCACAATGCAGGTGTTTGTTTTCCGCTTTCTTAGTATTGATGCCTACAAAGAAATATTTTTGCACAACTTTGAATTTGCTTTTAAATGACAAATACAAACAAGTTTACTTTTTCGAAATCAGAAAGGGTAGAAGAGATTACAACACTTAACGATTTCCGAAATGAATACTTGTTTCGACACTTAAAAGAGACAAACTCAAACCAATAAGCAAAAGCAACTGTATAATCAACTGTAAACAGCCAATGAACTCTCTCCTAAGATCACAATCAACAGATCTGAATCAAGGGCTACAGGATGACTATTTCACTCTTGCAAAGGAAAACTGCAAATGATGCCACAAACACATAAAAACACTCACAATATTTTTGTACAAAAGGAGGCGGAATTTAAGCAGAGAAAAGGAGTTGTCAGACTGGTACCTATGCTGGTTACAGGCTGCAAAAATCAGAGATCAAAACAAGGCAAAACAGAGCAGAGAACCCCAGCTGCACAAGGCCAAACTGGTTCAGCGCAACCTCAACACAGGGGTTTTGACATTCAGCGCAGGTAGCCTTCACGAGACCTGCGTTGAAATGCAGAATCCCTTCACAGGGTCTGCACTGAAGGAGAAACTCTCGTTTCTCACTGGTTCTGGGTCACAGATTGCCATTTAATCCACTGTTTCAGGCCAAATAAAAGCAACAAGCAAGGTGTAATCAAAGGGATGCTTTGAGGGGGTACTAAGATCTATCACAAAGGATCATCAAATCATTTGTGAGTCCATTGTTCAGATCATAGACAAGTCCAGTGGTTGGATCAAAGCTGCAACTGTCTACTTTGCATCTGGGAATAGCAGATGCAGTTCGATTGTTGTTGTCGAGTCTATGAAACAAACAATGATAGAGACACAAATAAAATGACTAAACAAATCTCCCCAGCGGAGTCGCCAATTTGTTGTGGGGAAAAATGCCTATGCAGGACGATCCTATCCACCTAAGGTGTGACAGTGCCTTAGCAACAAACAGAGACAGCTATTCCAGTATTCTTCCTTTATGAATTAAGAATGAAGAGAGATGGATGGACTAACCGGTGTCTTCCGTTTGTCCCTCGATCCGGTTTCTCTTCTCTTGGAGAGTTCCCAGCTACTTGCCTTCTCGCTCGCCCAGCTTCAAGAGGTTTCTGCAAGATCACAAGAAGAGAACACTACACAAGACATGGATTCATATTCATAACTAGTTCAGGATTAGAAATAAGATAAACATACTAATGCAATCATACATCAAAGATACATCAGTATATAGGAGAAATCAAGATAGCTTTATTGATGAATAAGAAGGTTCAGGAAGAGATACAACCCACAGGGCTCCAATCCAGCATCTCCTTCCCAGCAAATGGAATTCCTATCTTCACCCCCTTCAAAGCATTAAGCACCCAATAGTTCCAATCTCAAACCAACAGCAATTATTTGCAATCACAAAATTCCAGCCCCCAGATCTCATGGAGGAGAGATCCATATATAGATGTTTGGAGAGAGGATGAGTCAGCTTGAGATTTGACTAGTGTCATCTCCCTCTGTCAGTTCTTGATTCCACTTGGAGGTTCTTGCTTCCACTTGGAGATTTGGAACCTCTTACTCATCACCAGTTGAATTCCCCGAGGCAAGTGTCATTTTGGAAGCTTCCTGGGTTCTGACACCTTGAGAAATGAACTTGCCACATGTCCACTCTCGCTCAGCGCAGGTAGCCAGTGTTGGCTTTGACATTCAGCGCAAACAGCTAGTGGAGCCACTGAAATGATCCTGAATTGACTTGTTTTTTAGCAGTTTCTGGTGGAGAACTTCTGTGAATTGCTGTGGTTTGTTAGCCTTGTTCCTCTAGGGGTAGGAACAACATGTTTAGGGACTTTGGATCCCTTAGATTATGGAAATTTCATGCTTAATGCTGTAAGGCACAAAAATGTCTATAACATATATGGTTGTTGTTCCCGTGGTATTTATATAGTTATTTTGTTGGTGATGAACATGTATTATGATAATGGCTATGTATGGCTCTCATTATGTTTTTTCTTATAACTGAATGAACAATGTATCTATGGCCTAATAGATGAAATTGAAATGAATGTGTTGAGGCATCTATGCTTCTTAGTGATTCTCAGATAAGTATGAGACCCCTATGCTCAGTTTTGTTGTTAAGACCTATAGCTTTCATGTTTATGACATGTTTGACGAAATTCTTGTCATGGCTAGTAAGGGTCCAATCTAGTCCTTGTCAATATTTTTGCAATTGTATCATTGTTCTGTTGTGTAATTTCATTTCTGAGCCTTCCATTGAGTTCTGGGAAGTTACCTGGGTTTTGGGCCTAAAAAAGTGGCACAAATCCTAGAGTCACAGGAATAGGTCTAAGGAGAAAAGTCTCTCGACACATGCATACCCATCTTGTGGGAGTGTCTAGAGCCTCCTAAATGCATTCTTGTCCATATACAGGGAGCACTAGGGGGTTTAATGGTTAAAAAACTTAATGGGACCTAGAGGAAGGTTACTTGAGTGGTTTGGATGGCTCCTCGGAATTTTTTATTGATGTGGAAGGTCTATGTGATGTGTTATGTTGGTTCCACTTCCTTAATTGACACATAGGGAGTTGAATCATATCATAGTAACTTCTCGTCACATTTTTACTGCGGTTGGATGGTTACTTGGTTAGATGTGGGAGGAGGGTGTTACAGAGTGGTACCAAAGTGGGTTGCACTCTCTTTGGGTCATATCTGATACCATAGAGTGGTATCAGAGCATGGTTCACCCCTCAAACTAGATGGGTTGTGTGTTGGTCATGCATTCATGTTAATTGCATATGTGTGTCTTGTCTTGTAAGACCATGTGTTTTTTGCATTTGTATGGTATGGGTTATGGTTGCAGTGAAGTCACCATAGGAAGTTGATGGTGTTGTTGTGGAGTGTGTCATCGTGAGTGTATGGTTGATTATTTATTTCTTATGCACATTAGTATTCACATGTGGTCAAGTGTATAGTGATGTGGTCGTTGTTGTCATGCATGAGGTCATGGTATTTGTAGTTGATATGGTCAAACTTTGATGAATGGACTCTAGCTATAATGACAATTATATGGTTATATGATTATGCATTATATTTCTATATGTTGCCATGATTATGTCATACATGTATTATTCTGATTTGTTGATCCTACAGACGAGGTATCCTCCTTGAATTATGTCAAGGTATGATGGTTTATTGTGATTTGGTTTAGCTGACATGATATACCGTGCAGGAAGAATATCAAATATGACTAGAAATATGGTATACTACAATTCACGAGACTCTCCATATGCATCAGATGAGAAATGTGGTGTTAGGCACTCTTCTGATTTGGCAGACACACTGAGAAGCTTAAAGGCAGAAATAAGGAGTTGTAAGGAAGACAATGACAAAATCATACAAGCACAAGAGAAACAAGTAGAGATAAATGCAATGATACTTTAGAGTTTGTCATAATAACATTGACAAGGACCCTTTCGAATCAGCCATGAGCAGGAGGACATAACTAATGGGGCATATGTAAATAGGTCTACTAGTGGGTACAAGTCAGATAGAGATGACACAATCAAAGATGGAAGGTCCTTGGATACTCTGGATAAGAGAGCTGATGGACGCAAGTACCATTCTAGTTTTTGTTTTTACAGGAATTATGATCAGCATCATTATCATCCTTATAGGAGGAGTGATAGGGGATATTTGTTGGAAAATTTTAAGAAAGCAAAGCCACCTACATTTGATGAAGAGATGAACAAATCACAGGATGTTGAGGCAGGGTTGCTTGGTATGAGGAAGTTCTCCAGGTTGCATGATTACTACATTTAGTCTCAAAGGTAAAGCAGATATTTGGTGGGAAGATGTGAAGAATGTAAGAAGTATTCGTGAGGAGGAATTGACTTGGAATGAGTTCAAGAGACTATTCAAGAAGAAGTACTTATCAGAGAGATACTTTGATGACAGGGAAAAATATTTCTATGAGCTAAAGATGGGATGGATGACAGATGAGGAGTACACTAGAGTGTTCTTAGAGCTACTAAGGTATGCGCCTTACCTCAAGAAGGAGAAGGCCAATATTCATAGAGTCACTAGTGGATTATTGATTGCATTCAAAGACATGATTGAGTTCGATGAGCCTATATCATTGGAGGAGGCCATCTGAAAGCTAAAGCATTACTATGATAAATCGAAGTGCAGATCTAAGACTAAGCTGGACTGGAAAGGTAATGCAAAGAACAAAGGAAAATTTGACAAGAAGCAAGCAAGACCTTAGGGTGCAGGTAATAAATAGAATGCATCATCTAAGAAGTTTAATGCATCGATAGAGGACGGGGACTTCGATCTGAGGAGTAGAATAAGGAGCTTTTGTGGTGTTGTACCTGTGGAAGAGAGCATCGTAGGAGAGATTGTCCACAACATCAAGTGTTGAAATATGGCAACAAGAATATTCCAGTTTGATTTTTCCTTGAATTAAATTGTGAATTAAGATCGAATTTATTCTTAACAACTACTTGAAAATAATTAATTTATTTATTTTAAATTAATTAGTTGGAGAAATTCAAGTTAGAAGTCTTTCTGAAGTCATGCAAGAGTTATCCCTTAAATTAAGGAGATAAGATTGAGTTATATTTGAGTTGTAATTAGTTAACTCAGTTTACTGAGTTAAGTCCAACTAAATTAGTTCCAAACTGTTTGAGGAAATAATAGTGAGTTAACAATCAGGTGATGCATTAACGCACTCAACTAGTGCTACTCCAGTTAACTGAAGATTCCCTCATCAACAACTCATGCATGTCTATTCTGAGAAAGAACTAGTTGAGATTAATGTTCAAGGACAATGTACCATCAGTTGCATGTGTTTTCTCATGACGAAAACTCATGCATGCAGTCAAGGATTCATCCTTGAGGATTGTGTAGTTTTGAAGGATTGGTTTTCCACTTGGTAATAGGCTAATCATCCACAAGGAACAGCGCAAGGAAATAGGAGCTTGGAGGGAAGAGAGGAAGGCTAGAGAGAAGCCAAGATTGCTTGTGAGCATCTGTGAGGATTGTACTGAGAGTTGGCTAGCTGTGAGAGCTAAGGCTTTGTGTAATTCCTATGTATTTCCACCATGTATTATAATACAATAGTGTGAGGTTTTTATCTAAGGATTTCCCCAAAAGAATTTTCATGTGTATTGTGCCATTGATTCTTCTTCTTCTCATTATATTGTTCAGCTTGATCTTTAAGCTTCCACAAATTGATAGTAGAAGTAGGTTATAGTATTCTGTTTTGATCTATATTGTATTATCGGGTTAACCTATCACAAATTTTCTACATCAGGGTGGTAGACCACAGATCTACAATGCTTAGGAGGCACAAACAGTGGGAGATGTTGGGCAGAGTATTCCTAGGATCGATGTAGCGCTGGACAACAGACAGGTAGACCATCAGGAATCTATCATTGAGATGGACGGTAAGCCTTGTGATCAATTTGTTTCTATTTTTATTGAACCTAGATCTAATTATAGTTATGTTAATCCTGACCTGGTTGATAAGTGTGGTTTGAATAAAGAAGTGCATGCAAAGTCTTGGTTAGTGCGGGTGGCTATAGGTACAAAGAAGTAGGTTCATCATTAGGTAAGAGATTGTACATTTGATTTGAATGGTATGCCTACCTCAACACATTTTAATGTATTACCATTGGGATCATACAATATGTTATTGGGCATGGATTGGATGTACCTTCATAGAACCAAGGTGGATTGTTATGACAAATCCATTGAGTGCTTTTATCACAATGGGGAACAAAGAGTCTTGCGGGGTAAGAAGAAAGAAACATCAATTATAATGGTGATAGTTGTGTAGGCCAAGCATAGTCATAGGAAAGGGTGTGTCTTATTTGCAATGCACATTTCTAGTGACAAAGGTAAGGAAGTTGAGGACACAGATTTTTTGAGCAGGTACCTAGTTCTACAGTATTTTTAGGATGTATTTCCTGTAGATATTTTAGAGTTGCCACTTCACAGGGAAGTAGACTTTTCTATTAAGTTGTGTCAGGGGCAGCTCTGGCATCAAAGGAACCTTATAGGATGAGTACACCTAAGTTGGTAGAGTTAAAGTTGCAGTTGCAGGAAATGCTTGACAAGGGGTACATTAGGCCAAGTGTATTGCCATGGGGTGCACCGATATTGTTTTTGAAAAAGAAGGATGGTACTCAAAGGCTATGAATTGACTATAGGAAGTTGAAAAAAGTGACCATCAAGAATAGGTATCTATTACTGAGAATTCATGACTTATTCAATCAATTGGAGGGAGGAGTGTTCTCGAATTGATCTGAGATCCAGATATTATTAGGTACGCATTAAAGAAGAAGACATCTACAAGACGACTTTTTGGATCAGGTATGGGCATTATGAGTTTGTTGTAGTTCCATTTGGTTTACCTAATGCTCCATCTACCTTTATGTGCTTGATGAATATTGTGTTGTGTCCGTATTTGGACATGTTTTTTATTGTGTTCATTAATGATATATTGGCATATTAAAAAAATGACGAAGAGAAAGTCGAGAATTTAATAGTGGCATTAAGATTGTTGAGATAGCATCAGTTGTATGCTAATCTCGGAAAGTGTAGTTTCTTTTAGAATGAGGTACACTACTTGGGACAAGTGGTTTCCAAGGATGGCATAGAAGTGGACCCAGAAAGGGTAAGAGATATCATGGAGTGGGAAGCTCTCGGGAATGTGGATGAGGTGTGATCTTTCATGGGGTAATCAGGTTATTACAGGAGGTTCATTAGGAACTTCTCACAGATTTCTTATCCTATCATATCATTGTAGAGGAAAGGTAAGAAGTTCGAATGGACATAGGAGTGTGCGACCAGTTTTGAGCAGCTCAAGCAGTTGTTGACACATGCACCAATGTTAAAGATTGCAGATTTGGAAAAAGAGTTTGTATTATGTACATATGCTTGCAAGAGAGCACTTGGTGGAGTCCTTATGCAGGACATACAAGTGGTATGTTATGAGTCACGTAAACTGAATGAGCACGAGAATAACTACCTAACATATGATCTTGAGTTGGAAATGATCATAAATGCATTGAAGACGTGGAGGCACTATCTTCTGGGCAGGAGGTTTGTATTGATGAGTGATCATAGTGGGTTGCAGTATTTACTTGACCAACCAAATCTGAATGGAAATCAGGCTCGGTGGTTGTGTAGGTTTTAACCCCGTACAGAAATTACCTGCATACGAATTCTAAATCACAGAAAAATAAACAATGCGAGAGCATAACACATAAAACACATATACACAGAGATTTTCCCCTGGATCCCAAAACCGGGACTACCAGCTTGATTTTTCATTATATTCCTTTCAATGTTATAATACATATTTATACATGCCGAAGCATCCAATACCATGGACTGAAAACCATCGCGTCCAAAACCATGGACCGAAAAACCATAGGTAGGTTTGCCCAACCTAATATAGGGTCCAAAAAAAAAATTTCCCGGGGCGCTGCCCCAGACCCCGTAGAGGGGGGCTACCCGCCCCCCTGTGACCCCCCCGCTACGCAATCAGCACAACGAAGGGGGGGCTCCACCGCCCCTCTAACCCCCCGGTTCACTACGTGGGTTAGTCGTGGAAAGAATATAACACAACCCAAAAATCTCCGACTTGTTATTTTATTTCCACACGGGACCACAGGAGAGCTTAGTCATTTTTCCAGCCCTGAAATACCCATTGTTTCTCTACACCAAGAGAACTTCTCAGAGCTCACATATTTTGTCAATGCATCTGTAGTATTCTTCAAAGTGTCCACGTTTACCAGCAACACCCTTTTGTCTTCTATCATATCCCTCACAAAGTGATACTTAACATCAATGTGCTTTGTCTTTGAATGATAATCAGGGTTCTTTGCCAAGAAAAATGCACTTTGGCTGTCACAGTCTATTCTTATAGCTCCCTGTACTAACCCCATACTTGAACACAATCTCTGCAACCAAACTGCTTCCTTGCTTGCATGAGTGGCTGCCATGTATTCTGCCTCTGTAGTCGATAGTGCCACTATAGATTGTTTCTTACTCATCCAACTGACTGCACCTCCAAATAGGTTAAACACATACCCACTTGTAGATCTTCTCTGATCCAGATCTCCAACCCAGTCTGCATCAACAAAGCCACGAATATCCAACACTCTGTCCAATCCTGGTCTTCCTTGGTAGCACAAACCATAATCACTAGTGCCATGCAAATACCTAAAAACCCGCTTCACTATTGTCCAGTGCTCCTTCCCCGGTTTTGACATAAACCTGCTCAATACTGCCACTACATGTGCAATGTATGGTCTAGTATAGACCATTGCATACATCAAGCTACCGACTGCACTTGCATATGGAACACGGGACATGTCCTCTTCCTCTTCTTGTGTCTTGGGACATTGTTCAGCAGATAACCTCACACCTACAGGAATAGGAACCTTCACCGGTTTACTATCCTGCATATTAAACCTCTGCAGTATTGTCTTGACATACTTCCTCTGGTTTAACCAAAGCTTCCTCTTTGCTCGATCTCTTTTAATTTCCATTCCCAAAATATAGTTTGCAGCACCAAGATCTTTCATGTCAAATTTGGAGGACAATTGGGTCTTCAAATCCTGGATAATTTCTTTGTCATTTCCAACCAGCAACATATCATCCACATACAAGACCAGATAAATAACACGGTCACCAATTAATTTAAAATACACACAGTGATATGCTTTGCTTCTGGTGAAGCCAAGTCCCCATATAAATGTATCAAATTTCTGATACCACATCCTTGGTGACTGTTTTAACCCATACAGAGACTTCTTTAACTTGCATACTAGTTCTTTCTTACCCTTCACCGCAAAGCCTTCAGGTTGCTTCATGTAGATTTCCTCTTCCAAATCCCCGTGAAGAAATTTTGTCTTCACATCCATCTGTTCTACCTGAAAATCAAAAGCAGCAACAACAGATAAAAGTAACCTAATAGAAGTTACCTTAGCAATAGGAGAAAAAATATCACCAAAATCAATTCCCGGCACCTGGGAATAACCTTTTTCTACCAACCGAGCTTTGTATTTCTCCACCTTCCCTTCTGCATTTGTCTTCTTTTTAAACACCCATTTGCTGCCAATGGGTTTCCTTCCAACCAGCAACTCCACCAAATCCCAAGCCTCATTTTTGTGCAAAGATGCCATTTCATCAACCATGGCCTCTTTCCAGAGTTTTCCATCCTCTGAATCTACTTCTTCCTTCACAGTTCTGGGATCATCATCAGTAACAGACAAAGCAACATTTGAATAGAAAGCAGAAGGACTATACCTTTCTGGCTGCCTTCTTTCTCGAACTGATCTTCTCACAGCCGGAGTTTGTGGCTCTTCATCTTCTGATTCCTCCTCTGCTGCAGAGTCTGATTCTTCCTCCTTTAGCTCAAACTCTATCTTCTCAGGTTCCTTTGGTTGGACTTCATCTTTAATAACATCTTTTACCTCTCTGAACACCACATCTCAGTTGTACACAACGTTCCGTGTGACTAGGTTCCAAAGCTTATAACCCTTTAAACCATCCTTATACCCAATAAAGATGCACTTTTCAGATTTACTATCCAACTTGGTTCGCTTCTCCTTTGGAACATGTACATATGCATCACATCCAAATACCCTCAGATGTGAAAGAGAGGGTTTCTTACCAGTCCATACTTCTTGTGGAGTCTTATCCTCCAACGCTCATGAAGGTGACCTGTTGACCAAGTAACATGCAGTATCCACCGCCTCTGTCCAGAATTCCTATCCTAACTCGGCACCACTGAGCATGCTTCTTGCCCTTTCCATCAACGTCTTGTTCATTCTTTCTGCGACTCCATTTTGCTGAGGTGTATATGGAGTAGTCTTCTGCCGTGCTATACCACACTTCTTACAAAATTCTTCAAATTCCATGCTGCAAAACTCTCCACCATTATCTGTCCTCAACACCTTTATCTTCTTCTCTGTCTGATTTTCCACCAGAGCCTTAAATTCTTTAAACTTGTCAAAGACTTCAGATTTCTTCTTAAGGAAATATATCCATGTATTCCTTGAGAAGTAATCTATAAATGATACATAGTACACAGAATTACCCAGTGATGGAACTTTCACAGGTCCAAACACATCACTGTGCACAAGCTCTAATATCTGTTTCGCCCTCTTAGCACCAGAGAGGAAACTCACCCGATTCTGCTTCCCATATACACAATTTTCACAGAAATCAAAATCTAGAGAGCTATTACTCATACCTTCTACCATACCTTTACCATGAAGTATTCGAAGGCCCTTCTCTCCAATATGTCCAAGCCTTTGATGCCACAGCATGGTCTTCTCTCCAGAGACCACTAGATTTTCAGCTCCACTTTCAGGAACCAGAGAACTGTTGCACCCATCAACAACAGTGCTACCTTGCAGCTTGTACAGAGTTCTAGTCTGAACTCCCCACATCAATACCAGTGCTCCCTGAACCATCTTGCAAGTATCCTTCTCGAACACTGTTTTTACACCTGCATCATCCAACTTGCTTATAGAAATCAGATTTCTGGCCAATGCAGGAATATGCAAAACACCCGGAAGTGTTCTAACCCTTCCACCTTGCAACTTCAACTTTAATTTTTTGCGACCAATGATTCTAGCCTTCCTATCATCTCCTAAGAAGACATCACCACCATCGTATTTCTCATACTCGCAGAACCACTCTCTATGGGGAGTGAAGTGAAAGGATGCACCTGAGTCAATCAACCATGCCTCATGATCTACATGTGTACTTGAAAAAGCCAAGTACACATCCCCACCTTCATCTGAGGTGTTTTTTGCCTCTGCAGAAGGAGCATCATCAGATCCCTTTCCTTTATCAGGAGCTTTAGATTTACAGTCCTTTTTGAAGTGCCCTTCCTTTCCGCATTTCCAGCACACCACCTTTACAGGTTTTCCTGGAGATTTAGATCTCCCTCTAGATTTAGATCTCCCACTCGATGAATTATTTTTGTTTCTATTCTAGGACCGTCCTCATACAGACAAGGCATCACCATTTTGGCTCTCCATATTTTTCTGTCTCATCTCCTCCGTTAGCAAGGCTGAGACTATTTCATCAAACTGCAACGTAGTTGCATTGCTACCTATTGCAATAACCAGACCATCCCACAAATCTGGTAAAGAACACAACAAACTGATGCACTTATCTTCATCTGAAATTTTAATATCAACAGACGCTAGCTGACTTACCATAGTATTAAATGCGTTCATATGCTCTATCACCAAGTCTCCATCTTTCATCCTCAGGTTATACAGCTTTTTCCGTAGGAACAGTTTATTCACCAGAGACTTAGATTGGTACAAAGTCCCTAACTTGTCCCACAAAGCCTTCGCCGTAGCTTCCCCTGATACATTCAACAATACTGAATCTGAGACACACAATCGTATTGTGCTCTTTGCCTTCTGATCCAACTTCTTCCATTCTTCATCGGTCACTCTCGTTGGTTTAGTACCTGGATCTACCGTGATCCACTGATCTTTATCCACCAACAAATCCTCCATCTTGAGTCTCCACAACTCAAAACTCTGACCATTGAACTTCTTGATCTCTATCTTTCCACTGCTCGCCATCTTCTTTCACCACCAGAAACGATCTCACAGATCTCCCACTGAACAGGGTCTACCACAGGCCCGAGCGAAATCCCTCAGCAAAAAAGGCGTCCCCTTGAAGCCAAAAAATCTCTGATACCAAATGTAGGTTTTAACCCCGTACAGAAATTACCTGCATACGAATTCTAAATCACAGAAAAATAAACAATGCGAGAGCATAACACATAAAACGCATATACACAGAGATTTTCCCCTGGATCCCAAAACCGGGACTACCAGCTTGATTTTTCATTATATTCCTTTCAATGTTACAGTACATATTTATACATGCTGAAGCATCCAATACCATGGATCGAAAAACCATAGGTAGGTTCGCCCAACCTAATATAGGGTCCAAAAAAAAAATTCCCGGGGCGCTGCCTCGGACCCCGTAGAGGGGGGCTACCCGCCCCCCTCAAACCCCCTGTGACACAACCCAACAGGTTGGAAACGATCAATGAGTTTGACTTTGAGATCAGGTATATCAAATGAAAATAGAGCAAGGTCATAGATTCTCTTAGCAGGCAGATACAGGTAAATCACATAGCAGCTATGAGCTCCTACGAGACAAATTTATAGGATAGGATCTTGTAGGAAGGTTAGCAAGATGTCAGGTATATGGATATTATGCATAGGTTGTAGCAGATTTTAGGTAGTGGTACAGGTACAGGTACTAGTGGTGGTACAGGTACATGTACATATAGTGGTACAGGTACAGTTACATATGTATGTGCACAGGATGTGGACTATTGTCTCACGACAGATGGATTGGTCAAGTTTAGAGATAGGATATATGTGTCAGACAAAAGTGAGCTCAAGAAGGGAATCTTGAGGGAGTTTCATGTGAAACCATATTCAGGTCACCCAGGTTAACAAAATTTGCTGAAAACAGTGAAGAAAGTTTATTATTTGCCAAATTTGAAGAGAGACACAATAGAGTTTGTGGCTAGGTGCTTGGATTGTCAGCAGGTGAAGGTAGAGTGTAAGCATCCAAGTGGGTTGTTATAGCTGATTCTAATTCCATAGTGGAAATGGGAGGTCATTTCATTATAATTTATCACAGGTTTTCTGAGGACAGTGAGACAACATGATTCCATTATGGTAGTGGTGGAAAGGTTGAAAAAGGCAGCACACTTCATTCCAGTGAAGTCTACATTCTCATAAAGTGATGTAGCACATGTATTCATCAAGGACATGGTCATATTGCATGTAGTTCCGAAGAATATTGTGTCAACCAAGGATGTGAAGTTTACTTCCAAGTTTTGGAAGGAGTTATTTGCAGGTTTGGGCACAGAGTTGGCCTTTAGTAAACTTATCAACCTTAGATAGATGGACAGACATAGAGGGTCAACAGGATATTGGAGGACATGTTGAGGATGTATGTGATGCATCAACAGTGGAAGTGGGAAGAGTACCTTCCAATGGTATAGTTTGCTTATAACAATGGGTATCTGGAATCTCGAGCGTAAGTCCGTTTGAGGCATTATATGGGCAGAGTTGTAATACTCCTAGCAATTGGAGTGATCCAGTTAACATGGTGTTGATTGGACCGGACATGTTGGCAAACGTGAAGTGGGAAATGCAGGTAAAGAATAATTTGAAAGTAGCACAGAATAGGAAGAAGAGCTATGCATATCGAAATATGTTGTTCAAGGAGTTCCAAGTTGGGGAACAGGTGTACTTGCGCATCAAACTGAAGAAGAACTCGATGAAAATTGGATCATGTGCCAAGCTAGCACCCCAGTTTTGTGAACCTTTTAGGATTATTGAGAGGATTAACCTAGTAGCCTATCGACTTGCGCTACCTCCAACAGTGAAAGTCCGTGATGTTTTCCATGTGTCATTTCTTAAGAAGTATGTTAAATATGTTGATTATGTGATTGACTAGTCTGTATTGCAGGTGGATCCAGAAGGAGAATTCTAGCCGAAACCACAGTGTATTTTTCAGAGAAAGATGCTCATGCATTGGAACCAGGAAATTGAGTAGTTTCAAGTGCAATGGAAGCACTTTGGGCCCAATGAAGCTACATGGGAGATGGCGGATCAGATGTGGGCTATATATCCTTCCTTGTTCGCTAGTTGAGTGGATGTTTTGGTATATGTTTTTGGTACATGTTTTGGTGATGATTCGTATATGGAAATATGTATATGGATGTAAATACCGCCGTGAACTATGTTATAAAGCTCCAATAAGCAGTATGGGTTTCATATCATAATGATGTTATACTTGTTATATTGTCATGTTGGTTTTCTTGTCAGTAGGACGATCATTGTAAATACTACAATGAGCTAAGTTATAAAGCTCCAGGGGCAATATGTTTTGCTTACAATAGCCTTGTTGCTTTTAGGTGTTGTTGAATACCGAGGGCAGTGTTACCCCAAGGGGGGGCCTCTGTAACATCCCTAGTGAAAATTTCATGTAATAAAAGTTAAAAAATGCAAAATAATAACCATGGTTGATGGGACACTTATTCCAAGCTGAATGTTGGGAAAAATTATAGTGATGGGGATCACTGGTGGTTGATTAATGGCTAAGGAAATTGGCAAAGGAAATGGAAATGGCTTTGGAAAGGAAAAATGGCATTTTGACAAATTTATTTATGAAAATAAGGGAAATTAGGAGAAAAGGGAGGTCAAAGGTCACAAGTTGCATGTGAGGAGGAAAATGAAGCAAAACAATGGAAAATGAAGAAAATAGAGGCCGCATTAATAAAAAGGCTTCTGAGAATTAGTACGCAGACTTTTGTCAGTTCAGTTTTGGAGCTCTATCTCTCTCTATTTTCTCTCTCTCATGCTCTTGGACACTTAGATTTTTCTTGGATAACTCTTGGAGAAGTGTGGCATACTTGGAGTTTTGGAGAAAGAAGGAAAATGAAGAGCATAAAAGAACAATATGACATTGGTATCAACAACTACAACAGGTTTTGCTTGCAACCGAGTTGCATGTATGTTTTCCTCACTAGTTTTGGAATGCATAGCACATGCATGTGGTTTATTGGTCATGATATGTCATTGGCATGGAGGTTTTCCTAGATTGACAATGGATTTGCCTAGCCTTGCCATTTCCTGGATAACCATGGTGTTGTGGGTTCATTTCTTTATTTTTATAGTTGTTTCTCATGTTTGCTTTAGCTTGGGTTGAGTTACTAGTTCTTGGAGCCTTGGTTGGACAAACCCTCTAGGGCCATATAACAACTTGGGTTGTGTTGCTAGTCCTAAAGCCTTGGTTGGGAAAATTCTTTGGAGCCCTTGGTGGGTTGAGTTACTAATCCTAGAACCTTGGTTAGACAAATTCTCTGGAGCCCTGAGGAAATTGTGGGTTGAGTTACTAGTCCTAGAGCCTTGTTTGGAACAAATACTCTAGAGCCCTGGAAGGATTGGGTAGAGACCAATCTGGTGATGGTTTGTGATGTCCGACCATGAGGTGGAATCAATGTTTGATGGGTTGAGGTGGTTTGGCGTCTAGAAGCCCTAGATGGTTTTTATTGATGTGTTTTATGAGATCCTGCATTCATGCTTGGAATATGGCACAGGGGTAACTGGTTGAAGAGAGATTTGGGTCGACCATGTCTATGGTCGGATGGTTCGTGGAAGTCCCGAACTTGGCTGGCCTTTGCATCATTAATATAAGGTTATTTCTCCTTATTAATTCATGATTATTATATTGGTTTATATGTGGATTATATGGTTGTTGTTTCCTTGGTATTTCTATTGTTATTATGTTGGTTATGAACATGTATTATGATAGTGGCTATGTATGGATCTCATCATGTTTTTACTTGTAAATGAATGAACAATGTATCTATGGCGTAATAGATGAAATTGGAGCTATTGTGTTAAGGCTTCAATGCTTCTTAGCGATTCACAGATATGTATGAGACCCTGTGATCAGTTCTTCTGTTAAGACCTGTAGATTTCATGTTTGTGACATGTTTGACGAAATTCATGTCATGGCTAGTAGGGGTCCAACTAGTCCTTGTCAATATTTTTGCAAATGTATCATTTTTATGTTGTGTAAGTTCATTTCTGAGCTTGCCATCGAATTTTTGGTAGTGACCTAGGCTCTAGGTCTAAAAATGTGGCATAAATATTGGAGTCACAAGAAAAAGCCTGAGGAGAAAAGTATCGAGATGCATGCA
Source organism: Pinus tabuliformis (assembly GCA_031772625.1). Classification (NCBI taxonomy): domain Eukaryota; kingdom Viridiplantae; phylum Streptophyta; class Pinopsida; order Pinales; family Pinaceae; genus Pinus; species Pinus tabuliformis. The sequence goes on along the minus strand of CM062813.1, from coordinate 392,884,765 downwards.
TACCCATGTTGTGGGAGCATCTGGAGCCTCCAGAATGCATGCTTGTCCGTATCAAGCAAGTGTCCAAAGGTTTAATGGTCAAAAAACTCAATGGGACATAGGAGTGGGTTACCTGAGTGGTTGAGATGGCTCCTGGAAGTTTTTTTGTTGATGTAGAAGGTCTGTGTGATGTATTTCATCAGTTCCATTTCCTTAATTGACACATAGGGAGTCGAATCATATCATGGTAACTTCTTATCACATGTTTATCTCAGTTGGTTGATTACTTGGATATATGTGGGAGGAGGGTGTTACTATGTAGTGGCGCAATTCAAGAGCTCAGGGTTTGGACTTGACGTCAGAGACTGCGCACTACACAGTTGGGGCCAGGTTGGAGAGATGATTTTCTTATTTTTGGAGTCCAAGGCTCAGGCTTGAGCACTGAAACTACACAGTGCATAGTACTGGAATGAAGGAATTGCACATTGTGCAGTGTCAAGATGAAGGGTTGCAGCTTGAGGGCTGGGACTATGTAATGCGTAGTTCAAGAAGGTCAAATGAGGCTAAGTTGCCTAGAATTTTCTAAAATTTGGCTGTGTGGGATCAATGAAACTGATGTGAATAGTGATAGGACTTGACTGTGATCACACACTTAGAGTGCTTGAAGACACACCATAGATCATATGGGACACATTAACAACATACTTCCCTCAATGCGACAACCTTTACGACAAGTGTGACAGTACAGATACACTTTGCGATGACTGTGACGACACTTGTGCGATATTACTTAAAAATTTGGAAATCCATGCGACAAAGGTTTACATGGTAATATTGACTCATTTACACAAGGAGAAACTCTTGAACAACCAAAACAGGCTTATGTACATTTTGGGACACTTAACATGCCAGAATACGACAAGTGCTAAAGTGTGAATGACACTTGCGATATTCGAACGAAAGTGAAAAAAACACATGTCAACGCGAAGATAACATGAAAATAACACTAATTAGAGTGAAATCAAGAAAACATGATAATTGAAAACATGAAACCAGCACTCGCGAAACAAAGGTGCGTGAAAGCGAAAGTTTGCAAAACTCACCAAAATAGAAGTACAAATGCAACTACAAGTGATAAAAAAATTATGTCAGTGTACACTGATTGTCGAAATGGATTGGACATCGCACAAGCACACTCTTGATGGACCGTGCTATTATTTTTCAAGTCTACATAAAAGAATGTGCTCATGAACTTGTTGTGGAATGAGCATGTGTGAGCAAGTACCCTCAACACTTCCAACCCAAGAAGGGAGCTCAAACGCATCAACTAATGAGGAAGTGACTACGGAACGACCGATTGCAAGATCTGAAGTAGGCTCCAAAATTCGAGTGTAGAAAAATTTTGGATGTTGTTTGTCGCAGCGAAAACACTTGGTAATGCACTGGTAGAACTCTAGATTCTCTGTCTTTGTCAATTCTTTCATGCAGGGTCTAGTTATTTAGGAAGTATTGATTCATCATTCAGATTACTATGGCTTCCCCATTTATCCCATGCATAAACATATTCCCCTTCATTCCTTAACTCGATTAAACACAAACATAAGATCAATGATCACACAATGTTTTGAATTAGGATAGGATAATAAATTTTGGGAGCTTTAGATTTTCAGAGTATATTTTTTCATCTCTCTTGTTGCTCCACTACCAGCAGGCCTAGACAATACCCCAAGAGAGTCACTTTACGAACACAAAAATTGATCCACCGCCAACGATCCTATACAGTACCCTATTGGAGTTACTCTCTTCACCTCTTTGCATAGGAAGAATTTGTCTTCTTTCACCTTTATTTATTTATTTAAAGAAGACTGTGCATTGGCACTTATTTATTTATGGGTGGAAAAGGGATCCTGACTTATTGAGAGTAAGAGAGGTTGTTCATTTAGAGAAGCATATAGAGACCTTTGATTTAGGTTTTCTCATTTATATTTTTCCCTTGTCCTTATCTACTTGATTGGATCAACCTGAAAACACCAAAACATAAAAAACCAAGTGTAGGAATGCGATTTCCATAATAGACATGGAGGTCATGGTTCGACACAAGGATTTCTTAAATCAAGGATCGTATTTTCCATCGGAACATCATCTACCAAAATATGTAACCAAGACAAAGAACAGGGACATAGAGTTAGCCAAATGTTGCAGTGTCACAGAGTCCTTTTCTATTTTTCCACATTCCTTTTTGAGCCAATAGGGCATCGGCATGCAAGGTCTCACAAAACGAAAGGAAATACAACAAACAACAAGGGAACAAAACCAGAACACAACACAGAAAATGGCTAAACCAAAACATGATGTGAAACCAAAAATAGAAAACACAAGATAAACTACAAAAAACGAATGTAGGATGAATGTGCAAGTAAATTAAAATGAAACTAGACCTGCTCCTAACCTAAGCGGCCAGAAGGTCTAGGTCACATATAATGGAATTTCCAATGTAGCCACCGTAATTGTTCCCGACCTATAATCACAAATATGTGATTGATTAAAACAAATATAAAATTATGTGCAATGGAAAAGTTAAGGGCTTGTATAACTACACAAAAAACTGAATGTCTTGCCTATTAACAGAAGGATATGTCGTAGTTACTACTTTTAAACAATTTACATTCTTACCCTTTTGGTGAGAACCATGATTCAACAAACCTTAGAAACTTCTCGCATATGTGTCTCCATCTACACCAAACTCCTTAATGAGCGCGAGGAAAGATCGTAACTTGTTGTTTGTGACATAGCTTTCCAAGTAAGATTGTTCCAACCATTTAGCGATTGGATCATAAAATTCATGATAATCCTCTTGAAAACCCTGAAATATTCGAAACGATGAATTCTCAACTAGAGGCATGGGAAAACGATGAGAACCTTGTGAGGGAAAATAGATCTGATCATATACAGCGAGCATGCCAAAATAATGAGGACCTAGAATAACCATCAACAAAGGTTGAAGTGCCTCAATTGCTCGACAAATATCTGAATAGTGAAATGTTGAACCATAAAGATCAAAGGATGTAAAAAAATTGTCATTAGATGTGCTTATGGGAAAATGATAAGTTGAATGAAGGTCATTAGAGACAAAATAATGATAATATGGGATGCTAAAGAATCAGATTAATAGTTTGTTATTAACAAAGATAAATCAATTTTAACATCTCTGTGAATGCTTTGAACAATCGAACTAACTTCCTCGCAAGCCGAATGTGTCAAACCATTTTCCTATAACTAGTGTCAGACTGTACAAGAATCGTAATCATCAAAATAATTTAAAATGGATGTCAACACAACAAATGCATGAGACTAGTCGGGACATAGTGAATGGAGAAAATTTTGATTTATGTTATAAATCATGCATTCATTATCACTCAAGAGGATTTCAGGTGTGATTAAGGGAAATATTTTCAATACATTCACAAGAAAAATAAGAGTTGACTACTAGAAAATGAATCTGATCGACATGATTCCTTTGGCCAAAGATGGTCTTTGAAATGACCAACTTTGTAATTCCATGACTTTATGAGGGATACCAAAACAAACCCCAAGTTTGATGTGAGATATTTGCATGAAGATGGATCAACTGAAGAATATTCTTGAATCCGACCATAAACCAAATCTCAGAAGTTTAAAAGATAACATCTGAAATACCAATTATCTTTCAAAAAGATATTTACATTGAGTGAAACCATGCAAAGAGAAGGATTATGCGAAAGAAACCCGGTCTCACTTAGTTCGGGTGGCATACAAAAGTTGCGAGATCCTGATATAATGATCAATGGAGGTTGGAGTGCCTTCACTTCCTAACAAGTCCTAGAAATTTCAAGGATTGTAAAATTGCATCCTGAAGATTGAACCGGATTGTACATGGTGTGAAAATAACTTCTACCACTAGTTTTAATAGGACCATTGTTCACCGGATGTTAGCCATCTCTGTGACTAATTTGACCATATTTTTCAACTTCAACAACCAAATTACTAAAATAGAAATATTCTTGTGATCCCAAATCTAAAGATAAATGAATCGGGTAAATTTCATAAGCAAAATGATTTGAAGAGATGTATTCATGCAAGAGAAGAGATGATGATGGATATAAAGAGTACTCAATGATTTTATTGTTTTCAATTTCATCATGGATAATGTCACTGCCTTGTGTCAATTGAGAATATAACTCATCGGATGAATAACATGAAGAGCATGGAGTATCTTCATTGCAGGTAGATCCATTGCAAATAGAAGAACACAAGGGATTGTGATATGGAGAGGAAGTTTTGATAAGAACATATTCTTCGACCGAATCAGATTTTAGATCTAAATTAGTATCTTTATGAGAAACTAAAATATTAGTTGATGCACTTTGGCATTTGTCATCGCATACATCAATAGAATCATCGTAATAAGAATGATTGTTGCCCAAGACTACAGTTTTAAGCAAATTTATTTCATTAGATTCACTACCGAAATTAATAGATTCGATATCAACAAAGAATGAGGAGACATCGTATTCACACGGAGGATTTTGGAAATATTGAAAGAATCCTCACCTTCCTGCTCATCTACCTATGTAATGTGACTATCTTAAACTTTATCGCAATTTGGACCAGCAGCTTGAAAATAAAAAGAGTGTGAGCAATGAGCTGGTGGAACATATTGCTCAAGAAGATCATGGTACAAAGAGTTATGTCATGTAGATGATAGGGGATAATATAAATCCAAATTAGATCTGAGACTAGAGTTATGAATAGTAACATCATCTTGGAGAATGGAGGAGTTAGTCTTCACCATAGGCTTCATGAGCCATTATGGAATTAGCTCCATTGAATTTGAATCATGAAAAGTGGAAGAAGAATGAGAAGATGGATTAGGAATATGATTTGCAGATTTCCAACCTTTACAATCATCATAAGGAGGCACCCACATCGGGACTGGAAAAGGAGGAGGAGAAGGAACAAAAGGAGTAATAGGTTCCTCCTCCAAAATTATAGGTGTCTCATGGTTTACAAGAGTTGGGTAAGTAAAAACATCAGGAGTTCATATTCAAACTGATTCAAAGAAATCTAAACCAAATATGCAAACTTTTTCTTACATAAATTCTGATCCATGTCTTCTTTAGGAACTCTTAACATAAATGAAGGAATCTATTAGAAAAACCCTCATCTAATTCATCGAACTCCATTCTAAGTTGATTGATTATTTTGTGAACATCTCGGTAATCATACCAATCGAGATCTTGGTGAAGCTCATTAGTAAATTGACGAGAAGAGTGAATGGAAGCAGATGGTAAGGTTTGACACCATCAATCAACATGACCTTCAAGAGGGAGGGTGAATAAAATACACATAACATATTTATCATCGATTTCAAGAGATTTACAAAACCCAAGAAAATCATTTATTTGTCTGGATAAAAACATACCACCCTTTCCATTAAACTTGAATTGAGATAAGGCATGAACAAGTTTCGTGGAGATTGAAAGTTTACCAGGATGTAGGTTAGAAAAAAACTCTGGGATTATGATTTGGGAAAGATCCATTTAAGATAAGAGATTCAAAACATAATCAATACGCAAAAATTGTCATATAGCCCTCCTTCTAGTGCCATTTTGTTGACGGTGTTGGAAATCTATCAACCAAGGGGGTCTCCTCGATGTGAAGTCCCAATTAGACCTCACACCATTTGGAATAAGAGTCCCCTCCAGGGTATCAGCCCAACTGCCATATATTCTTACAGATTTTCCTTTACTCTAACTATCATCAAGTTGTGCTTCCATTTACCTTTGATCTCGTGGCCCAGGATATCGTGTGACCTTGCGACCTTAAAGATATTAAGTCCCTAAATTCACATTGTCACTAGGTAGCAAGATATTATAGGTAATGATATTATACCTACACTAAATTACAACCTAGTGACCTCTGAAATATCACATATGTGACCCTTCTTATATATACCTCGCTCACTCATTTTTCATTCATTAGCCGATTGGAGCACTCGAAGCAGGCGAACTTGGAAACCTGGCAGGTGCAAGACTCCTCTCCAGGTAGGCATCTTTTCAAGTTCCCTATAATAATTTTTCCAGCCATGTGTCTCATTTTTCCCCATAGACTTTGGATTCCTTCTCAACTAAGATTTACTCACCTTTGTAAGTCATTTTGAAGCCAAACTCACCCCAAAACCCTCCAGATCTTCATTCTTTAGTTCACTGCCCCATTTCTAAACTATTGACTCTCATTTTAAGTGCATCTCCTTACTTTCAGTCACCTTTGATTCCCCATACCCTTGTAAAGTGCGGAGACAACCCTATAATCTGCCTTTTCCCCTCTTGAGTTACGATTTCATTGTTCAGCTACCAAAGGAAGCCAAGCCTACACTTCTAAAAAATGTGATAGGATCTAACATGCGACTTAGTGACCCACCTAATCCTATGACTTAGCGACCTACCTGATCCTGCAACCAAGCGGCCTCCTTAATTGCATGACCTAACAACCTCCAATTCTGTCAAGCTATTAAGTCTCCAAGTCACAAGTTTACTTCCCCTCAAGTTTGTGACCTCAAAGTTCAATGACCCAACAATCTCTCCTTTAAACAAAGTTTCAGGCTCAATATCTTTTGTCCGACATTCACATTTTGACGCATTATTTCTCTGGTTGTTATTATTTATGTTGTCGTTCTCATCTTGGGATTGCTTGTTTGAAATGCCAAGTGACATTGATCTCAATTGTATATCAATATCATCCTTCTCTAGAGAGATGGTGCCTTCGGTGGTCAAGACTTCCCATAGAAGTGCAGAGAGCAGCATCCAAGAAATTCCATAAGGACCTCCACTGCCAATCTATAGGGACACAACATGCAATATCAACAAAACTACCGAGATCTCATGATTCAACACCTATTTAGCATTCAGAAAGAGAGATATTCCATGGGACTAGGAAGACTTCATAGAATACATCAACATCAAGTAGTCATGGCTCCATAAAGTTTCCACACATCCACTAGTATTCCCGTGTGCATAAACCTTTAACTAGATACTATAGAGTACTGATATAGACTAATGGGTTATAAGGAGTCACACAGGCGAGGCTTTCACTTCTTTCACTACTACAGATATTACCACCTACTATCAGCTACCATATAGATAAGAGTCACTCAATACTAGGTGGTTATCAGACTTCCAAATTTCAACCAAAGATATCCTAAAGTCGTGGTGGCAAGAACCCTCTAAGTTTTCGGTCAACGTTGATCAGGTATACAAAATAGAGGGCCTTAAGAAAGTCAATAAGCTTTTAGCAACAATGATGAACTCATTATATAGAAGTTTAGATATCGGCACCTTCCTTGGAACATGGGTCCCTATTATGTACACGCTTGCTTCTAGAGGAACTATTTTCAACTGGGAAAGCATCCTGGCTTCAACAATGAAATCCAATATTTGTGCAACAAAGAATCTAGAGAAGGACCAGTCGTCATAATTTTATATGGCATCGTACCTCCTAGATGGAGTATGTGAAAGATATCATTTTGAGGGGTGGAGCTACAATTGGACCCCTGAGATGTTAGATACTATACACCTTCATTATAATATCTTTTGGGAACGAGACTACAATAATATGAATGAAATCATTTCTGAGTCATTTAATGCCCCTTTGTACCAATTGCTCTTCGGGGGAAGATGCTCCTTATTTGTGCAAGAGCACTAAGGAAAAAAACGTTAGAGTGGCAGATGGGTTTCCCATCGAATATGTAACCTTCATTAGTGTTTTCAGCTCTTATAATCCCCCTCATGCTCTCCCCAGGTTGGTGACGGATAGATTGCTCCTGTAGGAGGTTTGCTATCAGATGACTACATGGTTCTCTAAAACACTAAATACTGGAAAGAAAAATCATTGGACCTCCTTCCCTTTTACTATTGTAGTATACACCCTCAATAATTTCAAGAAGGCAAAACAAGAAGCTAAAGAAATGATAGGATTCTTCTTTGTGGATTTGGCTCACCGTAGGTATGACCCAGAGGTGATTTTGGTAGCACACTCCAATAAAGCATGTTTCAATTGGTCATATGTTCACAACAAGCATATTCATGAACATAAAGTCAGAAATTGGTACAATGCTTCTAGGGAAATGAGGCCAAGTGATCAGAAAGAAAAGTAGGATGAGTAGTCTGAACACTCTCAAGAAAGAATAATCTTTCAAGCCATAACATCCATGCTAAAAAGAAATAAAGAGGCGAAAAAAATAGGGGGGAAATAAAAGAAGCATAAAAGCAATGACCAAGAAGACCCATTGGACGAGTAAGAGGGAAATGAAGATGAAGAAACCCTGGAGGAAAGGAATGGAACTCTTGCAAGTAAGAAGCAAGTAATAAGGATAAATAGGAAAGAAGATCTCAGACAAACACAAGAAACAGGAGGCTAATAGGTTGGGGAACTACAACACTAGCAACAGGAGGAGGAAAGGAAGAGGAATTAGGGGGAAGAAGAATGACTTAAGGAAGAAGATGAAGAATGGAAAGCATAGGGAATCGAGCAAAATAAAAGGCAAGAGGAAGAAGAGATTAGGAAGAAACAAGAAAAGGAGGAGTCGGAGAGAAAGCATAAACAAGAAAAAGAATTCAAAATAAAACAAGAAGAAGAGGAGAAAGAAAATAAAAGAATTGGGGAAGATCGAAAGAGAAAATAAGAAGAATATAGAAGGATTCTAACACCCTCCTCCCACATTTACCAAAGCCTACCAGTCCACCAGGTAAATATGTGACAAATAGTTACTATGATATGGTTCGAATCCCTAAGTGCAGATAAGGAAGTGGAATTGATGAACCACCACTTTACAGACCTCCCTTAGGTGCTACAGGGCCCCTAGGAGCTAATCCACCACTCCAGGTGCCCAACCCTTGAGTTAACGTAGCCTTTCAATGAATTAAACCCCTACTATCTCCCATGACATGGGCATGCATGTGAATGGGACCCTACAATCACTCCCACAATGCCTGCAAGCGAGAGACTGCAATCTTTTTTAGCGAGTTCTGTGCTGGAATCTACGAGATTTAAGCCATTTTTTTCAGGGCTAGTCTCCAATCCACTGCTCAGAACTTGATGAAACTTTTCAAGACAATAAGTGACACCGATACAAAGCCTCTAAAAAAAATATTAATCAAGGAATTAACCTAACCAGGCCCAACCATGATAGTCATTTCGTCGAACATATCACAAATATGAAATCTACAGGTTTCAACAACATATCTGAGCATAGGGTTCTCATACTTATCTAAGAAAAGTCAAGAAGGATTGATTCCTTCTCACATTAGTTACATTATCATATATTAGGTCATCCATTCATTATTTTTTCAGATACTAATAAAAACATGATGAGAGCCATACATCATAACTGTCATAAAACATGCTTATAACTAGCAAATAGCCAGAGATCAATGAGGAAATAGCCATTAAAGCCACATAGCATCAAGTACCTTTACTCATGAACATATCAAGGGAATAATAGCTCTTATAAACATATGAAAATCCAACCAATTCAGGGACTTCCACATACCACATGACCATAGAGTAGGTTGAACCAAATCTTTCTTTTAGTCAGTCACCCCCATGCCATATTCCAAGCATGAATGTGGGATCTCATCAAACGCATCAAGCACAACCAATATAGGGCTTCTAGAGGGAAGCCACCTCAACACTCAACCAGTGATTCCACCTCATTGTCATACATCACTAACCATCACCATATTGGTCTCTACCCAAGTTGTCTAGGGCTCTAGAGCGTTTGTTCCAACCAAGGCTTCCAGGACTAGTAACTAAACCCACATCTGTCGTCAAGCTTTTAGAGCGTTTTTCCATCCAAGGCTTATAGGATTAGTAACTCAACCCACCAAGGCTTGTGGGACTAGTAACTCAACCCAAGTTGTTACAGGGATTCCAGAGCATTTGTCCAACTGAGGCTTCCAGGAGCTAGTAACTCAACCCATAGCCAAATAAACATTAGAACCAAGCAGAAAACAAAAGGAGAGAAACCCACAACACCATGGTTATTCAGGAAATGGCAAGGCTAAGCTATCCATTTTCAATCCATGAATTACTCCATGCCAATGATAGATCATAACCAAGAAACCACATGTGTATGCCATGCATGCCAAAACTAGCAAGGAAATCAAACATGCAACTCACTACCTACAAGAAAACCCCGCTATACTTTCTGGTCCTAATGTCCTCTTGCACTTTCCTTCCCTTTCTTTTCCTTCTTTCTCCCAAATCCCAAGTATGCCACACTCCTCCAATATTTCTCCAAGAAAACTCTAAGTGTCCAAGAGTATGAGAGAGAGGGAATAGAGAGGGAGCTCCAAAACTAAACTGACAAAAGTCTACCAACTGATCTTTAGAATCCTTTTTATTAATGAGGCCTCTATTTTCTTCAATTTTCCATTATTTTCCTTCATTTTCCTCCTCACATGCAACCTGTGACCTTTCACCTTCCTTTTCTCCTAATTCCAATATTTTCATAAGTAAAATACCAATTAATATATCATGCCTTTTTAAATCCTTTTCCATTGCCTTTGCCATTTTCCTTTAGCCATAATAAACCAAATGAACACCCACTAGGATGTTTTTCCTACCATTCAGCTTGTAATACGTGTCCCATGACCTTGGTATTATATTTTTACATGGATTTTTAACCAGGGATGTTATAGAACCCTCCCCCTTGGGGGAACACTGTCCTCAATGATCAATGACACCTACAACCATCAAGACTGCTAATAACCAAAACATACTACCCATGGAGCTTTATAACACAACTCATTGTAGTTTTTACAATGACCACTACTGAAAACATAACAAACATACCATTTACCGAAGCTTTATAACACAGCTCATTACGGTTTTTACAATAAAAACCACATATACGCTTATACACATTTTCTTCAACCAACAAATAATCATAATGTTCATGGATCTTTATAAATCCATCCCAATATAATATTTACAATAATATACACATATACACATATGCACATTTTCTCAACTAGAAAATAAAAGGATATGATTCCTGCATCTACAAAAAGGGAATCCAGAGGCTCACACCTCTACCCTCAAATTAATACCAGGATTCACCTCCTTCCCAGGAATTCTATAATCCACTGCAAAAGTCAAATTGCATCCAATGTCCTGTGCCACTTTTCCTCTCAGTGAACAATTACCAACTCATTTTTCTAGGGAACACTCCCAATGTGCATCTGATTCCATCTGGAAATGTTAATTACCAAAACAAGTTCATCCCCAATTTTCCTTTCTCTACTACATAGTCCCTCGGGAAATTCGATCACCCCCTTCTATGCAGTCACACACCTTCCACGTTCCACTTTCACCCCCATCCGGGGAATTCCAACCCTTAGCAAGGTTTCCTTGCATCAGAAGGTCCAAAAATAAAGGCATGTCCTTACCTCAAAACCATCATACCAGTCATAGCATGCTCATGGAAATCAATGGACACTATTGGGTACCAGTGTCCCACAATGGCCCTGCTCCTTAAGTTCTTTAACAACATACTGTTGAATTTTCCAATTCCTTTTCTTATTGCTACTAACTCTTGCAGTCAATTTCAACCACCCAACCAAGCATTTCATACTTTCCTATACCAAGCACATAATTTCCATTAGACTCAAAATATATTGAAATAAATTCACATCATACCTCATTGGTGGCCCGTCAATAAGGTACACTTGCAGTTATGTTCACTTCCTGTCACAACAAGCCAAACTAGTTGTTTGATCATATCATCATGTATAAACACATCAGATCCGATTAGCTCAAAACACAACCATCATAGATCAAAATCATGAATCACATGAAATTATCATAAACAATAATCATAGATCGCATGTAAACATCATAAATCAAAATCATAGTTCATATGTATAATAAAACTGAAATAAACTACTGATACTTATGCTTTAATCGATCCTTACTTCTCCTTTTGTTCTTTCTGTACACACACTGGATCGGTTTCCACACTTGGAAAGAACCCAGTGCCTTTGCTTCTCTTCAATACATACACATACACACATTATACATCACAACATGTACATCCACACACGGCATACAACACCACACAATACATACACCTACACCTGATGTAAAACACAACATATACATCTATATCTTATGTACAACACCACACACGACATGTACCTACACCTGGCATACAACAACGCAATACATGTACTACACAAATTACAACGCAACGAATATATATATCATGATACCAAAACTACAGAATGCACATACATAGTATCGCATTCCCGCAACACAACATGTACGACATGCACACAATACCACATGTACACTAGTACCATATGAACAACATGTACACAGTACCACCTGTACACAACACCATCTGCACAACATGTGCACAACATCACATCTACATGGCACCACATGCACAACATGTACATAGCACCAAATGTACATCACACTACATGTACACAACACCACATGTACAATCATGCACACAACACCATATGTACAACACGCACACAACACCATATGTACATAGCACTGAATATACAACATGTACATAACACCATATGTACACAACACCGCATATCCATCATGCACACAATACAATTTGTACATGACACCGCATATCTAAAGACTAACATGTACATAGCACCATCTATACCCAACACTGCATATGAAATATGCACACAACACCATATATACAACAGACACTCAACACCATAGGTGCAATCCATGAATATACAATATGCACAACATATACACAGTAGTAGCATTGCACATCCAAAACCACACTGTCTCTACCAAGCAACCTTGCTTCCAGTGCCTCTCCGCCATCGATGCTTATACTAGCATGCCACATATCACATTTTTTCATTCCACTGATGTATCCCTCGACATTACCTGCCATAAAATAGACATAGTATGGTCACATAATATCAATTCATGTCGACATGATTCTGACCTCATAGATTTGTTAGGGCTACTCTTCCCACTTGATTCCTCATAATACTAGGAACCTCTTCATGCAATTCACTTGCATAAGCAATCATTCCCCCACAAGAATGATCCCTGATGAACCTGCTAGACAATGACATACATACATACATATAAACATTAGCATAAAACAATCATGATCCATGATGACCCTGTTAGACACGACATAAGAGATACACACATGTATACATATATAGACATCAGCACAATCATGATCACAACATAATTACCAAATATCATAAGGTCAAGGTTAATAGAACCCCCTTTATTTGTGCACAATATGCACAACATTGAGAACAATTGTTCCCAACATAGTCAGGGCATCTGACGCCTCAGATCCATTTACTTCACCTTTCTTGATTACCTTTCTCATGACTATCCTATCACCATCCATTTACACCAATGGACCCAACCAATCTAATTGACTGCCATATTCTTCCCTTCAGTCACCCTTATACATGCACCGATCTTCATCCAGGTCTTACATTACCTGTCAAGTTTCATTCATCTCTTTCAAGCTCCATTAACTTTCCTCTTTCCAAACCAATTCCCAAGACCCTAAAAACATAAAATGTGAAAACAAAAGAAAACAAGAATAAAACCATGAAAACCAATAACAATATGAAACCACTAACAAAGTGGCATGATCATGCACTAGACATAATCAAGTGCAACAATTCACAAAATACCAAAAGCATAAGACTAGAAACAAACACCATGACTCAACCCCATGGGTTTCCAATATTTCCAAGGGAAAGCTCAACCTGAGCCTTCTTCAAGATTTAATGGCAGTGTCTTTGTCATGCAATCCCCTACATCATCTTCCATAAACACACAACTTTCAGTGCATAAGTAAACATGACAATATACCAGTTATCTTACCTTGTTGTGCCAAGCACGTTGCCACATTTTACACTTGCACATATCATTCCTCAAGGGATTCCAATTCTCTTGAGAAATCCAACTATAATTATAAACTGGCTAATATATATGTCAAATACATGTTTAGAATTATAACATATATCCACACAATGTCAGATAAAATCTAGGTTAAGAAGACTTCATGTATTCAAAGCATTCATTCATTTGGAATTGTGATTTCCAAACATAGCCAAAGGAATTCTCACCCAACTCCTTTGTTTTATGTTTTTACCTTATGCAATTGAGTCTTACTATGTATTGTCACATCACCCAACTGTTAGTTATATAAACACATCAACTATTACCTTGTCACGCTAATACCAAGCATGTTTCCCTACAACTGCTCACACATGTTGATCACATGTTCCAAAGATCAAGACAACATATCTATTAATCTAAAATCAACCTTTACCAAGTCTAACAACCATGTCATAATAAAAAATCAACTCACGTTCATCAATAATAATACATAATGCTACAACTATCACCTACTTACACTCAAGTACATATCAGTTGTCTCAACACATATGTATTAGTACAACCATCTTAAAAAAAGATCATTTCTTCATGCAATCTTATAGACACATATTCATATCATGCAATTAATCAAACATTCAAAAAATAGAAAGCTGACATAATATACACCAAATACTCAAACACCAAATAGACGACATAATCAAACATTCAAGCACCAAGTAGATGGCATAAGCAAACTCATACCTTAATATATCTCAGGGGAGGCTATCTTGTCTGCACAATCAACCTAGATTAGCATGATATAACTTCACAACATATCAACTCAAACATAAATAAGGTCATGATATCCATAACAGTAACTAGTTAACATGTTCACCTCATAATCTCATAAACAATTATCATTAACGCATAACAATCACATATGCACTATCAGCCTAGATTAGTATGACATAATATCACAATATATTAACTTATACCTGAATGTCATAACCATAATCATCTACATAGGCCAATCCAAAATTAACACAACACATATAACATCAAGATCTTAAATGAAATGACCATAATCATTAGGCATATGACCAAAATGCATACAACAATAGGTTAATATCATTCATGACTATCTGACACATGTGCATACGACTACACTAGTCAACTATAATTTATCATACATGTGACCATAATAATAGAATGACAAGCATATAAGTAACCCTAATTCTTACCACAACCAGCATGCCAAATATACAAACCTATTTGACGATATGCTCTTATCCCGAGGTATAGTGATGCTACCTCGCTTTGATGATCTACATATCCTTCTCTATATCACCGAGAACATTAGCTTCATAACAACCGATAGCATCATGATGACACAAACTACATACAATGACCTCACAATGCATGTTTGACCTACTATACATGCATAAGTATAACCTTGACACTGCGTGCATAACTACATATAGACATTGGCATGCATAACAAATGCATATACATTTGACATGCATTCATGAATAATGCATCCCAACAACAACATCATTAAGTCATACATGGAAACACAACTGTAACAATTACTACTAACATGCATACATAACAAGCACATATATAACCTACATGCATACATGACAAACACATTCCGCCCATCTAGTCCAAGTGTTGAACCATGCTCTGATATCACTCTGTAACACCCTCCTCCCACACTTACCCAAGCTTACCGGTTCACTGGGGTAAATATTGGATGAAGAGTTACTATGCTATGATTCAACTCCCTAAGTGTAGTTAAATAAGTGGAACCGACAAACCAACACTTTACATACCTCCCTCAAGTGCTACAAGGCCCCCAGGAGATAACCCACCACTCCAGGTGCCCAACCCCTAAGTTAACCTAGCCTTTAAATGAATTAAACCCCTATTCGCTCCCATGACATGGGAATTCATCCAAATGGGACCCTCCATTCGCTCCCACAATGCCTACAAGGGAGATACTGTAGTCTCTTTCAGACAGTTTTGTGCGAGAGACTGTGAGATTTAAGTCACTTTTTCAAGGCTACTCTACAAACCACTACCCATAAATTGATGATACTTTCCGAGATACTAAACGACACCAAGACAAAGCCTCTAACACAAAACTTGATTAAGGAATTGATCTAACCAAGCCCAAACATGACAACCATTTCTTCGAACATATCACAAATATGAAATCTACATGTTTCAACAATAGATCTGAGCATAAGGGTCTCATACTTATCTAAGAATCGTCAATAAGTATTGATTCCTTCTCACATTAGTTGCATTATCATCTATTAGGTCATCCATTTATTATTGTTTCACATGCTAATCAAAACATGATGAGAGCCATACATCATAATTGTCATAAAACATGATTATAACCAACAAATTACCAGAGATATATCAATGAGGAAATAACCATTAAAGCCACATAACATCAAGTACCTTTACTCATGAACAGACCAAGGGAAAAATATCTCTTATTAACATATGAAAATCCAACCAAGTTAGGGACTTCTATGTACCACCCGACCATAGACTAGGCTGAAACAAATATTTCTTTCAGCCAATCACCTTTGTGCTTCGTATAAGCATCTATTGAGTGGAATAGAATCTATGATTGAAGTACACAAAAATTTCGTTCTATTAGATCAGTCGGGGAAGTAAGGAAGCAAGAAGAAATTCTCTAGGAAATTCAACCATTTCTCAATCCTTGCAAATAGGCTTCTACTATGGAAAACTTGCATGTGACAAAAGAAAAAAGTTCTCAGTATGTGATAGAACTAGTGAGGATACACACCAAGATGGTAACTTTATCAAATCAAATCAAGGTAAAAAAGAACACTCTAATACCATATTCTCTAGAGTTCCTTCACAGACATGGGGATGAGCAGAAAAAGGTGGTTAATGTGGCTATTGAATACAAACTTTGGCATTCATATCTTGTGTATGAACTACATGTATATGTTCCAATTTGTTCCATTATTAAATTACTAGAATAGAACAATGTATTTCACATGAGTATAGTAGGATAAAGACTAGGGAAGAGTAGAGTCTCATGGGAATATGAAAGGTCATGAGGTAGCTCAAGATTCAGGGGTGGACCAAGAGTCACCCTCTTCTATAAATATGTCCTCATGACACATTGTAATGGAATTTTAGTGTTGTACTCATTTTGGTGCATATTATTTTTGAGAACTAAGGGATGTTCTAGTGAATGCAAGAAGTAATTTTCTATTTCCACTTATGGATTTGATGGAGATCCTGTGTGATGGTACCATGGATATTCTCAGCTTAATGAGTTGAAATTTCCTTTGAAATTTTGATGTGTTGTCTCTTCATGTGTCTTCGTGTGATGTAGGATTTCTCTTGAACCAAATGGGTGGTATATGATGTGCTTACCTTATGCTTATATTAGTAAACTGTTTTATTGACATTAACAGTGTATTATTGTGTGACTGTGTTCTCACTTATGCTTTTATATGGTTATTAATCGTGAACTTATTCATGATTAGTAAATTCATCTTATATGTATGTGTGGATCTTATTTGAAGCCTTAATAACATTTTTTTTCTTGGGATTCATGCTTTCAAGTTATGTTGTTGCTATTCATGGTATCTGTTTTGTTAGATTTTCATAAGTTACTTACTTGGATTTGTTGAAGTTTCATTCGTTCTCTCTTAAGTTGACACTTGTTTTTCTAAGGAAAATATTAATCAATGAAATGGTAACAGGGCCTACATACCTTATGGGACTCCTAGACCAAACGGTGTAGAGTCTGATTGGGATCCTACTCCGGGGAGATCCCCTAGCTGTTGGTGGTACATTCCAGTTTGTTAATAGATTTTGGCTTTATAAGGAGGGCAGGCAAAATTTCTTTCACTAGCACATTTCCTTATCTTAAAGCCTCCCAACAAGCTAGTGACCAACCTCCCCTTGTCCCCTCCATGTCACCTCATCATCGCGCTTTATGTCCACCTTTCAGTGACCTTCCCCCAGATGATTCTCAACCTCCTCCACTTGAGGATGCTTTGTTCGAGGAGGAACCACCTCTATATGAAGTCACATATAAGAAGTTGAGATCTTTACTTCCCATTACTCAAAAATTCACTAAAGGCCTCAATTGTATCCCTACTTCAATCTCCCTTCCTAACCTATGCACTTCTTATCCTCACCTTACCCGTAAAGGTGTCTTGGTAAGTTTAGTACCACGTCTAATCAGAATGACTTTAGAGGATTATGTGAATGTTGTTGAGAGCCTTTCAATTGAATGATTGAAGATCCCCTCAAGGTCTGAAATAGAGGGGCATAGAGGTAAGAATTCACAAGGTGAAAACCAACCACGTCAAGAGAATATCAAGGTGGTTCAAATACAAAGGGTTAAAGGGGACGCTAGGAATCAAGTCAATTTTCACAATGTCTATGCCCTCTGAAACGAGAGGAATCTCAGATTCTTGAGGAATTTGAGGAACCTTAGAAACATCAAAAACTTTAGGAATCTAGGGCACCTAAGGGTCCCTATGGGAAATGGCGAAGAAACTCCATGCACTAGTGAAGGTCCCAGGTATGGTTGTTAAGGTGATGAGGAAGACAATGCTAATCGAGTGATCTATCAACCACCAAGAGATAATTGTCGACAACATTTAGCATGGATGGCCCAATATGCTTTAGATGTCCAGGTTCCACTTGATGACATGCCTCGACAACGTGAGAAACACCTCCCCAAATTTTACCCCAAGAAAGGGACCATGGTTGAAGACCACATCAAAATTTTTTACCTAGCCTTGCAAATAATGAGAGTACAACATAAAGATGTTGCTTGCATCTTTACCCTCACACCCTTGAGAATAAAGAAGCCACATAGTATCACTCTTTTCCTGTAGCTTCTATACGAAATTGGATTGAGTTCTAAAAGACTTTTCTTGAAATGTATGTTGAAGAGAAGACGCAATCTATGCTTCTCACTAAGTTAAGTACTTTGAACATGAGTAAGAAGGAAAAGGTTAAAGACTTCAATCAACAATTCACCGCCATCTTGAATAAATTCCTAGTTTATGTGGCTCTTGATGATTCAATCACTATTGATTATTATACTAAATCCTTACCACGTGATATTGCCATGTTTGTGAAGCGAGAAGCTAAGGTTACTCTTGTTGAAAACTTTGTAGAGGCCCTTATTGTTGAAAAGGATTTACTTTCCATAGGATCACTTGAGCATTACACCCATGAAATTCGAAGTTTATTGGTAACAAAACTCAAGCCTCACCTAACAAATCCCATTATAAAGATAAGGATTCTTTTGATTTCAAAAATCTAGCCAAATCTCTGAAGCAGTTGACCAACGAAGTTTCTTAGTTGAAAAGGAAAACTAGTGAGATTTCATCGAGAAATAAGTCTTCCAAGCCTTTCATTAAAAGGAATAAAAATCTACCTGCAAAGTCAACTCAGAGCTCTAATGCAAATTTCAACATATAAGAGCTTGGTATGGAGAATTACTACACCTCTCACCAAGCTTCATATTCAGAAAAGACGTGTCTGCAATGGATACATAATATGATTGTTTTAGCAAGGAGCTTGAGGATCAAACAATTGGCAAGGAATATGAGGAGAATAAGGACACTAAAGAGGAAATTGTTCCAACAAATGATAATGTTGGTTCTTCTGTGTTATCGTTTGAAGTTATTCGAGGGGGTGAAGTCCAATCTATCCAAGAAGCCCTTGTGGGAGACACTCCCCTCCCTAAGGCACAAAAGACATATAACTTAAGGAGTAAAGGGTCGGTGGAAGAATCTACGCTAGAAGAGAGGAACAAGGCTTTGTTAAGAAGGATTTTACCCCCGAACAATCCAACCCAACCTTCAACATCGGCTCCCAAAATTTAATCCAACTTAAGTTCGAAGAGTACTTCGAAAAGTAGTAAAGGTAACTCCAATTCTCCTAAAACCCCACCTAAATATTCGTACCCTACTCTTACTCCTCAAAAATCCAAAGAAGAAATTGTGTCTTCAAATATGGGATGCAACATCATATAGAACATGAAGAAGACACTCGCCAAGATTTTTCTTTACAAACTTGCTAAGATAGCCATTCAGTGGGAGTTAATTGTAAAAACCTTTCCTACCACAAGTCCTACTATTAGGTCTACTTTCACCTCAAATAATATCTCTTCTAGGTAGTCCAAACTACAGTTAATCTATAGTCCATTGTCAATGTTGTGATTGAAAACTTTAGAGGCTCAACTCTCTCATTTATTTTGACTTTCAAGATCTTTAACTACAACGTACACAATTGTCTTGTCGATTATGGCGCATCTAACAATGTCATGCCCTTATCTGTTTGCAAGAAATTGAACATCAAACTAGAAAATACAGATGCTACAATCATTCAATTAGATATGTCTCAAGTCCCTTTTGTGGGATAATTGAACAATGTGATAATTAGATTATCTACCAAATATAGAGTGCATCAATGCATAGACATAGTGGTTGTTGACATACCCAAATATTATGGGTTGTTTCTAAGTAGGGAGTGGTCGAGAAAATTGCATGAGTATTTCACAATTGATTGGTCTCATCTTAAGCTTCCTTACAAAGATAAGAATAATCATATCATAGTAAAAAATGAACGCTATATGAAGCATACAGTAACTGAATTGGAAGCTCCAAATGATCCAATTAGCTTCGCTAAAGAAGATTTAGGAAAGTGTTTTTTAGAGATGAACATCAATTGCTATGAATCCATACCATCACCTTTTCCATCAGACTCACAACTAGAACTCCTTCCTTGTCCTCCAGTTGACGCTGATGAATCTTGCACTATAGATGTAAATAGGTTTAGTATAGATGGAAATTTCAATGAGATTTGGACTTTATATTATGATGGGTCTAAGACTCGAGATGGCACTGGTGTCGGCTTCATTCTGATGGACCCCCAAAAAAAATAAGTTTTTAATTTCTTGTAGTTTAGGATTTCAGTGAACTAACAACACAACAGAGTATGAGGCACTAATCCTTGGACTTAAGAAAGTTATTGATCTCAAAGTTGAATTTTTTATGGTGATTGGAGATTCTGAAATTATCACAAGATAGGTACAAAATACTATTCATTGTTTATCACCACATCTAAAGAACTATCAACAAGAGGTACGACACTTGATTTCTTATTTTAAGTCTTTTGGTATTAAATTTTTTTCTAGAATTAATAATGTTGCTACTAATACTCTATCTAATGTTGCAGCTAGGTTTACTCCTTTGAGGAATGGCTTTTTAATTGAAATTATTTATAAACCTATTGTCCTAGATAACATAACTAATCTCTGTGTTTTCAAGATGATCAATAGATTTTGGATTTCATGGAAAAAACGGATGTATTTAGGGATGCAACAATAGATGAAGAATAGCATGAAAGAACCTTATAAGAAGAGGTTGGTGCACACAAGGGAAACCCCATGCCCAAAGGTGTTGTTACATTAGTGAAATTATTAGATCTGCAGAACCACTTTCGGGGACCCCCAAATACTAAGAGTCAAAGTTCCACACTGCCACATGAGAAAATAAATCTTGGGACGAAAACTGACCCTACGTTCATCAATCTAGGTGTTGGTTTCTCACTTGCCGAAAGAGAAGCATTAATCAACCTATTCAGGAAATATCAAGATGTGTTTTCATAAACATATGATGAGCTTATGACATATGGCACCTGGATCCTTCAACATGTCATACCTATAAAATATGGGGTCAAGCCATTTTAGAAAAATCCAAGGAAAGTGCACCCAACATTGGAGCCCCTTATTCAAAAGGAATTAAAGAAGTTGTTGGATGCACGCATTATTTTCAATGTTAGACACTCCACCTAAGTGTCAAATTTGGGCCCTTTACGAAAACATTCTGGTGAAATTCGGCTATGCGTCAATTTCTGGAATCTGAACTAGGCTTCAGATAAAGATAACTATCTTGTTCCCTCTTTGGAGAAAGTTCTACAAACAACATTTGGATCTAAAATGTTATCTTTTCTCGATGGTTTCTATGGGTATAATCAGGATTTCATAGCTAAAACAAATCGATTAAAGACAAATTTCAGAACTAATTGGGGAACAATTTCCTTTTGAGACATGCCCTTTGGCCTCATTAATGTCAAAGCCACATTCTAAAGGGCGATGGACATTTCTTTCATAGGGCTTATTGGTCAAAGTGTGGTAGTATATTTGGATGATGTGACAGTGTTTTAAAATATGATATTAGATCACCGCCACCATCTAAAGCAAATATTTGAACATTGTAAGAAATATTGGATATCACCTAATCCCAAGACGAGTTTATTCGTGGTGTAGGAAGGAAATCTTATTGGGAACATTATAACTAAAAGTGGTATCACCCTTGATCCTGAATGTGTGAAGGTTATTGCACAAATCCTACTTCCAAGCAGTAAGAAGGATATGTAGTGTTTCCTGGGTAAGATCATGATCCGGATTTAAACAAGAACGTAACAAATTACAGATATAACCATAAATAAAAAGATACAGTAGAAATAACACTTCATTTCATTAATATAAAATACTGAAATATGCCTACAAACAAAATGCAAATAAGACTAGCTCAGGCGATGGTAGCTTATCTCTGAGAAGAGATGTGGCGGCTACAAGCCTCTGAACTGTGTTACAATGAGGCTCAAGGGCCTTTTTATTATTGAACAATAAGAGAAAACCCTAAACAACCAAAACCCTAACCCGAGGAGATGTAACGCCAAGAGTTTATGGGCCCCGTTGGGGTTAGTTGGACAACCAACTTCCCGGGGTTGCGACATGGTCATATTATCTCCGTTTGACATGCATGATACATCATTAGACAGATCTCTCTGAGGAATATGATGGGAAAGAAGATTTTATTGATAAATCTTCAGTGGTAGATTGCTAAAAAAATGTCTTTTAGGGCCTCAAAACGGCTCCAGAAGTTTAGGACCCAAAAAACTACTAAAACTAGTAAATTGTGCTACAATTAAGGAAATTGAAAAACTGAAAGAAACAATCATGGGGGTCCAAGTGGAATTGGCAGGTGGTCACAAATATCCACCTGGATCATTCCTCCCCCCTTAGGAAGCAATGGTCCCCATTGTGTTGAGTTCCTCCATGAGATGAGGAAACTTTTGTTGAACTTGGTCCCTGGTGAGCCACTTGCCCTGGTGAAGGAGTTGGCATGCTTTGACAACTCGATACAGTTGGATCTTCTGCTCACAAGTGAGCTTGATTTGCATGTCCATGATCCGATCAGTTGTAGCTCGTTCCATGCAATCTGGACTTAACTCTGCAGGTGTGAGTTGTGTTAGGTTCCTATACCAATAGGAGTCATAATTTTTGAATGGTTGAGATTAAACCTGTAATATGTACATACCTTTGCTTTTTGCAAATGTTTTCCATATTCAAAAAATTAAAAAATGTAAAGAGAGTATGTCATAAAAAGAAAAATCAAAGGACAAAAAGAATAAAAAGGTCAAAAAAGATGAAAATATGAACCCCAATAAAAGAAAAGACCATGAAAGTGTGCAAGTCAAAATGCCACTAGTATTTACTTTTTGTGCAAAATAAATGATTGTGTGCAGCTTGTAATCTTTGCCACAGTCCATGATAGTCAAAGTGTTTAAACTTGACTATTTCATGTTTCAATTTCATGTCTATAGTTAGAGAATAAAATCTGACCAAACTGTTTAATCTTGGCAGATAAGTGGATTAGGTACAGTAAATAAAAGGAGCTCAGTTGTTTAATCTGAGCCCTTGGATGTAATAAGGATAGATTTAGTTAGATTTCCATTGTAAAGAAAATAAAAATGTTTGATGAGGGTTTGCTAGCTTAAATGCACCCTAATAAAGAGAAGTAAAAATGGTAGGATGAGTAGATGGCTAAGTAGAAGAAAGGTTGCAGAATTGTGATGGTTGTTAGACAAAAGCATATTTATCATCCTCATCCTGAAAGTTCCAAGTATGAATGATAAATTGGATTGGCATAAAGTTCACAAAGTCAAATTAATTAATTTCCCCTCACTCATTTCACCCTTTACTTAACTAATTTCCCACAATAAGTTTGAAGTACCCAAAATCTTAAGTCAAAGGGGCTCAGAGCATTTCTCTAACTTCTGGAGGGACCGGACCCTCGGCCCAATGACTTATAGATCTTAAGTACTAAAATACCCTCGTAAACATTCACCACCTTAAATTCATTCATTTTCCCCTAATAAATCCCTTTTCCTAAGGTTAAAACACCATTTTCCTAAGGAAAAGCAATTACCCCCATGGATACCCCTTTCTATGAAAAACCCACAAAAAAGCACTTAACCTAAGTTGTAATGTTTCTATGTAAAAAGCGAAGGAATTACAAAAACACATTATGCTTAGTGCGTTTCAGTTATTTCCCACAATTTTCATATTAACTTTTAACATTATTTATATGTTAATTCCCCCCCCCCCCCAAAAAAAACCCCTTTTCCCGTATCTTTTATTAAACCCCTTTAACATTAATATCCCTACCCCGAAGTTTGAAATACAAACTTTATAAAATCCAAACCCCGACAAAAGACATAATTAATCGATTTGTGATTAATTAAATTCAAACCATCCACCAATCATATCCCACCCGATACCTTAATCCTCGCTTTAATCCCTCATTAAGCTAAAACCGTCGCGTTTAATTGCCCACCGGGTGCCTCCTTTACCTTTCGTGCAACTCCCACGCCCGAACACCACATGATCTCCCCCCTCCCCATCTGACAGCCCATGTTGATATTGGAAGGGCCCGAAATCCGAACGATACCCGCCCGAAATTGGTTGTTTCCCGCCGGGCCCCCTAGGTGACAAGGTGCTCGATGAGTGGAATCAAGCGGCCTCCCCCCAATACCGCCAAGGGCCCAAAGGTTGTGCAAAGTAAACCATTTACCGCCAGCCTGCTACCCACCAAAACAGTCACTGTTCACCACGCTATGCAACAAACTCTCACTATTCACCCCACTACACAATAAACTGTCACTGTTCACCCGTACCCGCCAAATTGACTTTTCGCGCATAAATCCAAAAAAGCCCCAAATCATTGTCTTATCATTTTTTTAACTGTAATTTCATATGCACGTGCCTGTGAACGTTGAAAGCCATCAACCCATGTACACTTGCACTTAGAAGACACAAAAGCTTCCAGATTTCCTTCCAGCCTGATTGAAACCTTTTCAACCGTTTAGAATCACTAGTTAACCAGTTCAGACCCAATTTTCTTCAAGTCCAGGTATTTAAGCCAAAATCCATTGGAAGCCTTGCTAATTTCTGAACCAGTCTTTAAGTTTTCTTAATTGAAATTAAAGGGAACTTCAGTAACATAAAACCCACCTAGAATTGAACTCCCATTACCTCAAAAACTGAAAATTTACCATCTCCATTCTTAAATCCACAAGAACTAAGAATGGCTGCCCCTATTTCCATGGATTTTAGGCCAATTAGTACTCCTCACATGGACCTGTACCACCTTCCCATTGCTTATAAAGACTTCCAAATCAAGGACACCTATGTCCATGAATCCCCTCTAAAATTGTACTGCCGATACAAAGACCAATACCTCAACCAAGCTGATAAAATAGTTCTGTGGGAATCTAATTTGCCCAAGTATCAATTCCCTGAGATTTTCCATTATTGCCATGCAAAATACATCCCCAATCAAAGATTAGTGATGTCCCCTGACCAAACCATACTTTTCACCATCACTGTCGAGTCAATCAATGAAATGTTGCAACTACAACCAAGGCAGAACGTATCCCCCATTTCAATTGGAGATCTACTAGACAAATTTCCCAAGCTTACCACTACCAAGCTAGCTCAAATGTTCCAAACTTTTATTGTAGAAGAAAAACATACCTCACAAGATCCTCCCCCATATATATATATATATATATATATACCATATTTTCTTAGTTTGGCCAAGACATTGTAGCAATGATATCTAGTATCTTAGGCTATACAACCAGTGAATACATAGATGAAATCATCTTAGCCTTCATGTCCATTTTTACTCCAGGACAGCCCCATGTTGTCATGTATGATTATGCCAAGTACATAGCTGATATGGTGCATGAACAATTTCTGAGAATGAGTAATGAAAGAGTGTTTAATTATTCTTCATTTTTGTACCACCTTTTCTTATATTACCAAGTTGACATGTTCCCCTTCACTATCCAAAAGCTTGACACTAAATTTCATCCTAGGACAGTCATTTTTTGGACTCCTTTGATACATAAGTATGATTCCCCATATCCATACACAGACTTCATAGATCTTTTTGTACATCCTGTAATGACCATGCTGCTAGGAAGTCCTCCACCAATAATCGGTTCAGATATCAAGAGGATCCTACAGCTGTTAAAACAACACAAAGTGGGAGATTGGTACTTGTACCAAAATCACACAGAAATTAGGATCTATGGCTGTGATTTGGACCCATATAAACTGCCCAGATACCTCCCAATGAGGTTATTTTCTCTGGAGTACTACAGTGAAATAATCAACTCAGATGACATGCATTTTGTTAAGGCCAAAAAGAAGGCCCAGCTCAGAATCAATGATCAACTAGGCCCCTTTCTATGTAATAGAAAAGAAGCTGGGAAAGAAGCAGAGGAAATCCTTCAGAGACTTAAACTAAAACAAAGCTTCATGTCAAGATATGATCCCTGTGACTTCATCTGCAACAGAAGACAGAAAAACAAGATGGCTCCCTACATTCACCACCGAATCCCTGAGATAGAGAAATATGCAAACCAATTGGAATGGGTGGAGAATACTTTAGTGGACAGGGATAGCACTGAAGTAGCAATTGAAAATTCTCTAATTGATTTAGAGAAAAGGCTTGATGAAGGTTCTTTCCTAGAGGTGCCAGGAGAATCTCAAATCCAAGAAGAATCATAGGCACAGGGAGAATCTGAGGCATAAAGTGAACCACATATAGAAGAAGAATCCCAGGTGCAAGAAGAGTCAGAGCAGCCAGACCTATCAGAGGAATTGAATCAAATAGGTATACAACAACCCATTATGAGTACTCCCCCTAACTTGCAAACTCCTCTGAATGAGGAGAAAAGCCTCAAAAGGAATAGGGAAGAGGCCACTACATCAAGCAGAGAAACCACACAAACATATGCAGAGACCAACCTAGTCAAAAGGCAGAGGTTAAACCCTGTTTCAGAACAGGAATTCACAAAAGAAACAGTGGGTTCCACCAGCACTTAAAGAGAAAGAAGCAGGCCTAGCACTTCCTCTGGGGACACACTAGAACCTTCCACATCAAATACTTAGATGTTGGAAAGGCAACAGAGTGTTGAAGTGTCCTCATTTAGGATTCCAACTGACGGGGATCAAGACATCAGAGAAAGGTACAAGGATATAAGGGCCAGGAATGAGAAGCTAAAAGCCCAGACTTATGCACAATACCTAAAGATGGCACCTACAAACCAGACAAGGCTTATGTCAGCCTATGATATTAAGGAAGGAAAGATGCAAATGACATTTGTTAAACCTACCACTCAGCAACCAAGAACAATAGCTGACTTCAAGAAGATAGATTTCTAAGTGCTGGCAAACGACATACATCCTATTGACCCAATTGAGCTGCATAAACAAACAAGGGAAATGATTTACTCCACCTTGATAGGGAAAGCCATCGCATCTCACCAATTGCAAAATTCCCTAAATAACATATTAGCTCAATTCCAATTGGAAAAGGCCTCTTCACAGGCAAAAGACACCAGAATCGAGTCCTTAGAGGACTTAATCATTGAGTTGGGACATGATCCCAAAGATGTGAAGGCCACTGAAAGACTGATCAAGAAGAAAAATGATGACATAACTACTTTGAAGAAGCAACTTCAGATTCCACCATTGCATCACCCACAGACAGCAAAAGTCCTAGAGACCCAAAAAGGAAAAGAAGAGCTTATGGACTTGGTCCTAAAGCTAAATGACAAGTTGAAAGAAATAGAGAAATAATTGGACACATTGATTCAGTCCAAACAAAGTGAACAGACCACCACTTCTACAACTTCCATTCCCACAGTAACAACGGCAGTTCCTTCAACATTGGCAGCATCTTTGGCACCAATAGCTCCACCTGCCACAGCACTGCTAGTCACAACTGAGTCTACAACAGTAGGTACCTCAACAGAAAAGACAACAGAGCTAGTGAAAGCCATGGAGGAAATGTCCATCCAGGCAACAAAACTTAAGAGGCTTAAGGAGAAAGTGGCAAGCTTAGAAACTGATTGCAAGCTTGCCCAGATTTAGCAAAGAGAAGAAACACAGAAAGCCCTAAGGATGGGTGAGAAGATTAAGGTCCTAGAAAAGGATCTAACTCTACAAAAGCCACTAGGATAGACTAAGGAGATGCTCTGGGCCAATATCATTGACTCTGTCAATGATATTTGGCCATCAATTCAAGTAATATTTGAGCAAACAGAACTGGTGAAAGTGGCCACCGAAGCAATTCAAAAGGTAAAGGAAGACTTAGGAGACCAGCCTGAGGATGCTAATCAACTCATCCACTTCTTGAATGGCAAGAATAGGCATGAACATAATGAGATGGGTGTAGAAGATAGAACTGAAGCCATCATTGAAGTCAAAAATGTTCTTTCCAAAAGAAACCTTATGCTTAACTTGGAGGAAAAATGCCATAACATGCAGGTGGGCATTGACAGATTCATGGCAAAGTTTCAAATTTTGAGGGATAAAGGCCTTCCAAGTCCTATGGTCATCCATGACAAACTTATGACCCAATTGCACTACACTGACAGATTAATGAAGTTGGCTAAGGATCAAGCAATCACTTCAGGTATCAAGGCCTTGCCAACAGGGAAAGTATTGTATGATACCTTGGAGGATCTGTTCTTTCTAGACCATGAGGTGAAACACTTGTTTGTCACCAAGCCTAATTTTTCCAAATACACAAAGGCAAATGAGATTTACAGAAGAATGCTCAAAGTGAAATTACTTGAGGATGAATGGTGGGAAAAAATTACAGATTTGCTATAAGTTACCACAGTAAATCTAAATGGCAGCCAGATGAAACTGGTAATAGGGTCAAAGAGTAGCAGGTTAAAGAGTATCAGTAAAAGACTAAAGACAAATATGATTCCAGCGTACACATATTAGCTAGCTTAAAAGGGCTCAAGTTCAACTGCAACAACCAGCACTACCACAGTAAGAGGGACAGCTTGATGTAGTTTTCCATCTGTCTCTATCTTCATGCTTGAAGATATTTTATTTCCTTAATTAAATCTCAAACTGTTATGAGATATTTTGTAATATTTTTTGTATAAAAACTTCCCATTTCAAAATATTTAAGGTGGATTCAAAGACATCTCTGTAGACTTATATCTAAAATCAAAGTGCTATTGTATCAAGACTGGATTGGCTTGCTGGATCATGGAATAAAGTTCAAACATTTTACAAGATTCTTGTGTAAAGCGAAAATCAAATAAGTATTCTCTCATGTGTATTATTGTTTTTCCTTATGTTTATTAATAATCATATGTGTTTTCTATGAAATCTGAATGGCAAACTAAGAATGATATTTTAGAACTTGCTTTAATGCACTCTATCTTGACTGTTTACATTCTTAATGTTTTCTGCTAAACTATCTTAGTTAGGGAATTCTTAAATGCTCCCTTACTTCCATAGTTTCTCCTTGTGGTCTATGTAGCAAAGGATTCTTAATTGCTCTTTATTGATGATCACCCTTTGTACCTCATTCTATTCCTGGTCCAAGGATTCTTCATTGCCCTTTTACCCTGGTTAGAACCATCTCACCCATCAGACCTGAAGATTTGCCTTTTGCTTTGCTAGCCTACCCTGTGAAACATTCCCTTTAATGATCTGATCCAGTTAAGCTATCCTTTGATTGACTCCATAGCCCAATGGCTTGAAGACCTAGCTCTATCCATATGTCCCAAGAATTCCGCCACCCAACTTTTAATCAAAATCAAAATCTTCGTGAACACTAAGAACTATCCTAAAATCTCATAGAAACAAAGTTAAATTATAAAGAGAGAGCCCTCTCTGGACTTAGGTTGGCTAGAACCTGAATCTGAAGATTGGTTTGTGGTTACCTCGGATTATTCCTTCTTTTGATAACTTCTAGGGAAGGCTTTTGAGTGATAACATAGTGGCGACCATACCGAGGACCTCAAATCCTCAGTCTTAATAAACCTTTGAGAAATTTCAAATCTTTATTTCAAGCCTCTTGAAGGGTTTATTAGAAGTTATTTACAAAAATTTTGTAAAAAGAAAGTAACTAGAAAAGTTTGAAATTTTGGCTTCAAGGAGAACTCATTATACTAGGGCCAACCCAGATCCAAACCTTCCCCAAGTATTTGATAATCCTAATCTGATTTCAAGAATATCCAAAAGACAAGAAAGTTTAGTCAGTCCTACACCTTCAATTAAAGCAGATTCATGCCCTGATGAGTGGTTTTTTTTAGAAGACCTCCCCTTTGATGAGTCATTTGACCTTTCCCTATTTAGAACTAGGTCTGAAAGTGCACTTGATGACATAGTTATAGACCCAGAGTTTATTGCAGATCTTGAAGTCCAAAAGGCAAACCTGTCAATTGATCAATACATTCTAAATTCCCCTCAGTCATCCCTAACTACTGTTAAGATCCCTGAGCTTTCTGAAACAGTTTCCACACCCTTTAGTTCACCATTATTCCCTTCCATATCGGAAGTTCATTTCTCACCTCCATTTATACCTTCACTTCCCCACCAACCTACCATTACACATCAGTCACCCATTACTCCTATTTCCCCATCACCCACTGTATCACCTCTTGGTACTCCAACTCCACTTCTTAGTCCTGCCCAACTTAGAGTCATGGCAAATAGATATGCTCCTCTTGTGTTAGCTGCTCCACGTGGTGCCATGCCACAATATTACCAGAACAAAATTGTCCAATTCAATCGCATAGGAACTTACACAACACAACAGCATACAAACAAAATGACAGATTTCTTTGAATTACATGAAATTGATATTGGAGATGTACAAATGAGACTGTTTGCTCAGACTTTAGTTGGTGATGTAAGAACATGGTTTAGATCTTTACCTGCTAATAGCATAGACACTTTAGAAGTATTTTATCAGCAATTTTTAAATAGATGGGAAAAGAAAAAGAACCCTCTGCGGATCCTTTCAGAATATGAAAACATCAAGAGAGGACCAAATGAAACAGGCCAAGGTTACTGTACTAAATTTAATAATATATACAATGCAATACCAGTCAATCTCAGACCCCCACCTGGTTTAGCTTTGATAAAGTTTCCTGATGGGTTTGATACTAATATGGCATTCCAACTAAGAGAGAGAAATCCTCCAACCTTAGAAGATATGCAGAGTGTAGTAGTTAGTGTAGAAGCTAATTTGCTAGCAAAAAGATCTAGGGTTAGGAATGAAAGGAGAGGACCATTGAAAGATGAAGCCTCACCCTCTAACCTTAAAATAGATGCCCTAGCCAAAGGAATGGAAAAATTGATGAATAGGATAGAGAACATTGAAAGAAAGCCTCACTGGGATAATCAACAAGTGCCTCTAGTGAGAAATCCGAACTTTAGAAAGAATCAATATCAAAACACTGGAAAAAATGGGCCTGATCAGAATATTAGGCTTCCTTTTCAAGAAAACTATGCTGAAACTTCCCATTCAGAAGACCCTGAACAAGACACACAAATTAACTTAATGGGATTAGATGAGGAGGAAACTATTTTTTTGACTTAAGATGATCAGGAATTACACATGCTTCAGCAATTACGGACCCAATCAGGGGAATCATTCGATTACAAGCAAGGTTACGATTCTGTTATCCTCGAAGTGCACAAATAGTGAAAATTGAGGAGTAAAAATAACACTGATACTCCTGGCCAAAATAAGAAAGAAGTACCAAATAAACCTATGAAAATCAAAACAGTTCAAGTTACTAAAACTCTCCAAATCCTCTCTAGACCAAATCAGAACCCTTCTGGTCCCACCATTGTAGATATAACCAATGACCAACCCCATGATAATCAACCATCCACTTCAATCCCTTCCAAGGAGACAATGGAGGAATCTCCAAACATCACAATAGAAAATCTGCAGAAAAAGACTTCAAATGCAGAAAAAGAAGACCAACCTACTCAAAATCCTTCCATGAAAATTCCAAATCCTCAAACAGAGAAAGCCCCTTTTTCCTTTCAATTTAGGAGCAGAGGTGGCTAAGATAAAAATATTAGTCCCCTTAACAGAGTTAATTAAAAATGAAACTTACAAATCTCAAATAAGGAAATCCTTAAACTTTGTTGAGAATGAAGATTTTGTTAACTTGTTTGATGATCATCCTGAGTTTATATTCAGTCCTGATGTTAATGGAAAACCATTAGAATGAGGGATACCACCCTTTTATATTAGCCTTAACATTCGTGATAAGATCTTACACAATGTAATGTTAGATTCTGGGGCTTCACACAACTTAATGCCTAAATATATTATGGAAAAATTGAACTTAGATATTACTAGGCCTTACAAGGATTTGTTTTCATTTGATTCAAGTCAAGTAAAATGCCTAGGATTAATCAAAGACCTGTGTGTTTCCTTAGTACAATATCCTACTAAGACCATTCTCATGGACATAGTTGTTGCTGATATACCACCTAAATATGGCATGCTATTGTCTAGATCATGGGGGGCTAAACTCCAAGGATCTTTGCAACTTGACATGTCATATGCCACAATTTCAGTCTTTGGACATCCTAAAAAACTATACAGAGAGACCCTAATGAAATATGTAGTGAGTAGCTAGGCTAGGCCTCAAAAATTTCCTATCTATTCCATGCATTCTGACATTGATTCTTTTATTCTGTACAATGCTAAACAAACATAAGAAACTACTTCAAATAGCATTATGTTAGAACCAAAATAAATTTCAGTTACAGTTCAATATGAAATTGTCCAAACACAAGAGATTTCAGATAAAAAAAATCAAGATACCTTAATCAAAGAAGATTTTCCCCCCCAGACAGTAAGAATTATGAACATGAAATATTATGGCATCTTGAATTTGATGGATTAGTGAACAAGTTAGGAGCAGGAGCAGGAGTGTGGATTTACAATCTAGAGAATGATTACTCAGAGGGCCATGCTTACAGACTGAATTTCAAATGCACCAACAAAATGGCTGAGTATGAAGCACTTCTTTTAGCTCTCAAATTGGTTAAAAAGTTAGGAGCTATAAGAGTTTCTATTATGGGAGATTCTGAGTTGGTTATAAAACAAATCAATGTTGTATATATGACCAAAGACCCTAGATTAAGTTTTTATATAGGAACAGTTGTAGAAATATTGAACGCTTTTCTAGAAACTAAGCTTGCAGTCATTCCAAGGAAACATAATATGCAGGGTCATAGTTTAGCAATGTTTGCCAGCACTTGTAAGTTACTATTCAACCTAACCATCAGTACACTGCTGAGGTTAGGCACGGACCTGCTATCCCAGACAACTTGAAAAACTAGCAAATATTTGCTAATGACCAACAAATCAATAATTTTTTAACTTTAGAGGAAGAATTTGTAAATGGTAATATAGATACTGACATAACATTAGATCTTGATTTTACAGATAAAATAGAAATTAACAAATTAGGAGATGAAGAGATAGATAGATTCCATCCCACAAAATTTACAAAATCAGATGTTCAAAACCTAAAGCAAGTTGAAATTGAAGAAATAATTAATGAAGATTCTGAAATCCTTAATCTTAAAGACAAATTTTTGCCGAAAGGATTAACCCCTTTGGAAGACTTTTTTGATTCAAATGATGTCCCTAGAAAACCAAAAATGGAACCCCGAAAATCTGATATAGAGGAGTGTAACATAGGTACTGTGGAGAATCCAAAATTGATAAAACTTTCAAAGTCCTTACCTCCTACTGAAAAAGTGAAATACGTAGAACTATTAAAGGAATTCCAAGATGTCTTTGCTTGGAGTTATGAGGACCTCAAGTCATATGACACCAGCATAATACAACACACCATCCCCATAAAAGAAAATCAGAAACCTTTTAGATAGAAGCTTAGAAGGATTAATCCTATTCTATTACCTTATATTGAAAAGGAAATCAGAAGAATGTATGAAGCCAAGATAATAGCACCAATTAGGTTCTCTGATTGGGTTTCAAATTTGGTGCCAACAAGGAAAAAGACTGGTGAGATTAGACTTTGTGTTGATCTCAGGAATCTCAATAAAGTTTCACTCAAAGACAATTACCCTCTCCCTAAAATGGATCATATATTACAAAGGGTAGTAGGGTCAACCAGGATCTCATTATTGGATGGGTTTTCTGGTTACAATCAGATTTTAGTTCACCTAGATGACCAAGCAAAAACTGCATTCACTACTCCTTGGGGCACATTCATGTATGTGAAGATGCCTTTTGGGTTAAAGAATGTAGGGGCCACCTTTCAAAGAGCTATGGACATAGCTTTTGCTAAGGAAATCCATGACTTCCTAGTAATATACTTAGATGATATCACTGTATTCTCAAAATCTGATAAACAACACTTAGATCATCTAAGGTAGGTTTTCATCAAATGTAGGAAGTATGGAATTTCTTTGAATCCTAAAAAATCTTTATTTGGGTTAGAAGAGGGTAAATTGTTAGGCCACATAATCTCTAAAGATGGTATCTGAATAGACCCTGCAAGAATTGAAGCCATCTTACTGATACAACATCCTAGGAGCATTAGGGAATTACAAGCCTTTTTAGGAAAAATAAACTTTCTTAGGAGATTTATTTCTAACTTAGCATAATTAATTAGATCATTGAATAACATGTTGAAGAAATATTCGACCATAAAATGGACAATTGAGGCTAAGAAGTCCTTTGAAGATATTAAACTAGCCTTAACAAAAACACCAGTTTTGATCAGTCCAAAGTTTGATAGGGATTTCATTATATTTTCTTTTGCCTCAGAACACACAATAGCTGTAGTCCTGCTGTAGAAGAATGATGAGGGTTATGAACAACCTATTGCAATTTTATCAAAGCCCTAAGAGATGCCCCTTTAATGTACAATATAATGGAAAAGCAAGCCTTTGCTCTGGTCAAAGCTATCAAAGATTTTAGAGTTTAGATTTTATATTCCCATATAATAGCCTATGTCCCCAATGCAGTGGTCAAGGATATCCTAACTCAGGATGGTCCAGATGGAAAGAGAGGGAAATGGATTGCTACTATATTATAATATGGCCTAGAAATCATGCCAACAAAGTTAATCAAAGGCCAAGGTTTAGCCAGCTCATGGTTGAATTGAACTGTCAGGCCTTGGACATAAATTTTGTTGCAGAAATGGATAATGGAGAGGAGATGGTGACTCCACCAATCATCCAATCCTTTATTGAATCACCATGGTATGCTGACATCATATATGTTTTACAAAATTTACAAGCTCCTCCTAAATTATCCAGGACCAAAAGCAGGTTTTTAAAAATGAAATATTTTAAATTTTGCATACTTGACAATGCTTTGTTTTGGAGGAATCATGAAGGTATCCTTCTGTTGTGGACACAACTACCACCCTATTAAAACATGCTCTGATAGCAAATTTTCAATGGGTCCCCTAGAAGTTTGATCTTTCATCTTTCAGAATGATCTGTTTTATCACACGGATGTTAACTCTTTGTCGAGTCAAATTTTCAATGCCTGATGGCTAAGCCATTGAATAACTCTCTACTGCATGGTTCATTCATGACCTAGCCTTCATTCCCTTCATCAAGACATCCCAAATCCTCATAAGCATCCATAGTATATTTATGCCCGCACGCATAATCGCCCCCCCCCCCCCCCTCACTATAGTCGTTTGTGTACTTAAGACACAAAACCTTCTATCGCGCGTCATTTCCATTTTAACTCTTTGTAATGAAAGACTTCAAAAACATGCATAAACCATCCCTATTTCACTTATCGCACTCAATCTTGGCACATAACACATGCCATGAGGCACCAGACCTGATGGCACTATAAACCACAATATACATATATGTCGGGTTCGAAACCCCGTCGCATATCGCAATTGGCCTAGGTCTAAGGCTTATACATATAAGGTGCGCCACTATGCTCCGGACCCAACGACACTTTTAACCATACTTCATACATATGGCAGGTCTGAGGCCATATTGCATATCGCATATTGGTGGAGCCCTGGCCTTATACACAATGTGTGCGGCGATATGGCGGACCCGCCGAGCTATCAAGTATAATATATATATTTTCAGATTTGAAACCACATCGCATATCGCAATCGACGGAGCCCTAGGCTTGTGCATATTGTGATATGCGATATGCCAGACCCGACGATATTTATAGGCTCCGATACATAAAATTTGAGGTCCGGCCTAAGTGATCGGGGCGGGATTTTCTTTGTTTTCTCGTGTTTTCCAAAATTCCCGATATAACAAAGGGAGTGGGTTTTTAGTGTAAAAGGCGGGCCTGTGGAGTCCTGATAGTGTAATCGCACATCGGGGAAGTGGAAGGCATGGGTACTGCGACCCGCGGAGGGGCCGATACCCGATTGTGATTAAGTGAAGCCCTCAAAAACCATGCCAAGCCTATGGATTGAGCGGGAAATTGTGTGTTGCTTGTGTTTTATGCGTAAATCCTTTTTCACACTTGTTCCCATAGTTTTATAAAAGTTAATGAAGGCAGCACTTATGTTTTGTTTGAACATTTCTGTTATATTGTTTACAATCATGAAGCTAATGATAACTATCTCTGCGAGCGAGAAATAAAGGACGCAGGAGTGGATTCGAAGGGTCATGTATGCAGAAGCATTGTATTTAGAGGTCCGGCCTCAAGCGTTCCGGGTCAGAACCCCACGCGTTTCCTGTACATTTCGAAAGCAAAGTTGTCTCGGTTTTCATCATGGGAAGGTGACACACAGTCACCCTTTTTACCAACATCTGTTCACTTCCTCAGGAAATAAATCGCTCCAGCCGATATGATTTCTACGTGTCAGCGGTTACACTGACAATCCTATCTCTGTATACTCGATCTGCATATCAAAAACAGTGGGGAAGATGAAGAGGTAGGGTAGATCTAGAGTCAAGGGCTTTTGCATAAGTATTACCTCTGAAGAGGAGAAGGGACTTTTGTTTGGAGAGAATAGTTTTGACTTATTGTGAATAAAGAGGACTATTTGGTTCAAGAAGGGGCCTTTAGTTTCTGATTTATTTTCCTTTTTCTTTGAGGTGTTTTAAAGTAGGGTGTGGGTGCTGGCATGAATATAAATGTGATTTTTGTTTATGCATATTGATGGAATACTGTTCATGATTAGTCATGTTTAATTTAATATGATTCAATTACATGGTTAACTTATGGGCGATCTCTGATTCAAAACCGTATTAAACACCAGTTGCTAGTTTATTTGTACCGAAAGGAATGTGTATTCCTATATGAGTAATCTAAGTGCAATCAAGCTCTAATACAGCCTTGTTCATCTATGAACTCAGTAATTGATTCTTTTGGACTTGGAATTTATTTATGGTGTTTAATCTCTTTTATTTTTCTCCTGCAGGATAGATTAAGATAGCTAGGACTAGATTAGAGTAGTTAGAAGTGGCGTAGATAGAATTTAATACATAGAGGTTAGCTGTTTTATTTAGTTTCTTTAATTGAATCCTTCTTCTCAGAAGCCATCTTTCAACTCATTTAACAGTTTACGGGGTCCCTTAAAACCCATTGGAACTAGCCATTCCAAATGAAAGCAAGTCTTATTGGGGCTTGCCATCGGGTCAATCCAAGAATACCCATATTGCAAACCATCCAGAAAAAGAAAATGCGTCTCCCACTACAACGAAGGCTACTCAAGATGGTAAACTCTCACTTAAGAATGGCAAAACATGTATCTTTACTCTGCCCTATCCTGTTTATAACATTGATTACAATATTGTGGATGATCTTAAGAAATCTAGGGCTAATATCATGTTACACAGTAATTTGTCACCATTTATCACTGTCCCTGTTTCCCCTCTCCCGTACATTGGAGGACTCATTCCGAGACTTGTGAGAAGTGACATAACCTGAAACCACTTGCATTGTATTCCTCTAAGTATGAGCTTCATATGCCCTGAGGACATCTCCTGCAGAATACCCATAAAAAGACCTCTTTTTGCATTGGCGCGGTTCCACAGTGTACTGCTCGCGCCAATGGGGGAAATCCTCTAAAGAGGGCGCGCCAGTTGGCGCTCTGTCTCAAAGTCACACTCGCGCCAACCCAGTTGGGTAAAGTTTTTAACAAACAAACTTCCGAAGGTTCTCCTTAACCCACTAACCAACTGAATCTATGTTGAGCTAGGATGGTTTTGCTTCGAATCTCCATAGAAGGGAAGTGGTTGGCCACCTTTCATGGAAGCTTCTTATTGATAAATCCAATCCCATGAATATTTTGGTTGATCCTATCTCCTTCCCCTCTATCTATAAAAGCTTGTTCTTTTGTCTTGAGCAAGCTAGTTCCAGCTAGTGCTAGTGATAGTGAGAATTCCAGGAGTTCAAGAGATTGAAGTTGCAAGAGCCTTCTTTGCATCCATAGGGCCAAATCTAAGTGAGGAGATTCTTGTCACCAAGGAGAGAGAGGCTTGTTTCCCATCCCAACAAGCTTTACAAGACTTGTGTAGCTGATCACCCAGCCAAAGGAGGATTCGACGTTAGAACTATGGTTGTATTCTTCTTTGTTGTTTATCAATAATAGATGACTATCATTATGGTTCCACTCTCATTGTCCTTTGTAATGATTGATGTTGAGTTATATCTTTTCTGACTGATATATAGTTGCATCTATTGCATTTTATGCTTGTATTTGTGTTGTTCTTTGCGTGTGCAGGTGTCCAATCACGGAGATCGTGGGGACCGTGACCAGCCGAAGCAAAGGAACGAGAGCGACGTCTCTTCTACGAATATTAGCGTTGGAATCCAAGTAGGTTCTCATCATCCACCTTTAATTTGCAAAT
Source organism: Pinus tabuliformis (assembly GCA_031772625.1). Classification (NCBI taxonomy): domain Eukaryota; kingdom Viridiplantae; phylum Streptophyta; class Pinopsida; order Pinales; family Pinaceae; genus Pinus; species Pinus tabuliformis. The sequence goes on along the minus strand of CM062813.1, from coordinate 392,845,788 downwards.
AGGAACTTGCGTGATAGCATTGTTTGATTGTTGCTAGACCCGGTCTGGGCTAGTAGGGATCACCTCTGTCCGCAGAGGGGATTTATCTCCACAACAATTTGGCGACTCCAGTGGGGAATTAGCTTGTTGTTTGATTTTTAAACTTTAGAAGGAGCCTGAAGTACGTCCAGATAGCCTTCGAAACGCTATTGCTTTGCATTAGTGAAGTAGATCAACGCCACTTCAGTCAATCTCCGGTTTGGTTTACGAACTAAACAACTTGGAGTTTGTCTTGTCTCTTTGGTTTCTCTTGTTTTGGTTGCTTAGATAGCTTTCTGGGTTGGATGCTCTGTTGTCTCTTGCTGCCTGGTCTGTCTGGATACTGTCGACCAAGCCTTGGACTGCTTGTTTTTATTTTTAAGCTAGAAAACTTGATTGGCGCTCTTTTTTGCATGACACTCGCGCCAATTGGCGCCACTTGCCAGTGTACAGCCCGCGCCAATCCTTAATTTGCGCTAGTTTTCCACTTGACAGTCGCGCCAGGCCTGTGAACTTTTCCAGTTTGCTTGTTTGCAGCCTTCCAAGCTTGGGTTTTGTGTCTAGCTACACCTTTTTCAATCACTTGAGTGTGTCAGAGTCTTGTTTGACTGGTTTTGAGTTTTTTGGGCAAATTATTAATTTGATTTCCTTTGATCATTACTTGGAGGTTTGTCTCAGTCTTTTCACAATTTTGCATCTTTTTGCTTCTTTTTTTTGCAAAAAAATTTCCCCCTCATTCGCCGAGGGGGGGGGGCTAAATTGTGTATGTGTTAATTGCCTTTGAGTGTTTTTAGTTTATGATCTTTGGAACTCACACCCGTTTTTCTTGATTTGCACTTGATTGGTTCTTAGATTACATTAGAATCATCGTGTGTTTGAGAATTCTCTTGCATAGATCACACTTGCATAATTAGAATTCTCATTTTCAGGATATGAATGAAAAGTGTGCATAGATTACATTTGCATACTTTGGGTGTTTGCCATTTTCCACCGATTTCACATTTTAGCCCTAGGGCATCTAGTGGCTTTGTGCATCGAGCCTTCCTTAGGAGTTTTGGTCTTTTGTTAGTCCAGTCAAATTTTTGGTTACTCTCTTGCACTTGTTTAGTGATTGTTAAACTTTTTATTGCGTTATTCGAGTGATTCTCTTCTTTTTGCTTGGATTTCGCTTGGCTTCGTTTGGGCTTAGATCACATAGCTCATAGAGGTCTTTGTGTTTTCTTTTTGGTTTGAAGGACTGCCTTGGTGTTTTGGGGACTTGATTGCATTCTCATTGAGTGAAGTTTGTCTCTTTTACTCAGTGTTATTATCTCTCAAAATTTGTTTAGTGCACTTTGCCATTGAAAAGAAAACGAACAGTCTCTTTTGCGTTGAATTAGTTAATGGAAATTAGAGCTTTTCATTGATTAGTGACTTTAAAGAAAAGTTTCATTTATTGCCATTAGCTGCATTAGAGTGGTTCTTGATTCTTTATGGTCATTTTGTTTGATTGAAAAGTTCTCAACTCTCTCGTAGTTAGTGTTCATCGAACGAAATGATACTTTTTGGCATATAGCTTGCATTTAGGGAATTATGAGAGATTACATACGGTAGGACCTGGAAATCGAAACCTAATCAAAGATCAACTGTAAAATGAATTGAATAAACTTAAAAATGCATTGGAACATAACGCTCACTATTTAGAGGTCTAGTCTAGAGACGTGCTCCGGCGTCGTTAAACCTAGTCACTGCTGTTTCACATTAAGGTTGGGTGATTCCTCCTTTTGTGACTCGATAGTGGTCTAGCACGGACTTGAGCTCCCACGTACCGTCGAGTATATGGGGAGACCCCACTAGGTTATCATCCTTTATCCATAGGAAGCCGTGTATGCCGCCTTACAAGCCGTAACGCACCGAACATAGCATTCGGGAAGATTGACTGCGTACGGAGAGTCCTTGGTTTTCATATGATTGCCAAGGTGTATATGCAGTTTTACGGGTTGTTTGGTAAACCCTTTGCCTAGTTTCTCCAGAGTAGTCACTTTTGATCCTTTTCAGACTCCTTAAAAGAAAAGGCTCACTTGAGCACTTGTCACTTCGGGCTCACAAAACATTCGAAGGCGACTAGAGTCACCTTTTTGTCCTTTTCTCGACTCTTAAAACATGAAAAGGTCAAGTTCAGTTCCTTTGTCTTAAAATTTATTTGGCCACGTTCACATTTACCCGGTTAGATTTCGTTTGCGTTAGCTTGAGTAGGCTTCTTTTCGTTCTCGATGGCAACTTTTCCGGGGTTCACCAACCCAGGGACCCCCTCTGACGGGAACCATGGTCATTTCACTCCTTTTGGAAATGTTGGTCCTCCTTATATGGCAACATTGTCCCTCCCAGGGTTAACTGTTGGGTTGTCGGTTTGGTTGTTCTCAACCTCTTTGGTCCCTGCCGTCTCACCGTCTAGTCAATACATCCCTCCACCTGAACAACATCATGTTGATTCTAAGGTGGATCTCTCCCCTTCTACGCCCACTTCTACATCCTCATCTTCCACTTCACCTGGTGAAAGTCTCGATTCGAGTAACCAGGTGGCTAAGAAGAAGAAGAAGAAGACGAAGAAGAAGAAGGCTCCTAAGGGATAGGTTGTAAGTGCAGCTACCCCCTCGAGTACACCTGAAGTCGGGCCACCTTCTACTCCTCCGCGGAAGGTCAAATTTCCTTGTAGATTATGCAAGGGGGACCATCTTCTTCGTGATTGTCCTGGCATCCCCATGGTCTTAGAAGTATGGTCTCGTGATTCGGCCCGCCCCTCATCGTCCACTGAGGCTCACAGCGATGTTCCCCTATCGACTCACAAAGGTAAGGAGAAAGGGAAGATTCGAATCCCCTGTAGACTTTGTGAAGGCAATCATCCCCTTCACCTTTGTCCGCTCATGGATAAAGCCTCCGGTGTCTTGGAAAGTCTTACAACTCCTTCACCCCAACTTCTCGTTGGTTATCAACGTCTCTCTGCAGCTTCAGATCGTCCCCCCTGCTGACAAAGAGATTGCTTCAAATTCTTCTCTTGTCCAGGCCCCTCTTCCCAAACCCGGTTGTCCCCAGCCTGTTCCAGACCAACCATTGGTCGGAAAGAGTGTCGACTCGAGTTCACCACCCGTCGATCACTCTGTTTCGAACGAGCATCACGCCCATGTTCTTCTCGTCTCTGTTAGCGCTTGAGATTTCACCCTAGGCTGAGGAAGGTAAATCTTCAAGGCAACATCAAACCATTTCACCTCGTAGCTAGCCCTACGGGGTATGAGAAGGCTCTCTCCGGTCAATCTCAGTAAAATATTCAATGGACAGAGATGACCAATACAGTGACACTGATATTAGGCTAGTAAACTAATTAAAAGGTTGATTTGGGGGTTTTTGAGGTTTTTTTGTGGCAAATTGAGGATTTGCAATTTTAGGGTGCGGGGATTTGACACAGTTTCTGCATGTGGGTCTTTGGGGCAAGGTAGGAGTTTGTGTTGATGCCTTTAGCTGAGATGGATGATCAAGGAAGAAAAAAGAGAAGCTAAAGAGGGCAAACAATGACTTTGAATCTTCTCTAGACAGTGGAAAACATAAACATTAAACAAATTTGAAAGCTGAGCATGGCAAGCATGAATTCAAACTTTATCACTTCATTTGTTTAATAAGCTGCAGTAAAGAAAGAGATGGAACACATAAACACACTTACAATTACAATAAGAGAACACACCATCAACACAAGAGTCCACAAGAATCCCAATGATGTCTGCAAAACCCTGGTCTTCCTTTTCCTCAAATTGCAGAGATACAAGTAAAATATACAATAGGAGCTTCTCCCTCAAAAGTCCAACCATGAAAATGAGCAAGAGAAGGCATAATATAGATGATCTAACTCTTTTCCCCACCTCTAGGGGTCAAGCTCAGCTTCCTAGGAGCTGTTTCAACTAATTCTAAACTGAGCACTAGATAATAGGCAGTCAAAACAACTTGCCTCTAAAACTTAGGAAACCTATCCATGCATTAAATATTTACCATTTACATCAAAGAATCTTCTAGAAGTGATGAAGGAGAGTAAAAGTATCTAATTGCCATGAAAATTACACAAAAATCCATCATTTACATGCCTCAAAAGTCAACCAAGATGAAAACAGTGTTTTACTGGCCGAACTGGTCAAAACAGGCAAATTTCCCTGACAAGTCGCGCACATCACTCTGACTGGTCGCGCATATTCACAGCTCTGTTTGAGGGCCTTCCTAGTGTCCAAATTAGGTGAAAGATAGCTCGTTGGAAAGGTCTGCAAGTCTACTTTCCAACCCCACCGGAAATTTTGAATTTGGAGTTGACTTGACCCCTCAAAAGTCATTTCTCCCAAGACAGCTTTCTGCAACTCAAAATAGGGGCAGAAAGTCAAAAATTGCATGTTTTTTGAGCTTTTGGAAGCCCAAATCTCCATAAAATCTGACACCCATCCATAGGCAAGTGTATTTTTGCATGAAAATTCCAAAAATGCAAAGTTTTCCCCGTTCTGAGTTGCTCGCATGTATGGTCGCGCGCGGGGTGAGACTAGTCAAATGGCCAAAACCTGTAAAATTCCCAAAAATGCCAAAAATGCTTCAAAACTCTCAAAATTTCTTGAGTTTGCTGCTAGGAGGATGCTAATGAGTATCATGGTGAGTGAGAGAGGCCTCAGCCAAGATACGGAGCGGGTTGGTCTTCTTTTTCCGTTTTTGTGCCTTGGCCAAATTCCTTGGATCCGGCGACTGTAATTTTGGAATTTCTATAAAACCATGACACCTGTGCAAAAAGTGAAGGAGGTTTTTCGTCTTTGGCATGTTGTGGACAAAAACATCTCTCAGTTTTCCAAAATTCATCTTTTATTGCTCTGGAACATCATTTGAGTGCGACTTGTCCCAATGTGTGAAACAAGGAATTTTGTCGAAATGAAGCGAAATGAAGGGGATAGGGGGCTTCTAAATTCTTGGGGAAATTTTTGGGAGTGGGGAGGGATGTTAGGAAGCAGGGGAAAGTGGAATCTCAGAGATTGAGTGAGGGGAAGGGGTCCAAAAGGGCGAAACACAGGCCCAACCTAGAAAATTGCCAGGTTGTAGCTAGAAACTAGGGTTTGTGCAAAAATGAGGAATTTGGCGGATCTAAGGGATGGGAAGTGTTTGATAAGGTACTTTAAGGATAGGGGAAGGTGTATGAACATCAGGAAATAAGTTTTGCCGGTGATTTGACCATCCAAGAGAAATTGCCTTCAAAACCCTAGGAGAGGGAAATGAGCTTGCCTAGGCACAACTGAAGCATGAATAAGTTGTAAAAAGACTCATTAGACACTGACATGATAATTACAACCCTCTGAATGATGACATGGACTGACATTTGGACAAACCCTAGACCTAATGCCTAGTGATCAAATTTTGCTTGAAGACTCACTAAAATGACAAAATTTGACCTTGACACTCTGAGACCACTTTGTAAGAGCACATTTGATCACTGGAGGAAGACTGGAAAGACTGACACTAACATTGGCTCCAATGGGGATGGTAGCTCCTTGGAGGTGCCAAGAACCTTAGACCTCTGGGAGAGCAGACCAGTGCTTTGCAACCATTGGGCAATGGAGTCATTATTTACACCTTTGACACAAAACTTTGACACATTTATTGAATGAAAACTTGACCGAAAACTGACTGAAACTTAACTGAAGCTTGACTCAAACCGACTCGATGGCAAACTGAAATAACTTGAAAAAACTCACTCAATAGACCAAACACAAATGACTCATGACTGACTTAACTAAAACAAGAACTTACAAAGCTTTTTGAAGGGCAGCAGTCCATCAAGATTTGAAATCATGATGACAACCACCTGCATACTAATGAAATATGTACAATCATGTATAATGAGCTTTCCAATGTAACCAATCCAGCAGATGGCTACATACCAAATTTCTGCTCTCGCTTATCTCGAGCAGGCGAAACGATGAACCTGTAGGCAACTCAAAATAACCACTGAAACCAAAGCTTATGATAATGAACCAGGCAACATTTATCTTTTCTAATGCTTGCAGAAGAATGCCAAAGGGATCTTGATAATCCTGAAGCACTACCTTGTTTGGAGATCCAGCTGCAAAAATATAAGTACTCGCTTCATTCTGATCTGAAAGAAGAGTGGGTTGCTGATTGATAGGAAGGCACAAAGAAGTATAAGCTTCTGCCATATGAGTGTTGACTGTAAATTCCTTGACCGTGAGAAATTTTGACATATTGTCTCTCTCAAGCTTATATTCCTCAATTTCATGGTCTAGGTCATTCTTAAACAGAAAACAATCCTCAAGATCATCAAACATGACAGCCTCATCATCTTCATGAAAGAAAATATTATCTGTTTGCTGATCTATAAAACTAATTACAAGACTGTCATTATTTTCAAAAGAGGAAGAAGTTTCACCATCACTTTCATGACCATGTGTGCACTGCAAATCTGTTTTAGATTGGGTTGTAGCATGACCTTTCAAGAGTTGATCTATCTCCTCTTCAGACAAAGGAGATAATAATTTCTATTTCCCTTTGCTCAAACAAGTCTTGTCTTCTTGAAATAACATTTCAAAACATGAAAAGTTTGAATGACAGTCCTGATCTTCTGAAACTTGGAAACATTGTTGATCATCTTCATATGACATGGCAATCAAACTATCCAAATTATGATTGAAAGAAGAGTTTTCACTTACTTTAACAAAGATCTCATCTTGCTGTTCATGAGCTGGCTGAATTACCTCCTCATGCGGGCTCTGTTCTGATGGCATAAGGACATTTGGATCAAGAACTTTGTCTATGATCTCAACAACAAAACTCTACTTTTCAGGATTCGGCACAAGGTATGCTTGGTTATCACAATCTGAATGTAGTTCTGAAATAGCTGAGTTGACTGCATTACATTCTAAAATTGAATCTTGGCTATCTTTCACGCTGTCTTCTTCTGTGGGCAGATCTGAAACAAGCTCTTCTCTTTCATCAATTACAGCCATATGACCATTTTCAACCTGCTGATCTTGATTCTGCTGCAAAATGTCCTGATCATTTTGACAAGTATGCTGAAATGGATTTTCATACAGAGCCTCCATGATCTCAACATCCATAAAATTATCATCTTCATAATATTTCTCAAGGCTTTCAATAAAACTATAAGCATGCTGGCAACAGTCTTGAACTAGTTTTAATGACGGATAAGAGTCCTTATATCGTTCAATGAACATAGCATGAAAATCCTTTAAACAGTAAATACAAGCAGGCGGCAAACTTTCATACCATGATTGAGCTTTATCTTCCAGAGTGGCCAAGAATATCTTCATCAAACAATCTTCAGGAAAATCCACCTTCAACTTGCGAATATGCATATGAAATCTAACAAGATGTAAAGCAGCATCCTTCTTACCATCATCATTGAATGTAGGCAAATTCCTTGACCAATCTACCTTGGGAATCTTATTTGGAAAACCGGGGATGTGATCTCGGCTCAAGGGAGCATATCTTCTTGCGATCCGATCCATTTTGAAAATCTCAAAGCTACTGATCTCTCTGCAGTGAAGTCACCATGAAGCATTGATCTCTGGATTTTTTCAGTGAAGGAGTCGCCAGTGAATGATTTCAGCCTTGCAAGTGTCTGATCGTTGTCCACTATCAACAATCAGATCTGAACTTGATACATGTACTGGGGTGAAATGCAAATGAAGTGCTTGTATTCACAAGCTCACGGAGATTGACTGAAGCAGCGTTTATCTACTAACGCTGATGTAAAACAAGAGCGTTTTCGAAGGCTACCTGGCGTAACTTCAGGCTCCGTCTAAGACTTATGAAGCAAACACATCAATGAGCAAACGATTAATTTGTTCTCCCCAGTATGGTCGCCACTATGTTAGCGCTTGAGATTTCACCCTAGGCTGAGGAAGGTAAACCTTCAAGGCAACATCAAACCATTTCACCTCGTAGCTAGCCCTACGGGGTATGAGAAGGCTCTCTCCGGTCAATCTCAGTAAAATATTCAATGGACAGAGATGACCAATATAGTGACACTGATATTAGGCTAGTAAACTGATTAAAAGGTTGATTTGGGGATTTTTGGGGTTTTTTGGTGGCAAATTGAGGATTTGCAATTTTAGGGTGCGGGGATTTGACACAGTTTCTGCAGGTGGGTCTTTGGGGCAAGGTAGGAGTTTGTGCTGATGCCTTTAGCTGAGATGGATGATCAAGGAAGAAAAAAGAGAAGCTAAAGAGGGCAAACAATGACTTTGAATCCTCTCTAGACAGTGGAAAACATAAACATTAAACAAATTTGAAAGTTGAGCATGGCAAGCATGAATTCAAACTTTATCACTTCATTTGTTTAATAAGCTGCAGTAAAGAAAGAGATGGAACACATAAACACACTTACAATTACAATAAGAGAACACACCATCAACACAAGAGTCCACAAGAATCCCAATGATGTCTGCAAAACCCTAGTCTTCCTTTTCCTCAAATTGCAGAGATACAAGTAAAATATACAATAGGAGCTTCTCCCTCAAAAGTCCAACCATGAAAATGAGCAAGAGAAGGCATAATATAGATGATCTAACTCCTTTCCCCACCTCTAGGGGTCGAGCTCAGCTTCCTAGGAGCTGTTTCAACTAATTCTAAACTGAGCACTAGATAATAGGCAGTCAAAACAACTTGCCTCTAAAACTTAGGAAACCTATCCATGCATTAAATATTTACCATTTACATCAAAGAATCTTCTAGAAGTGATGAAGGAGAGTAAAAGTATCTAAGTGCCATGAAAATTACACAAAAATCCATCATTTACATGCCTCAAAAGTCAACCAAGATGAAAACAGTGTTTTACTGGCCGAACTGGTCAAAACAGGCAAATTTCCCTGACAGGTCGCGCACATCACTCTGACTGGTCGCGCACATTCACAGCTCTGTTTGAGGGCCTTTCCGGTGTCCAAATCAGGTGCAAGATAGCTCGTTGGAAAGGTCTGCGAGTCGACTTTCCAACCCCACCAGAAATTTGGAATTTGGAGTTTATTTGACCCCTCAAAAGTCATTTATCCCAAGACAGCTTTCTGCAACTCAAAATAGGGGCAGAAAGTCAAAAATTGCATGTATTTTGAGCTTTTGGAAGCCCAAATCTCCATAAAATCTGAAACTCATCCATAGGCAAGTGTATTTTTGCATGAAAATTCCAAAAATGAAAAGTTTTCCCCGTTCTGAGTTGCCCCCATGTATGGTCGCGCGCGGGGTGAGACCAGTCAAATGGCCAAAACCTGTAAAATTCCCAAAAATGCCAAAAATGCTTCAAAACTCTCAAAATTTCTTGAGTTTGATGCTAGGAGGATGCTAATGAGTATCATGGTGAGTGAGAGAGGCCTCAGCCAAGATACGGAGCGGGTTGGTCTTCTTTTTCCGTTTTTGTGCCTTGGCCAAATTCCTTGGATCCGGCGACTGTAATTTTGGAATTTCTATAAAACCATGACACCTGTGCAAACAGTGAAGGAGGTTTTTCGTATTTGGTATGTTGTGGACAAAAACCTCTCTCAGTTTTCCAAAATTCATCTTTTATTGCTCTAGAACATCATTTGAGTGCGACTTGTCCTGATGTGTGAAACAAGGAATTTTGTCGAAATGAAGCGAAATGAAGGGGATAGGGGGCTTCTAAATTCTTGGGGAAATTTTTGGGAGTGGGGAGGGATGTTAGGAAGCAGGGGAAAGTGGAATCTCAGAGATTGAGTGAGGGGAAGGGGTCCAAAAGGGCGAAACACAGGCCCAACCTAGAAAATTGCCAGGTTGTAGCTAGAAACTAGGGTTTGTGCAAAAATGAGGAATTTGGCGGATCTAAGGGATGGGAAGTGTTTGATAAGGTACTTTAAGGATAGGGGAAGGTGTATGAACATCAAGAAATAAGTTTTGCCGGTGATTTGACCATCCAAGAGAAATTGCCTTCAAAACCCTAGGAGAGGGAAATGAGCTTGCCTAGGCACAACTGAAGCATGAATAAGTTGTAAAAAGACTCATTAGACACTGACATGATAATTACAACCCTCTGAATGATGATAGGCTCAGCTGAATGATGACATGGACTGACATTTGGACAAACCCTAGACCTAATGCCTAGTGATCAAATTTTGCTTGAAGACTCACTGAAATGACAAAATTTGACCTTGACACTCTGAGACCACTTTGTAAGAGCACATTTGATCACTGGAGGAAGGCTAGAAAGACTGACACTAATAGTCTCTTCAGATTCTCCTGAGTCTCGAAATGACTCTCCTAACCCAGCTGCTCCCGAAGGTTCTCCTTCGGTTCCTTTAGCACATGGGGGCAATCATACGATTCCGCCACCAAGTAGTCTGGTCACTTCCTTTGATTGGAATCGCCTAATCGCCAATCGCCCTCCATCCCATATGCCTTTCCAGATCACAGTACATGCCTGTGCTAAGGCAGTACCTGGCACTGTTTTGGATGAAGGGGCGTCTGTCAGTCTCATGCCATACACTACTTGGCAAGCTTTAGGTTCCCCGCAGCTTGGGCCAGTCACTCAGAATCTGTTGGGCTTCGACGGAGGAGCCTCTCCATCTCTAGGAGTTCTCTCGAAGTTCCCTATTACTTTTGGAGGCAAAACCGTCTATATAGACATCTTGGTTACCCAAGGTGTTTTAGACTTTAGTCTTCTCCTTGGTCGCGACTATGTTTATGCCATGGGGGCCCTCGTTTCTTCGCTTTTCCATGTGGATTGCTTTCTGCACGATGGAAGAATTGTGACTATCGATCAAGTGTCATTCATTAGTCCCCTGATGCCTCCTGCGTAGTTGTCATCCCCTCCTAGTTTTCATCCACCAGTTGCATCTATCCCACCACAGATCAACTACGTGGCTACCTATCCCATGCCTGGATCCAGTGATGCCGCCATCTTGCATAATGTCCTGGGGGCATTGGATCCTGACTTCCAAGATGTTGTCCTTCCACCGGAGTGGCACTCTTGGAAGCCCCGACTTCCTATTCATAATGATGAATTTCGGGCGGAACATAGTTCCTTTCCTGTGTCAAGCTCCTTAAAAAATGAAACTAGGTCTTGTCGGAGCATAGTTCGCTTTCCTGTGTCAAGCTCCTTAAAAAATGAAACTAGGTGTCCAAGGATAGTTTCGATCTTGTAGCGACCTCGTTAAAAAACGAAACAATGTGTCCTGAGGATAGTTCTGATCTTGTGTTGACCTCGTTAAAAAACGAAACAAGGAGCCGAGCATAGTTCTTGATCTTGTGTCAAGCTCGTTAAAAAATGAAACAATTCCCCCTTTCCAATCGCGTCTTTTAATTAAGATCTCGTGAAGCTTCATTCCATCCACTTTGTTGAATGCAATCAAGCTTGGGGGGCATGTACCTCATCCTGCGCCATTGCACTGGGGGCATGCACATTTCCAACAAGCAGAGTCCTTCCTAGTTCAAGCTTGTGTCCCGAGGATAGTTTTGATATTGTGTTGACCTCGTTAAAAAACGAAACAAGGTGGTCGAGCATAGTTCCTGATCTTGTGTCAAGCTTGTTAAAAAAATGAAACAAGGGTTATGAGGATAGTTCTTTTACTGTGTCAACCTCATTAAAAAATGAAACAACTCCTCCTTTTCCAAATCGAGTCTTTGATTAAGATCTCGTAAAATATAAGTCGAGTCTTTCATAGATCTCGAGAGTGAACCTTCATTCCATCCACTTTGTTGAATGCAATGAAGCTTGGGGGGCATGTACCTCATTTTGCGTCATTATGCCTGGGGGCATTCGAACTCATAACAAGCATAGTTTTTCGTTTCAAGCTTGTGTAAACATGAAACTGAATCCAAGCAAAGTTCTCCATGGTTCAAGCTTGTGTAAAAATGAACCCATACCTGATTTACATCTCGTGATTGCCATTTATCCGCTAAATTATGCTAGATGAGCCTTGGTTGTTTTCATTCCATCGCCGCCATCTCTTTGGCTGATCATATGCTTTCACTTGGTTGTTTTACCTTTCCTGAGGGACCGCAGTTATGAGTGGTTTTGTTAGCCAGCCTCTTGACCATTATATGTTTTGAGCAGTTCCACCATTGCCGGAACCAGTTGCTACCCTTTATACCACTCGTTCCTCCAGGACGAGTCTCCTTTAAGCTCTTTTCTGACTTGTAAAAGATGAAAAGATTGCCGAGTACTTTTCCCTTTTTTGACTCGTTAAAGAGAATAAAAATGGAGGTTTACTTTCAGCTCTTTTCCGACCGTTTAAAGATGAAAAGATTGTTGAGTTCCCTCTTGACTCGTTAAATGGAAATAAGAGGCGGTCGTCTTTAAACTCTTTTCCGACCATGTAAAAAATGAAAAGATCGTCGGACCCTTGTCGTTTCAGGTTCGTTAACGGTTACAAAGCGACGTGGTTTCGATTGCTTTTTCACTTTTTCAGGTCAAAATCACTACTCATGAAAAGTACTCCTCGATCGTAATGATTGGGCAGTTCTTTCGAGCATTGTTTTATACTTTTTCGGGCTCGCGAGACACAACTTTACGAAAAAGGACCTCCCTGGAGTTCACTTTTCTGCTGTCTTTTCAGACTCTCTAAACAGGAAAAGACACTACAACAAAACAGGTAATTTGCGCCAGATTTAGCACCAGATTCTAGTGCATTTTTTTCTCAATTGGGATGAGCAACCTGGCGCTAAATCTGGCTCTATTGTACAATTTTTGAAGCGTCCTTTTTTGCACCAAATTTTGCATCTTTTTTACGCCAAATTTTCCATCATTTTCTGCATCATATTTTGCACCAAGATTTTCATTTGGTTTTACAACAGGTTTTGCTTCTAGTTTTGTGCCTTTTTTTGCATCTATTTTTGCATCATTTTTTGCTTCCTCTTTTGTGGAATTCTTTGCTTCTATTTTTGTGTCATAATTTGCATCGATTTTTACACCATCTTTGACATCTTATTTAGCGCCTTTTTTTACATCCAATTTGTGCCAATTTTTGCATCTGGTCTTATGCCATCTTTTGCTTCTAATTTTGTACTTATTTTTACATCTATTTTTGTGCCAATTTTTCTGCCTTTTTTTACACCATCTTTTCCATCCAATTTTGCACCATATGTTGAATCTGATTTAGTGCCAAATTTCGCATGCATTTTTGCACCATTTTTTGCATCCACTTTTGCATTTTATTTATCTCCCTTTTTTGCATCCTATTTTGCACCATATTTTGTATTTAATTTTGCATCATTTGTTGCATCCAATTTAGCATCATTTTTAACACCATTTCTTGCATCCAATTTTTCATCCTTTTGAGCATCTAAATTTGCATCCTATGTTGAACCATATATTGCATCCACCTTTGCATCCCATTTTGTGTCTATTGTTACGTTCACTTTTGAGCCATTTTTTCGTCTACTTTTGCATTTGTTTTTGCACCAAGTTTTGAATGATTTGTTGCATCATTTTACATCCAATGTTGCATCTCAATTTGCATCCAAAATTGAGCCATTTTTATGCCCATTTTTTCTTCTTTTGTGTCCAATTTTGCACCATTTTTTATGTCCAAATTTGCATCCTTTTTGGTATCTAGTTTTTCATCCTTTTTGGCTTCCAAATTTTCATCCTTTCTTCTGCCACATTTTGTGTCCACATTTGCATCTCATTTTGCACCTAGATTTTAGTTGGAATTTTCATCTAGTTATGCATCATCTTTGACATCCTTGGTTTCACCATTTTTTAGTCCCATTTTGCATCTTGTTTTGTGTCTTTTCTTACATCCTTTTTGCATCCTAATTTTACACCATTCTTTGCATCCTCATTTTGGTGTCCATTTTTGCATCCTTGTTTGCACCCAATTCGGTATCCTTTCATATGCCCTATTTTGTTCCCTTCTTTGTGTCTAGTGTTGCACCCTTTTTTAATTTTACTTTAAAAATCTTTTTGTGTCATTGTTTGCATATTTTTGATGGCTATTTAACATCCAATTCTACTCCCAATTTTTCATCCATGGTTAAATCCACTTTTGGCTTCTTGTTTAGAGTTTTACTTTTATTTCCATTTATGACCACCTCTATGGGTTCATTTTACTAAGTTCATTTACATAGTGAAATATATTAAATTTTCTAAATATCATTTTACTGTAGGATTTAATGCATGGTTAGATGAAAACAAAACCCTCTCAGTTTATCTCAGAAACCTAGGACAAACCAATTAAGAGAAAGGTTGTTCTAAGGCTTAGGATTCTTAGTAGATCAAGATGTAGAGTATAGATTAAGAAAAAGAGAATGAATTCTTGTGAGTCCTCGCATGCAGGTCTTCTTGGAGTTTTTCGTATAGCCAAGAAGCGCTCCTAGGTAGCTCCAAAGCTTGGTCCTACACATAAGAGAGAGAATAAAGAAACCTTCACAACATAATATCTTAATAATCAAAACTATAAAAAACATATAAATATTATTGAATAAATAAATATAAACCAAAAACCCATGCATACATTAGTTAAATAGAAGAAGTAAAGAATGAATAGAAACATATGGAAGGAAGAACAACTGATCTATATGAATAAAGGAGTTGGAGGAAAGTTACAACAATCAGATATAGTTGCAACATCACCTCCCCCAACTCATAGCTCCAAAACTCTCCCTCTCAAGACAGATCTCGAGAGCGTGACAATACAAAATTCCCATCATTTTTTCAATGGCCAAGCCTCTAATATATAGGAAAGTGGAGGCTATGAAGATTTCCAAAATTCCTCATTAGTTCAATTTGGGAAAAAAAATTTGGGTGAATAATGTTTCCTCATATAAAAAAGGAATTTTCCACTTTTTAGATGCTTTTGTGCTTAGGAAAAAGCTTCCCCATGCTTTATGGCTCTTTCCCACTTTTGTATGCTTTTATTTTTTAGGAAAAAGCTAAAGATGAGGATAAAGAGATTACATTCCACCATATGTTTCCGAAAGTGACCAAGAATGTCAAATTCAAATTCTAGTTTGCTTATGTTTTAGTTTTTTTTTAAATATATATTTAGTTTTAGTATTTTTTTTTTTCTAGAAAAATATATTTAGTTTTTGGTATATTTTTCTATAAGAAAAATTATATTTTGTTTTTATAAAAATGGATTTTAAACATTCCATTCATGCTAAATTTGTGATTTTATGATAGGAGTTTAAATTATATATAGTAAAGTAACTTAATGTCATGTGTCGTGTTGTTGAGATGGGTGTTATACATCTCTTTCTTGCTAAGTTATAGAATGTGCTTGGGTTTTCTTAATGCAATAAAACTAATTATGTTCTTCATGATATCTTGAAATGTTCATCTTGAACCAGGCTAATAAAACAATAAAGTTAAAATAGGTTTTCCTTTGTCCTTTATAGATCTTTGTCCCCATTAATCTTGGTCTTAATAGATTAATTGTCTTGTGGTGGCCTTGAGTGGTCACTTCCATTAGTTGCATGCTTTGTAGTTTTCAGTTAGTGACATTTTTTAGGCTTGATAATATGTTATTTAATTTATCAAAATGTGTTATTGTCCATATTATTGTTAAATATTAATATTAAATATGCTGATTTTTAAGCATGTTTTAGCAAAACTTTCCCAAAATGTTTATAGATTGTATTTTATAATGCAATGATTCTTTGCTTGATGAAATTGTTTTGGATATTTTTTTTAATGATTCATTGATTGATGAAATTGTTATGGATATTTTTTTTAGTATATTAAAATGTATGTGATAAAGTCAAAAATCACCTCTTTTTTAGATTTTCATTGATCAATTTCCCTTAAGTCCATCAAGTTCACCATTTGGTCCCAGGTTAAGGAAATATAGGAGTCATGAAGTGGAATTTTCCAAGCACTTAAATCTTGAGACATGTTTCTTTTTAGTCACTTTATACTTTCTTTCTATGTAAATTTTTGATGAAAATAGTCTTGGAACATGAGGGGCGTCAATAGTAAGCAAAAACAAACTCCTAAAAGAAAAATGGTATGCAAAGCACCCATAAATAATGTTGATATAAGAAGCAAAAATATTAAGTGAGGTTCAACCTCATATAATTAGAAAATGGGGGAGGAATTTCCAAGTAGTAGTGATTGATGCTTAGAGATACTTGGGTGGAATGGTTATTATTTGAAATGATTAAGACATCAAGGTTACCAATATGTTTACCTCTTTTCGCATTATGACAATACAATTTTAGTTAATTGACATTGAGGACTACTACCATGTATCCAATGTCTATGACTCCAATATCGCAAATGGAAAACCTCTATTTCTCAATTCTATTTCTAGCACAAGTAATTTATACTCCCCATCTCCATGGATTGTTGGGAGTGACTTCAATATTATAAGTGTCTCGAGGAAAAGAAAGAATGAATCGAAATGTTTAACAAGATATTTTGTAAGCTATACCATTAAAGCCACAAAGTAGTCTCCATTAAAGTTGTCAAGAAATGAGTCTCCAACCCACACATGTGGATCAATGAGATGTAATACATGTGTGTGTGGTTACGAACTCAATACACCTCTATAATAACTCCACAAACTTATGTATTTCACTCTGTCACATAAATTGACAGTAGTGTGACATAAGTAAACCAAGAGTAGACATGAAAGCCTTAGGAAACAAACATTCCTTAGATCCTCAATTAGGTGCTTAAATGATGAAGTGAAAATGCAAGGAGAAAAGAAGAATTCATGATTTAACCATCACATACATGTGATCAAGTGTGACTAGGAGTGTATATATTCATATATTTTCCAAAGAGGGAGTGAATACATGAGTCACCATTTATTGGCCCTTATTTTTCTTTCTTTTTCATTTTCTTATATATAGGACTTAGGGAATAAGGTTTTCATAAGTTTGGCACAACTCATAGATATAAGATTTACATGAATTTTCACTTCAACCTTAGAGTTTAGACTTAGATAAATCAATATAGTGTATGTTTAATGATTTTGGCTTTCACTTTTTTATTGTATTTCATCACAAATACAAAAGGGGAAATATTTTGCCACAAATCTATGAATGCTTAATCATAAATTCGTCATGTGATGAAAACAAATTAATGATGTTATTCTCTACGAAAATGATGGGTATTCTTGAGAAAATCTTATGCTTGTGGATGTTTCCTCCCTGGTTGAGAGGGAGTGAGGGTAGACACCATGTTATCCATGTGTCATGTACTATGGCTAGGATTAACAATCGTAAGCCTAGTAAAGGCACTAGTAGGGATAATGGTGGATTGGATAAACATCTGGGACCAATATTCTTTGAGAATTTGGACATTGACTAGGACTAATCGCCATAAGTCAAGTACATTAATCCAAGATAAGAATAGTCATGAGGATTGACATTTTCTGGTGTCAAATATTATGATAGTGGATTAGGAAATGATCATGTGAGGACATACCTGGTAAACATCTTGGTGGGGTAAGTGCCTTGAAAGGCAGTGGTGTCCAAATTTATGCCTCCCAACATTGTGCTTTGATCTAATGGAGAGATAAACTTGTTAGTCAAGGCCTTACTATTTTGAAAATTTTGGCTATGATGATGTAAATCATCATTGATGCTTATCAATCTAGATCCCTTCGTATATGAATATTTCAACTTGAGAGTACTTTTTTGTCTCATTATGAGTACCTCGCTAGTTTAGAGGGAGGGTCATCATCTTCATTATTGCCATCATCACCACCATCAATGTGATCATTATTGTCATCATTTCATTATCATCATAATCACCATTCATGTCTTCTTCATGATCATCATCATCATCATGATTTTGTATATTGTCGTCAATTGTTCATAATTATAGGTATCATAAGAAATATCACCAACCTTAGGACACATGATATATGAAAGAAAAATAACCACTTTATTTTTTAGAAATGATTGATGATCATCAACATCACTACCATTATCATCGTCATTATAATTGTCATCATCCCCATCATCATAACTAATATAAGTTTTATCATAATTTTTGTCATCTTCATCATGAACATCATAATCATCATTCATGCCATTATTGTTCTTGATTATGACCAAGATGAAAATAATGATAATGATGATCAGATGATGATGACTTGGAAGATGACGCCAAAGATAATTGTTATGATTTTTACCATGATAACATTTAAAAATTGGGAGGAATGGCCAAGGTCATTAGCATCATCATCATCGTCATTGTAACTCCCATCGTCTTTATCATCATCTTCATTATCATAACAATCGCAGTTCATGTCATCGTCATCATCTTCATTATCATCATCGTTATAATTATTGACATTGTCATCAGTTGTTCATAATTTTCAATGTCATAAGAAATATAATCAATGCAAAAGATATGATGTGTGTTGGAAAATGGATGCAAAAGTAAACAAAAAAATAGGGGTAAAAATAGATGTAAATTTGGATGAAGAGTGGACACAACATAAGTAGATGCAGAACAAGACAGAAAAATTGAACAAAAGTGGATGAAAAAGTAGATGCAATAGTTCATACAAACTTGAACACAAAATAGGACTCAAACATGGATGAAAAAGTGGAAGAAAACATGGGCACAATAGTAGGCATAAAACTTAGCATGAATTGTGGTGAAACAAATGTGGATACTCCAATGAATGTAAAAAAAAAGGGACACAAACTTGAATGCAAAAACGAAGAAAACTTGGATGAAAAAAGGGATGTAAACATGGGCCAAACATGGGTGCAATAGTGAACACAAAATTAGTTGCAAAACTAGACAAATCAAAAGTGGATGTAAAAGTAAATTCGAAATGGGATGCAAAAAACATAAACAATATTTGATGCAAACTTGGACACAAAAGAGGATGCAAATATGGATGCAATAGTGGAAGAAAATGTGGGTTGCAATGATAGGCATAAGATATGGCACAAATAATAGCACAAAAAAGGTGGATGTAATAATAGACACAAAAAAATATGCAAACTTAGATGCAAGACAAGATGCTATAAGGGATGTAAAAGTGGATGCAAACACGGTTGCAACATGAGAAACAAAATTGGATGCAAAATATGGATGAAATGGAAGTACATGCAAAAGAAGATACAAAATGAGATGCAAAACCCAACACAAAAGTGGATGCAAAAATAGATGAAATATTTTATGCAAAAGAGCATGTGAAGATGGATGCAAAATTGGAAGCAAACGTGGGTACAATAGTATGTGCAAAACATGGAACAAATTTTGTCACAACAAAAGTAGATGTAATGATAGATGCAAAAAATGAAGCAAATGAAGATGAAAAATAGGATGCAAAAAGGGATGTAAAAGTGGGTGTAAACATGGGTGCAACAATGGATGTAAAATAGCTTTTGCAACTTATTTGAAAGAGCAATTTTGTCCCAACAATCAGACTTGTAGCATAAAGAACATGGTTAATACATATGATTCGACCAAAAACTAGTTACTACCAAAATTCAACCAAAAAAAATATTACTGCATAAAAATAGAATTAAAAACAAAAAAAATAAAAACAAAAATTTCCCAAATTAAAAATAAATAAATGATAAACTTTTTTTTACCAAAATTTAGTGATTTTTTTAGTGCTAATACTAACATCACCATTACAACAAGATATTTTTTTAGTGCTAATACTGCCATTACAACAAGATATAAGAGGGATATAATGCAAAAAGTTTAATAATAATATGTATGTAGAAGATGGTCTTCAGACTGGTGAATTCATGATAATCAATGGGACTACAGTCAAAATAATTGGATGTTATTTACTTTTTTACATAGATTGTCAAAATAATTGCATAAATCAATTTTTTTTAACCAAAATTTAACAAAAACTTTGCTAGTGCTAACATTAGAACCACCATTACAACAAGATATCTTTCTAGTGTTGACAACACCATTATAGTAAGATACCTCAAGAGAGACAGAAAATTTAAAAAGTATGATAGTAATATGTATCCAGAAGATGGTAGTGAAACTAGTAATTGTTCATTCTCATTATCATAATCATTGTCATCATCATCACCATCATCCTTGTCATCGTTATTGCCATCATTACATTATCATCATAATCACCATTCATGCCATCATCATCAGCTCCATCATCATCATCATTATGGACATTGTTTGCAATTGTTTATAATTATAGACATTGTAAGAAATATCATCAACCCAAAAAATGTGATCAGTGTTAGAAAAGGGTTGTTTAGGACACACTGATATACGTAAGAGAAATAACAACTCTATTTTTGAGAGATGATCGATGATCATCATCATCACCACCATTATCATCGTCATTGTCATTTTTATCATCCCCATCATCATCATTAATGTAATTTCTATCAACATTATTGTAATCATCATCATCATTCATGCCATTATTGTTTTTGATGATGACCTAGATGAAAATGATGATGATGACACCAAAGATAATGCTTATGATTATGACAATGACAACATCTAAAATTGGGAAGATTCGCCAAGGTCATTAGCGTCGTCATCATCATAATCATTGCCATCATCATCATTAATGTCATTGTAACCACTATCGTCTTTATCATCATAATCACAATTCATGCCATCGCCATCATCTTCATTTTCATCATTGTCAATATTATTGACATTGTCATCAATTGTTCATAATTGCCAATGCCATAAGGAATATCATCAATGCAGAAAATATGATGAGTGTTGGAAAAGGGATGCAAAAGCGAACATAGAAATGGGGGCAACAATAGAAGTAAAATTGGATGAAAAGTGGATACAACATAAGTAGATTCACAACAACATGAAAAACCTAACACAAAAGTGGATGCAAAAGTAGATGCAGTTGTCAATGCAAACTTGGATGCAAACATGAAGGCAAAAGTGGAAGCAAACATGGGTCCAATGGTAGGTGTAAAACTTGGCACAAACTGTGGTGAAACAAATGTGGATGCAACAACGGACACAAAAGTAGATGCAAAAATGGATGAAACAAAAGTGGATACAATAGGGGATGCAAAAACATACACAATATCTAATGCAAACTTGAACACAAAAGAGGATGCAAATGTGGATGCAAACGTGGAAGCAAATGTGGTTGCAATGGTAGGCACAAGATATGGTGCAACAAAAGTGGATGTAACAATAGACAAAAAATATGCAAAATAAGATGCAAAAATGGATGTAAAAGTGGAAGCAAACATTGATGCAACAGGCAAAACAAAATTGGATGAAAAAAATGGATACAATGGAAGTAGATGCAAAATTAGATACAAAACGAGATGCAAAACCCAATGCATAAACCTGACACAAAAGTGGATGCAAAAATAGATGCAATATTTGATGCAAAAGAGGAAGTGAACATGGATGCAAAATTGGAAGCAAACGTGGATACAATAGTGAGTGCAAAACATGGTGCAAATTATGGCATAACAAAAGTGGATGTAATGATAGATGAAAAAAAAGAATCAAAGTATGATGCAAATGAAGATGTAAAAAGGGATGCAAAAAGTGAAATTTAAAATGGTTGTAACAGTGGATGCAAAATTGTATGCAAAAGTGGATGCAATAGAAGTCGATGCAAAAGTAGATGCAAAACGAGACACAAAACCCGATGCAAATCCTGGTCCAAAATTGGATACAAAAAGGGATGCAAAAATAGATGTAGTAGTTGATGAAAACCTAGATGCAAATGAGGATGCAAACGGGGATGCAAAATTATAATCAAAAGTGGGTGCAAAAGGAGGTGCCAAACTAGGCGCCAATTGTGGCACAAAAATATTAGATGCAATAGTGGGTACAATAATAGATGCAAAAGAGGATGTAAATATGGATGCCAAACAAGATGGAAAAGTGGATGCAACAAAAGTAGATGCAAAATTATATGCAAAACTAGACACAAAATTCGATGTACAACGTGGCGCAAAAGTGATGCACAAATGGATGAAAAAATGGATGCAAAAAATGATTTAAAAAAGGATGCAAAAGTTGATGCAAGTGTAGGTGCAAAAAGTGGATGCAAATGAGGATGCAAAAGTATGTCAAACAAAAATAGGTGCCAAAATTGATGCAAAACCTGGAACAAAACCTGGTGCAAAGGATGACATAAAACTTGGCATAAAATTTGGTGCAAAACGTGGTGCAAAACCTATTGCAATACCTGGTGCTAAACTTGGTGTAAGATTTGGTGCAAAACTTGATGCAAATTTTGTGTCAAGTTTTGCACCATATTTGATAAATGGATGCAAATAGCACCAAAAATGGGCTCTAGATGCAAAAAAAGAAGTAAAAAGGGACGCTAATCGCTGGTTTTGTTGTAGTGAGATGTCTAGTTCTTCCTTTCTCAGACTCGTTAAAACTTAATGACATCGGATTCTGTTGTAATGACACCTCACAAGCATATGCTATCCCCATCAAGCTTGTTGATAAAAATAACTGGGGTACTCGCCAGCAATGGTGGGGAAAATGGAACCACAATTATTGTCGTGTCGGCAGTATGTCGCTCTTGAACATGGCACTTGTCTGCATTCGTGTCTGGGTGGGGACATCTCATCTTGTTTTTACACTTGCCTCCGTGGGTTTGGGTGATCCTGTTTGACCTCTCATCTACTCATTGCCTCGTCACCATGACCTTTGACTCGTTGATGTCAAATACTGCCAAGTCCACTGTCGTGCCGCCGATATGTTCAAGAGAAGTTGACTTCTTCAGAATTACAACCTCCCTCTGATACCTCACATAATTCTGATTCACCACAACATTCTTCCTCTGTCTCGTGTCAATGATGTGGGAAACACTATGGCCCACCTTTGATCAAGGTCACTTCCTGTCGACTTCAGCTCATTATCCAGGAAGCTGATCTAGAGACTCCCTTCCGGTGCCTTGGAGCCTGCATGCCTCAATGGCAGGTTCTTCGTGTTCGACGAGAGGTTTTCATCATTGGCCTCCGATCGAATGATTCTACGGGTGTTCGACGCCAGCTCACTCATTCGCACGTCGTAGATTGTACCTATAGTACCTTGAGGGCCATTGTCATTATTGGTGGTACCTCTCGCGTCTGTTAACAGTTTTCACTATTGGCTGGTAATCAGACAATGTTCATGCATGTTCGACTCCAACTCATGTATTCGCATGCCTGAACTTGTACTCTGTTCGGGTCGAGATGGAGCGCAAGACCCTGGATTTTTTTGTTGGAATCCAGGCTGCGATTTGTGGCTTATTATGATCATTACATGAATCATTCACTAGATGGCTACGACCATGCCTGAGTCTATTTATCGATCCTCACTGGATGGTTGTGCCCATACCTTGGATCTAGATTCTTGTGTGCTCTGTTATGGATGGCTGCGCCCATACCACATATATCATGTACTTGAGATATCAGTTGTACTTCTTTACGCAGGTTCTCCGGCAGCAGTGTTTTCAGTTACGCATGTTCTTGTAAAAGCATTTCACCCCTCTCTCTCCCTCAGGCCTCATGCTTTAGGGGGCATCTGTTACACAGTAATTTGTCACCGTTTATCACCGTCCCTGTTTCCCCTCTCCCATACATTGGAGGACTCATTCCAAGACTTGTGAGAAGTGACATAACCTGAAACCACTTGCATTATATTCCTCTAAGTATGAGCTTCATATGCCCTGAAGACATCTCCTGCAGAATACCGATAGAAAGACCTCTTTTTGCATTGGCGTGGTTCCACAGTGTACTTCTCGCGCCAATGGGGGAAATCCTCTAAAGAGGGCGCGCCAGTTGGCGCTCTATCTCAGAGTCGCACTTGCGCCAACCCAGTTGGGTAAAGTTTTTAACAAACAAACTTCCGAAGGTTCTCCTTAACCCATTCACCAACTGAATCTATGTTGAGTTAGGATGGTTTTGCTTCGAATCTCCATATAAGGGAAGTGGTTGGCCACCTTTCATGGAAGCTTCTTAGTGATAAAGCCAATCCCATGAATATTGTGGTTGATCCTATCTCCTTCCCCTCTATCTATAAAAGCTTGTTCTTTTGTCTTGAGCAAGCTAGTTCCAGCTAGTGCTAGTGATAGTGAGAATTCCAGGAGTTTAAGAGATTGAAGTTGCAAGAACCTTCTTTGCATCCATAGGGCCAAATCTAAGTGAGGAGATTCTTGTCACCAAGGAGAGAGAGGCTTGTTTCCCATCCCAACAAGCTTTACAAGACTTGTGTAGCTGATCACCCAGCCAAAGGAGGATTCGACGTTAGAACTATGGTTGTATTCTTCTTTGTTGTTTATCAATAATAGATGACTATCATTATGGTTCCACTCTCATTGTCCTTTGTAATGATTGATGTTGAGTTATATCTTTTCTAACTGATATATAGTTGCATCTATTGCATTTTATGCTTGTATTTGTGTTGTTCTTTGCGTGTGCAGGCGTCCAATCATGGAGATCGTGGGGATCGTCACCGGCCGAAGCAAAGGAACGAGAGCGACGTCTCTTCTACAAATATTAGCGTTGGAATCCAAGTAGGTTCTCATCATCCACCTTTAATTTGCAATTAGGAACTTGCGTGATAGCATTGTTTGATTGTTGCTAGACCCGGTCTGGGCTAGTAGGGATCGCCTCTGTCCGCAGAGGGGATTTACCTTCACAACATATCACATACTTTGATTTGCTGAAATTAACACAACAAAGAGATTTGCTCTTGAAAGCTATGAATGAGAGAAACTCCAAAGCTCCCACCATCCCAAGCAACCAAACCAAGAAGTCAGTGTCCAGACCTATCAACACCTCCGTTGCAGCCCAAATTCCATCAGCTATGGAAGCCACTTTGTCCAACATGAATCAAAAACCCCAAGATGTTAGTGCAGCCATGATAGGGAGAAAGTCAAAATCCATGACCCCACCTTTCCTTATCACATTTGAAATCCTCAACATGAATGTGCACAATTGCCTGGTAGATTCTGGTGCCTCATCCACCATGATGCCTTATGTTGTTTCTAAAAGACTACATGCAATACATGATAAAACTAGGACCCGAATTATGCAATTGGACAGGACAAATGTGAAAGTAATTGGAGAATTGAATGATGTGTTGATTCGGATGGCTGCTAAACCATAGTACAGACAAGTCATTGATATAGTGGTAGTCGATATACCCGAGGCCTATGGAATGCTGCTTAGTAGGGATTGGTCAGCAAAACTCAATGGATATTTCTCCACTGATTGGTCCCACCTCTTGCTGCCTCAAAAGGGAAAGGGTGATATGCTGAGAGTTGATCATGAAAGATACATGTAGTATGTGGTAACGGAACTAAATGGTCCCAATGAACCTGTAATTTTTACCAACTCCATCCTTGGGAACTATAGTTTCAATGTTTATGCTACAAAAACATGTTTTGGAGAATTTAATGCAGAAACAGTTGAAGAAACTTTGACATACACACAGATGGAAATTCCCTCCCATAATCCAATGGATGAACTATCCTATATTATAGTAGATGATAGGACTAATTTCTTAGACAGTAGTTCAATTGATGTAACATTACATTCTATATTCTAGACACTCTATTTTGATGGCTCTAACTACCTTGAAGGTTGAGGTGCTGGAATTATTCTCATTGACCCACAAGGGAACCAACATTTGATGCCCAGCCGGTTGGAGTTTTCATGCACCAACAATACAGCAAAATATGAAGGCCTGCTGCAAGGCTTGAAGAAAGCCATTGATATGAATGTAAAAAATCTTAAAGTTTTTGGTGACTCACAGATAATCATGGATCAGGTAAGGAAAAGGATACATTGCAATTCACCACACCTGGTAAGGTACCAACATGAGGTATGGGACTTAATTGACAGTTTTGATTCTTTTAATATCACATACATACCTTGAGGGAAAAACCAAGATGTTGATCTGATGGCTAATATGGCTGCTAAACTTTTGCCTGATTTTAGATTGAAGAAAAATAAATGTTCTGTTGAATTTATTTTCAGACCATCCATGCCTAATAACATCTCGAATTGGCAGGTGTTCAAAGATGATGAGCAAATCCTTGAGTTATTTCATTGCGAGAAGACATTCAAGAATGCAGTCATTGACGAAAAGGAGCATGACAATCTTATGAATGAGAGGGGAGGTGAGGAAAAGGATCAGCCCAATGTGATTCCCATGTCAGTTGTTAGGATGGAGCACTTGTATGACTTGCATGATAAATTCAAGAAGCCGACTAACTACAAAACGCATAGCTCATCCATGAAGTATGAATCGGTTAACCTTGGGACCAAATAAGACCCAAAGAATGTCAATCTGGGCCTTGGGTGCTCTCCACAAGAAAAGGCTGCATTTGTCAAGTTGTTTAAAGACTACAAGGATGTCTTTGCATGGACATATGAAGACCTAAAGACCTTCGATACCAGTGTTATGTAGCATGTAATCCCTTTGGAAAAGGATGTCAAGCCCTACCAACAAAAGCTGTGTAAGATGCATCCAAGCCTAGAACCATTGGTGAAGAAAGAACTGAAAAAGATGTTGGATGCTAAAAGCATATTCCCGGTTAGACACACCCACTGGGTAGCCAATCTCATGCTAGTGAGAAAGAAAAATGGAGATATCAGGTTCTGTATTGATTTTAGAAACCTGAACAAAGCATCTCAAAAGGATAACTATCCTGTCCCTTCTATGGAACACATCCTTCAGTGTGTTTCTGGGTCTGAAATGTTGTCCCTATTAGATGGGTTTTCAAGATATAATCAAGTATTGGTATCTCATGGGGATCAGCTTAAGACAACCTTCAACACCAAATGGGGCACCTACGCATATCGTAAAATGCCTTTTGGGCTCATTAACGCGGGTGCCACATTCCAGAGAGCTATGGACATAGCTTTCTGAGGGTTGATGAACAGATCAATAGTGGTTTACATGGATGACATCACTGTGTATTCATATCACAGAAGGGATCATATTTATCACCTGAGACAAATTTTCGAAAGATGCCGAAGGTATGGAATTTCATTGAATCCCAAAAAGAGCATCTTTGCAGTCACAGAGGGGAAACTACTGGGTCATATCCTCTCTAAAGAAGGGATTGTTATTGATCTTGAAAGAATAGAGACCATCATGAGAATACAACCCCCTGCCAATAAAAAAGCCATGCAATCTTTCTTCGGGAGGATTAATTTCGTTAGAAAATTTGTCTCAGGCTTCACAGAAATAGTGTGCCCCTTGCAGCTGATGATGAAGAAAGACGTTGTGTATAAATGGAGCGATGAAGCCAAGGAAGCATTTCGGCAAATCAAGGAAGCCATTGCTGAAGCTCCTACATTGGTCAGCCCTGATTTCAACAAGGAGTTCTTCTTGTACACTTTTGCTTCTAATGTTTCATATGCCGCAATACTCACTCAGAAAAACAACAAAGGCAATGAAGTCCCTATTTCTTATATGAGCTCTAATCTCCAAGGGGTAGAACTCAACTACCCAGACGTGGAGAAACAGGGTTATGCAGTTTTCAAGGCCGTAAAACATTTCTGCCCTTATTTACTAAAGGCCAAGACCAAAGTCATCGTTCCCCATCCTGTTGTAAGAGCCCTCTTCGTGTAGAAAGAAATGGGTGAACAAAGAGGGAACTGGATAACTGCCCTTCAAGAGTTCGACCTGGAGATAAAGTCGGCACAGATAGTTTGAGGGCAGGGACTTTGCAGGCTAGCAGCAAAAGCCTTGGCGGACAAAAAAGGGGCATCCGAAGAATCAGGAACACTGAGCATGCAATATGCACAAATGGAACTCAGGGAGGAGCCCTTATGGAGTAACGAAGCACTGATGTATGAGCGAGAAGCATCGGAAGCCTTTTTGGACCCTGAGTCGTGGTACTACGATATACACTTCTATCTATTGCAGGGATCATGTCCTGAACACATGGATGCATCATAGAGGACAGCACTCAGATTGAAATCCAATCTGTATCATTGGCCAAAAGCTTCATATACAGAAAAAATCATGATGGAATTTGGCTGAGGTGTTTGGAGAAGGATGATGCCAACCATGTATTGAAAGAAATGCACGACGGCCTAGCAAGTGGTCACTATGGCGGAGAGACCACTGCTCATAAAATATTAAGAGCTGGATATTATTGGCCCACAGTGTTTAGAGACTCACATGCCTATGCTCGCAAATGCAAGGTGTGCCAAACCACCGCAGGATGAGAAAGAAAGCCCATTGTTCCCCTCAGGCCTGTTATGATTTATCTACCATTCTAGCAACGGGGCCTAAACGTCATAGGCAAGATCACTCCAAACTCTTCACAGCAGCATAAGTATATACTCACAGTGACTAATTACTTCACCAGATGGACCGAAGCCATCCCACTCTGGAAGGTGAATGAAGATGAGGTAATATAATTCAATGAGAAAGTCATTATCAACAAGTATGGCATCCCTGACGCCCTCATATTTGATAATGCTTCTTACTTTTCATCTCTGAAACTGACTGAGTTTGATATTGATAAATCAATCCACATAAAGTATGCAACAAACTATTACCCCCAGGGAAACAGAGTTGCAGAGTCTTCAAATAAAAACCTTATCTACATAATCCGCAAGTCAGTCGCTGACAACCAGAGGAACTGGCACAACGCCCTAACAAATGCCCTTTGGGTCGATAGGGTCACCCCTAAAGTGGCCTTAGGAAACTCCCCATACTTCCTCATCTATGGACAGGAAGCCATCTTGCCCCCAAACGTTACCCTTCCCTCCTTACAGCTCTCCCAAGCTTCAAGAGGAACCCCTTCAGCCTTGCTTCAAGAAAGGATCAACCAACTGATGAGGCTGGAGGAATTAAGAGATAGAGCTAGAATTAAATTCAAAAATCACCAAATGATTGTAAAAAAATGGTTTGATCATCATATGGCAGGAGATAAAGATTTCCAAGTAGGGGAGCTAGTCCTAAAATGGGACAAGCTGAGTGAGCCAAAGGGTAAACACACAAAATTCCAACACCTATGGCTGGGCCCATTCCAAATTGTTGAAAAAATTGGTCAAGGGACTTACAGGTTGAAAACATTACAGGGAGAGACTGAAAAGCTCCCTATTAATGGCCAGCATCTGAAGAGATACTTCCTGTAGCCACCACATGGTGGTTACCTCTTGAGTAGGTTAGAGTTTTGTTGGCTTGTTGGGCCCTGACCCAGGTTCGGAAGAGTTTTTAGCCAAAAAAATCCCATACTATCGGCCCTTTTGGCAACAATCCGCAGAGCACAAACTGAAGTCTCACTAGAGGTAGTATGGGAGGGTGTTGGAACCAAGTTTCCGCACCCTAGGGATGTCTTGATGAGGTCTAGATGGGTCACAACCCAATCTAAGCCATTATTATATTCCGCGCAGCTGTCTGGCCTTCGCAAAGATCCGTGATGGGGTGTTTCTTAGATCCTTAGTATTATTGCAGTTATTACAGATCTGATTTATTCTTTAAGGTCTTTAATCAAGCATTTAACAGTTAAACCCAGTGTGCGCAATCATAAATACTCATAAAATAATAACATAAGCATAAACATTCAGATCTGTGATCAGATACACAATAATTTAGAAACACTTATCTTTATTAATCTTTCGTTCAGTACAATCCAATTCCACCCTGCGCACACAGCTACAGGGGTCCACGCACACAGCTGCAGACTCTACCAGGCCTCTGCACACACAGCTGCAGAGCCTACTCTAACCACTACCACCCACGACTCAGACTTACAGACTCAGAGCACTCTTGCTTTCACAAACCCATACACTTTAGATCTCTGCCAAATCTATCATCCCAAAAACTGCCTTCTAAACCTAGATTCTTGCTCTATTTATACATTCCCATGGTCCGCGGACCATGGGCAAGCCAACACATTCTAGATTATCCTATAATATTTTAGGGAAAACTACCCTTAGACTTGACCCATTACAATTCGCACTCCGCACACTTCGCGGAACCTTTACCATACTTTTACCCAAAATTTCTGCCTTTGAGCCCCAAAAACCGTTACGTGGGGGATCCGCTACCCAACAAGTTCATTTTATTTTGCTGTTAGTTTAGTTGTATTTCTGTCTTCTCCTTTTGTTTTCTGCAAAGTCTATTTTCCTGCTATTTTGAATCAGAGTCCTTTTTAGCCAGCTGATTTTGGTCCTCCAGTGTCGTTCTACCTTTCAGATTTTCCCTCATTCACCACTTTCAGCCTTTCCCTTCCTCATTAACCCGTTGATGATTCTGTTGTTCCTAAATCCATCATTTCCCTACAAATCAAACAAACTTTCTATCAGCCCATGAGCACTTGTAAATCAGCTGTCGAATTCAAACCAAACCACTCATTGGCATCTATTGGGGACTATGTGAGATCTGTTGATAACTTGGATATCTGGAGCATGTAGGGGCATCTTTATAAAACAAAAAAATGTGTAACTACAGCTGGACTGGCATGGAGGAACGCTGCATCTTCAGTAATCCCACTCAGACCTAGCCTATACTTGCCTATAAGGTTTACAATCATTCTCCAATGGTCCCATACACCACACTAAGTTGTCCAATACCTGTTATCTACAAGTAAACCTCCTTTCATGGGCTAATATTACTGTTATATACCCTGTGGCAAATCCAATTGTGCTCTAGTCCTTGTGCCTGAAACTGGAAGGACTTATTTAAAAGAAAATGAAATGTCAGGTCCTTGTGCCAATCTAGAAGGAAAAGTTGTTTGGGAAGCCAGTTAGAGTAAGGACTGTTGTTGGGCTCAGAGTACCACATGATATAGCAAGCCCAACATTGCTTAAGCAGTTTAAAAATATGGCATGATCCATGACTGCACCCCATTCAATCATATGAAAATATAGCACCGAAATTCTCATATAAAGTGTAGATAAACATATCTACATCAAGTTTGATGAACAATAAAGAATTGAGGTACACACCTAAACAGGTATTGACAGACCAGTGATGGCCCCAAAAATATTTTTGAAAGTAGGAAATAGGTAAAGGAAGGTTAATAAATCCCATAACACTGCCATTGGATAATTCTTGTACAAATCCTATCAGTAAGTAGAAGCTATTTGTCTCCATCCCACCTCAAGCAACTGATGTTGAAGTGGAACCCATGCTTGTCCATCTATATAGTTTGCATTTCAAGTTTATCTTAACATCCTGATGTTTTATTGACCTGAGGATTATTTGGAAACAGAGATAACTAGTTCGCCTAGCGGTTCGCCATTTGTTGTGGCCACAACTACCACCTTATTTAAACATGCTCTGATAGCAAATTTTCAATGGGTCCTCTAGAAGTTTGATCTTTCATCTTTCAGAATGATTTGTTTTATCACATGGATGTTAACTCTTTGCCAAGTCATTTTCAATGCCTGATGGCTAAGCCATTGAATAACTCTCTACTACATGGTTCATTCATGACCCAGCCTTCATTCCCTTCGTCGGGACTTCTCAAATCCTCATAAGCATCCATAGTATATTTATGCCCACACGCATAATCGCCCCCCCCCCCCCCCCCCTCACTATTGTCGTTTGTGTACTTAAGACACAAAACCTTCTATCGTGCCTCATTTCCATTTTAACTCTTTGCAATGAAAGACTTCACAAACATGCATAAACCATCCCTCTTTCGCTTATCGCACTCAATATTGGCACATAACGCATGCTATAAGGCACCGGACCTGATGGCACTATAAACCACAATATACATATATGTCGGGTCCAAAACCATGTCGCATATCGCAATCGGCCTAGGTCTAAGGCTTATACATATAAGGTGCGCCACTATGCTCCATACCCAATGGCACTTTTAACCATATTTCATACATATGTCGGGTCAGGGGCCATATCGCATATTGCATATCAGTAGAGCCTGGGCCTTATACACAATGTGTGCGGCGCTATGGCGGACCCGTCGAGCTATCAAATATGATATATATATTTTCAGTTCCGAAACCCTGTCGCATATCGCAATCGACGGAGCCCCAGGCTTGTGCATATTGCAATATGTGATATACCAAACCCAATGATGTTTATAGGCTCTGATACATAAAATTTGAGGTCCAACCTGAGTGATCAGTGCGGGATTTTCTTTGTTTTTCCGTGTTTCACAAAATTCCCGATATAACAAAGGGAGCGGGTTTTTAGTGTAAAAGGCGGGCCTGTGAAGTTCCGATAGTGTAATCACACAACGGGGAAGTGGAAGGCATGGGTACTGCGACCCGCGGAGGGGCCAATGCCCAATTGCGATTATCTGAAGCCCTCGAAAACTATGCCAAGCCTATGGATTGAGCGGGAAATTGTGTGTTGCCTGTGTTTTACGCATAAATCCTTTTTCACACTTGTTTCTATAGTTTTATAAAAGTTAATGAAGGCAAAGATTATGTTTTGTTTGAACATTTCTGTTATATTGTTCATAATCATGAAGCTAATGATAACTATCTCTGCAAGCGAGAAATAAAGGATGCAGGAGTGGATTCAAAGAGTCATGTATGCGAAAGCATTATATTTAGAGGTCCAGCCTCAAGCGTTCCGGGTCGAAACCCCACGCGTTGCCTGTACATTTTGAAAGAAAAGTTGTCTCGGTTTTCATCATGGGAAGGTGACACACAGTCACCCTTTTTACCAACATCTGTTCACTTCCTCGCGAAACGAATCGCTCGATCCGTTATGCTTTCTACGTGTCAGCGGATACACTGATGATCCTATCTCTGTATACTCGATCTGCATATCGAAAACAGTGGGGAAGATGAAGAGGTAGGGTAGACCTAGACTCAAGGGCTTTTGCATAAGTATTACCTCTAAAGAGGAGAAGGGGCTTTCGTTTTAGGGAGAGAACAGTTTTGACTTATTGTGAATAACGAGGACTATTTGGTTCAAGAAGGGGCCTTTAGTTTCTAATTTATTTTCCTTTTGCTTTGAGGTGTTTTGAAGCAGGCTATGGCTGTTGGCATGAATATAAATGTGATTTGTGTTTATGCATATTGATGGCATACTGTTCATGATTAGTCTTTTTTAATTGAATATGATTCAATTACATGGTTAACTTATGGGTGATCTCTGATTCAAAACCGTATTAAACACCAGTTGCTAGTTTATTTGTACCGAAAGGAATGTGTATTCCTGTATGAGTAATCTGAGTGCAATCAAGCTCTAATACAGCCTTGTTCATCTATCAACTCAGTAATTGATTCTTTTGGACTTGGAATTTATTTATGGTGCTTAATATCTTTTATTTTTCTCCTGGAGGATAGATTAAGATAGCTAGGACTAGATTAGAGTGGTTAGAAGTAGCATAGATATAATTTAATACATAGAGGTTAGCTGTTTTATTTAGTTGATTTAATTGAAGCCTTCTTCTTAGAAACCATCTTTCAACTCATTTAACAGTTTACAGGGTCCCTTAAAACCCATTGGAACTAGCCATTCCAAACAAAAGCAGGTCTAATTGGGGCTTGCGATCAGGTTAGTGCCCTTTTTTGGTACAGCAAAAATTTACCATGTCAACACCTTCTTAACTGTTTACTGAAAGAAGAATCTGACAAGGTTTTACAATAGTTTCATGCAGGTGACCATGGAGGACATATTTACTGGAAAACCACTGCTAAAAAGATTCTTAGAGCCGATTTCTATTGGCCCACTTTGTTTTTTTGATGTAAAGAAATTTGTAACCTCATGTCATAAATGCCAAATTTTTGAAGGAAAGAAAAAGCTTTTACCCCTCCCCCTGAAACCAATATCTGTTGAAGGACCTTTTCAACAATGGGGTCTTGACTTCATTGGTGAAATCCACCCACCTTCCTCTGCACAACACAAATGGATTCTCACTGCTACAAATTACTTTACCAAATGGATAGAAGCCATACCATCAAGGCAAGCCACTGACACAATTATAATAACTTTCCTTGAATCCATCATCCTATCTAGATTTGGATGCCCAACCAAAATCATCACTGATAATGTAGCAGCCTTCAAGTCTAAGAGAATGATTGATTTCTGTAATAAGTACCATATAACTTTGGGCCATTCCACAACTTATTACCCCCAAGGAAATGGATTAGTAGAGTGCTCAAACAAGATTTTAGTGAATATCATCAAAAAATTGTTAGAAGACAATAAGAAAACATGGAACAAAAATCTAGTGAATTCCTTATGGGCAGACAGACTAACCACAAAGAATTCCATTGGTACTAGTCCTTATCAATTAGTTTATGGAATGGAAGTTGTTTTCCCATCATCTTTGGGAACACCAGTGATGAAGCTTCTCCAAGAGTTGCAGGTTGAACCAAATGACATCCAAAGAAGAATCAACCAAACAATTCATTTACAGTAGACTAGGGAAGAAGTGTACATCAGATCTCAAGTTGTGTAGGAAAGGATCAAGAAGGATTTTGACAAAAGGACTAAGGCAGAAGATTTTTACCTAGGAGACAAAGTTTTGAAATGGGACTCAAGAAGAGAGGATAAAGGTAAACATGGGAAATTTGATTTCCTATGGAAAGGCCCATATGTCATCTATGCATTCAAAGGTAATAATGCTTTCTTCCTTAGAGAAATGGATGGCACAGAAGTAAAAGGAGGACCAGTTAATGATCAAATTCTTAAACACTACATTGAACCTAGTTACTGATTCCACTAATCATTTGTACATATTCTATTTTTCCAAAGTCTAGAGTTGATTGGATAATGAATCTTTGGAGTTGAAGCCCGAAGAGAAGGCCCTAAGCTTCAAATGTTTTACTGTCATAAATAGTAATAATGCAGAAAAGTGAAAAGGGAAAAGTTGCAGAGTGACATCACAGCAATTCAGAAGGCCATTGATCTACAAGTTCTTGACATTTCACCAGGAAATTCCATCCCCAAGTGGAGCCACTGTTAGGTTCCTATACCAATAAGAGTCATAATTTTTTAATGGCTGAGATTAAACCTGTAATATGTACATACCTTTTCTTTTTGCAAATGTTTTACATATTCAAAAAAATTAAAAATGTAAAGAGGGTATGTCCTAAAAGAAAAATCAAAGGAAAAAAAGAATAAAAAGGTAAAAAAAGATGAAAATGTGAACCCCGATAAAAGAAAAGACCATGAAAGTGTGCAAGTCAAAATGCCACTACTATTTACTTTTTGTGCAAAATAAATGATTGTGTGTAGATTTTAATATTTGCCACAATCCATGATAGTCAAAGTGTTTAAACTTGACTATTTCATGTTTCAATTTCATGTCTATAGTTAGAGAATAAAATCTGACCAAACTGTTTAATCTTGGTAGATAAGTAGATTAGGTAGAGTAAATAAAAGGAGCTCAACTATTTAATCTGAGCCCTTGGATGTAATAAGGTTAGATTTAGTTAGATTGCCATTGTAAAGAAAAGAAAAATGTTTGATAAGGGTTTGCTAGCTTAAATGCACCCTAATAAAGAGAAGTAAAAATGGTAGGATGAGTAGATGGGTAAGTAGAAGAAAGGTTGCAGAATTGTGATGATTGTTAGACAAAAGCATATTTATCACCCTTATCCTGAAAGTTCCAAGTATGAATGAGAAATTGTACTGGAATAAAGTTCACAAAGTCAAATTAATTAATTTCCCCTCACTCATTTCACCCTTTACTTAACTAGTTTCCCACAATAAGTTTGAAGTACCCAAAATCTTAAGTAAAAGGGGCTCAGAGCATTTCTCTAACTTCTGGAGGGACCAAACCCTCACCCCAATGACTTAGAGATATTAAGTAATAAAATCCTCTCATAAACATTCACCCCCTTCAATTCATTCATTTTCCCCTAATAAATCCCTTTTCCTAAGGTTAAAACACAATTTTCCTAAGGAAAAGCAGTTACCCCCATGGATACCCCTTTTTTATGAAAAACCCACAAAAAAGCACTTAGCCTAAGTTGTAATGTTTCTATGTAAAAAGCGAAGGAATTACAAAAAAACATTATGCTTAGCGCACTTCAATTATTTCCCGCAATTTTCATATTAACTTTTAACTTTATTTATATGTTAATTCCCAAAAAAAAAAAAAACCCTTTTCACTACCCCGAAGTTTGAAATATAAACTCCTTTAATATTAATATCCCTACCCTGAAGTTTGAAATATAAACTTTATAATATCCAAACCCCGACAAAAGACATAATTAATCAATCTACGATTAATTAAAGTCAAACCATCCGCCAATCATATCCCACCCGATACCTTAATCCCACTTTAATCCCTCATTAAGATAAAACTGCCACTTTTAATTGCCCACCGGGCCCCTCCTTTACCTTCCGTGCAACTCTCGCACCCGACCACCACACGATCTCCCCCCTCCCCATCCGACGGCCCATGTTGATTTCAGAAGGGCTCGAAACCCCAACGATACCCACCCGAAATGGGTTGTTTTCCGTCGGGCCCCCGAGGCGACGTGGTGCTCAATGAGTGGAATCGGGCAGCCTCCCCCCAATACCGCTAAGTGCCCAAAGGCTTTGCGAAGTAAACCATTTACCACCAGCCCGTTAACCGCAAAAATAGTCATTGTTCACCTGTACCCGCCTAATTGACTTTTCGTGCATAAATCAAAAAAAGCCCCAAATCATTGTTTTATCGTTCTTTTAACTGTAATTTCACATGCACGTGACTGTGAATGTTGAAAGTCGTCAACCCATGTACACTTGCACTCAAAACACGCCAAAAGCTTCCAGATTTCCTTCCAGCCTCATTGAAACCTTTTCAACCGTTCAAAATTGCTAGTTAACCAGTTCAGACCCAGTTCTCTTCAAGTCCAGGTATTTAAGCCAGAATCCATTAGAAGCCTTGTTAATTTCTGAACCAATCTTTAAGTTTTCTTAATTGAAATTAAAGGAAACTTCAGTAACATAAAACCCACCTGGAATTGAACCCCCATTACCTCAAAAATTTAAAATTTACCGTCTCCATTATTAAATCCACAAGAACTAAGAATGGCTACCCCTATTGCCATGGATGTCAGGCCAATTACTACTCCTCACCTAGACCTGGACCACCTTCCCCTTATTGATAAAGACTTCCAAATCAAGGACACCTCTGTCCATGAATCCCCTCTAAAACTGTACTGCCGATATAGAGACCAATACCTCAACCAAGTTGATAAAATAGGTCTGTGGGAATCTAATTTGCCCAAGTATCAATTCCCTGAGGTGCACATCTTTCCTGAGATTGTCCATTATTGCCATGCAAAATACATCCCCAGTCAAAGAGCAGTGATGTCCCCTGTCCAAACCATACTTTTCACCATCACTGCCGAGTCAATCAATGAAATGCTGCAACTATAACTAGGGCAGAACTTAACCCCCATTTCAATTGGAGATCTACTAGACAAATTTCCCAAGCTTACCACTACCAAGCTGGCTCAAATGTTGCAAACTTTTATTGTAGAAGAAAAGCATACCCCGCAAGATCCTCCCCCATATATATATACCATATTCTCTCAGTCTGGCCAAGACATTGTAGCAATGATATCTAGTATCTTAGGCTTTACAACTAGTAAATACATAAATGAAATCATCTTAGCCTTCATGTCCATTTTTACTGTAGGACAATCACCTGCTGTCATGTATGATTATGCCAAGTACATAGCTGATAGGATGCATGAACAATTTCTAAGAATGAGTAATGAAAGAGTGTTTAAGTATTCTTCAGTTTTGTACCACCTTTTCTTATATTACCAAGCTGACAAGTTCCCCTTCACTCTCCAAAAGCTTGACACTAAATTTCATCCTAGGTCAGTCATTTTCTAGACTCCTTTGATACATAAGTATGATTCCCCATATCCATACATAGACTTCATAGATCTTTTTGTACATCCTGTAATGACCATGCTGCGAGGAAGTCCTCCACCAAGAATCAATTCATATATCAGGAGGATCCTGCAGCTGTCAAAACAACACAAAGTGGGAGATTGGTACTTGTACCAAAATCACACAGAAATTAGGATCTATGGCTGTGAGTTGGCCCCATATAAATTGCCCAGATACCTCCCAATGAGATTATTTTCTTTGGAGTACTACAGGCAAATAATCAACTCAGATGAGGTGCATTTTTTTAGGGCCAAAAATAAGGCCCAGCTCAGATTCAAAGATCAACTAGGCCCCTTTGTATGTAATAGCAGAGAAGCTGGGAAAGAAGCAGAAGAAATCCTTCAGAGACTTAAATTAAAACAAAGCTTCATGTGGAGATATGACCTCTGTGACTTCATCTGCAACAAAAGACAGAAAAAAAAAAAAAAAAAAGATGGCTCCCTACATTCACCACCAAATCCCTGAGATAGAGAAATATGCAAACCAATTGGAATAAGTGGAGAATACTTTAGTGGATAGGGATAGCACTAAAGTAGCAGTTGAAAATTCTCTAATTGATTTAGATAAAAGGCTTGATGAAGGTTCTTTCCTATAGGTGCTAGGAGAATCTCAAATCTAAGAAGAATCACAGGCACAGGGAGAATCTCAAGCACAAAGTGATCCACATATAGAAGAAGAATCCCATGTGCAAGAAGAGTCAAAGCAGTCAGACCTATCAGAGGAATTGAGTCAAACAGGTATACAACAGCCCATTATGAGTACTCTGCCTAACTTTAAAACTCCTCTGAATGAGGAGAAAAGCCTTAAAATGAATAGTGAAGAGGCCACTACATTAGGCAGAGCAACCACACAAACATATGCAGAGATCAGCCTAGTCAAAAGACAGAGGTTAAACCCTATTTCAGAACAGGAATTCACAGAAGAAACAGTGGGGGCCACCAGCACTGAAAGAGAAAGAAGCAGGCCTGCCACTCCCTCCGGGGGCACACTAGAACCTTCCACATCAAATATTCATATGTTGGAAAGGCAACAAAGTGTTGAAGTGTCCTCATTTAGGATGCCAACTGACAGGGATCAAGACATCAGAGAAAGGTACAAAGATATAAAGGCTAGGAATGAGAGGCTAAAAGCCCAGACTTATGCATAGTACCTAAAGATGGCACCTACAAACCAGACAAGCCTTATGTCAGCCTATGATGTTAAGGAAGGCAAGATGCAAATGACATTTGTGAAACCTACCACTCAGCAACCAAGAACAGCAGCTAACTTCAAGAATATAGATTTCGAAGTGCTGGAAAGGACATACATCCTATTGATTAGATTGAGTTTCACAAACAGACAGGAGAGATGATTTACTCCACCTTGACAGGGAAAACCATCGCAGCTCACCAATTTCAAAATTCCCTAAATAACATATCAGCTCAATTCCAATTGCAAAAGGCCTCTTCACAGGCAAAAGACACCAAAATCAAGTCCTTAGAGGACTTAACCATTCAGTTGGGACATGATCCCAAAGATGTAAAGGCCACTGAAAGACTGATCGAGAAGAAAAATGATGACATAGTTGCTTTGAAGAAGCAACTTAAGGTTCCATCACTGCATCACCCACAGACAGCAGAAGTCCTAGAGACCCAAAAAGGACAAGAAGAGCTTATGGACTTGGTCCTAAAGCTAAATGACCAGTTGAAAGAAACAGAGAAAGAATTGGACACATTGATTCATTCCAAACAAAGTGAACTGGCCACCACTTCTAAAACTGCCATTCCCACAATAACAAGTGCAGTTCCTTCAACACTGGCAGCATCTTTGACACCAACAACTCCACCTACCACAGCACTGCCAGTCACAACTGAGTCCACAACAGTAGGTACCTCAACAGAAAAGATAGCATAGCTAGTGAAATCCATGGAGGAAATTTCCATCTAGGCAACAGAACTTAAGAGGCTTAAGGATAAAGTGGCGAGCTTAGAAACTAATTGCAAGCTTGCCCAGATTCAGCAAGGAGAAGAAACACAAAAATCCATAAGGATGGGTGAGAAGATTAAGGTCCTAGAAAAGGATCTAACTCTACAAAAGCCACTAGGACAAACTAAGGAGATGCTCTGGGACAATATCTTTAACTCTGTCAATGATATTTGGCCATCAATTCAAGTAATATTTGAGCAAACGGAACTGGTGAAAGTGGCCACCGAAGCAATTCAAAAGGTAAAGGAAGACTTAGGAGGCTAGCCTGAGGATGCTAATCGACTCATCCACTTCTTGAATAGCAAGAACAAGCATGAACTTAATGAGATGGGTGTAGAAGATAGAACTGAATCCATCATTGAAGTCAAAAATGTTCTTTCCAAAGAAACCTTATGCTTAACCTGGAGGAAAAATGCCATAACATGCAAGTGGGCATTGACAAATTCATGACAAAGTTTCAAATTTTTAGGAATAAAGACCTTCTAAGTCCTATGGTCATCCATGACAAACTTATGACCCAATTGGACTACACTGACAGATTAAGGTAGTTGGTTAAGGATCAAGCAAGCACTTCAGGTATCAAGGCCTTGCGAACAGGGAAAGTATTGTATGATACTTTGGAGTATCTGTTCTTTCTAGAGCATGAGGTGAAACACTTGTTTGTCACCAAGCCTAATTTTTCCAAATACACATAGGCAGATGAGATTTACAAAAGAATGCTCAAAGTCAAATTACCTGTGGATGAATGGTGGGAAAAAATTACAGATTTTCTATAAGTTACCACAGTAAATCTAAATGGCAGCCAGATGAAACAAGTAACAGGGTCAAAGAGTAGCGGGTTAAAGAGTATTAGTAAAAGACTAAAGACAAAGATGATTCTAGCGTACACATATCAGGTAGCGTAAAAGGGCTCAAGTTCAACTGCAATAGCCAGCACTACCACAATAAGAGGGACAGCTTGATGCAGTTTTCCATCTGTCTCTATCTTCATGCTTGAAGATATTTTATTTCCTTAATTAAATCTCAAATTGTTATGAGATATTTTGTAATATTTTTTGTATAAATACTTCCCATTTTGAAATATTTAAGGTGGATTCAAAGACATCTATGTAGACTTATATCTAAAATCAAAGTGTTATTGTATCAAGACTGGATTGGCTTGCTGGATCATGGAATAAAGTTTAGACATTTTACAGGATTCTTGTGTAAAGCGAAAATCAAATAAGTATTCTCTCATGTGTATTATTGTTTTTCCTTATGTTTATTAATAATCATATGTGTTTTCTATGAAATATGAATGGTAAACTAAGAATGATATTTCAGAACTTGCTTTAAAGCACTCTGTCTTGACTGTTTACATTCTTAATGTTTTCTACTAAACTATCTTAGTTAGGGAATTCTTAAATGCTCCCTTACTTACGTAGTTTCTCCCTGTGGTATATGTAGCAAAGGATTCTTAATTTCTCTTTGTTGATGATCACCCTCTATTCCTCATTCTGATCCCGGTCCAAGGATTCTTCATTGCCCTTTTACCCTGGTTAGAACCATCTCACCCATCAGACCTAAAGATTTGCCTTTTTCTTTGCTAGCCTACCTTGTGAAACATTCCCTTTAATGATCTGATCCAGTTAAGCTATCCTTTGATTGACTCCATAGCCCAATGGCTTGAAGACCTAGCTCTATCCATCTATCCCAAGAATTCCACCACCCAACTTTCAATCAAAATCAAAATCCTCGTGAACACTAAGAACTAGCCTAAATTCTAATAGAAACAAAGTTAAATTATAAAGAGAGAGCCCTCTTTGGACTTAGGTTGGCTAGAACCTGAGTATGAAGATTGGTTTGTGGTTACCTCGAATTATTCCTTCTTTTGATAACTTCTAGGGAAGACTTTTGAGTGATAAAAAGTTATTCTGCAATGTCTGATGTGTCTAGAAATGGTGGGAAGTATGGTCAAAGGCGGTCCACATTGAACACTAGGTGTAGACCAAGGAATGGGGGAATGCTAAACTCAAATGAATTGTCTCCCACGGCCTTGGTAATGGTGTAAGGACCATATTAGAGTGGTCTGAGTTTCCGATAGGCTCCGGTAAGGCATTCCTTCTACAAATGCAACTAGAATTTGTCGCCCACCTGAAACTTGTGTGGCACCCGATGTTGATCATGTCGTTGCTTGTTCTTGGCATTTGATTTCTCCAGAATGTCGTGGACCTGCTAGTGAATATGTTTGATGTGATCAATGAAGTTGTTCGCCTTATCGGTTTCAGACTAGACATGAGTCGAATCTGCCTGAGTAGTTGCAAATGGCATGGCCACATCAATGGGACATAGTGGCTGGAATCCCAAGCCCACCTGAAAAGGGTTGTGGCCAGTCGAGCTATGGAGAGCCCAGTTATAGTTGTGCTCAATATAGGGGAGGCTCCCATCCCATGTGCGTGGATGCTTTGAGTTTTACATGCATAGAATGTGTACAGCCATCCTGTTGATGACCTTTGTGTGGCGATCAGTTTGGGGATGGAACGTTGTGGACCTAGTGATCTTGGTGTCCAGCATCAACTAGAGACTAGACCAAAATGTACTGAGGAACCAGTTGTCCTGATCTGAGATGATAGACTATGGGATCCCAAAGTGTACCCACACTCGTTCAAAGTAGAGTTTAGCAATGGCATCCGCTATGATATTCTTCTTGCGGGCAACCATAATGGCCATCTTCGACAATCTGTCGACGACCACAAAAACACAGTCGTTGCCATGCTTAGTAGAAGGAAGGCCCGACATGTAATCCATGGAGATGGATTCTCAAGGTCGACTAGGGGTAGGCAGCAGAATATAGAGGCCTTGATTCTTGATGATCTATTTGGCAATGGCATAGGCAGTGCAGGATCTGATGTACTTCCTGACATCCTGTCGAAGATTTGGCCAATAGAAATACTTCTGCAGTACTGCCACCGTTTTCTCGACCCCAAAATTCCAAGTAGCCAGACTGTAGTGTGCTTCCCAAATCATCTTGCACTCTCGCTTGAAGGAACACAAAGGTGTCCCAAGTGGCATAATAAGGAATCCTGGAGGTGAAAATTTGGAACTTGCTGACCCTCCAAGAGCGTCTAGTATGTGTGGCCGAATTCTAGGTCACTTTTGTAGAGAAGTGACCAATTGGAAGTCTCATGCCCACAAGACTTGAGCACGGTGGTTAACACCATGATCGATGGTTGGATGAGGTAATCTGCAACATTATTCATGTTGCCCTTATTATACTTGATATTCAAATGGAAATCTTGTAGGTATGTGGACCATTTCTGATGGCGATCATTCTGCGACTTCCCTTGCGTATGTATGAACTGCAAGGCTCGGTGGTATGTGTGGATGACTGTTTCCTTCCCCAAAATGTAATTCTTCCATTGTTGACGGGCCTGCACAATGGAATACATTTCTTTTTCATAAGTGGGATACTTCCGGACTGTGTCTGAAAGTGTCTCACTGTGATATGCCATTGGATGCCCGTGTTGAGTAAGGACTGCCCCAATAGCATAGTCAAAGGCATCTATCTCGATCTCAAATGGTTGTTTCAAGTCTGGTAATGTGAGCACTGGTGCAGAGAAGAGGCGATGTTTCAACTCTTTGAATGCCTTCTGTTGAGATTCAGACCAAAATAATTTTGCTTTCGCTCCTCCCTTGATGACTTGACTCAAGGGCCAAGTGATATGAGAGAATCCCAACACAAGCCTCCCGTAGAAATTGGCAAGACCTAGAAAGTTGCGGAGCTCTGTTAGAGTGGTTGGAGTTGGCCAATCCCAAATGACTTATATCTAGGCTAGATCCACATGCACCCCCCATTCATCAATAATGTATCCTAGATACTGAACCTGGGTCATGACAAAAATGCATTTCTCTAAATTGGCACATATCTTGTGTTGTCGCAGTGTTTGGAGAACCTATCAGATGTGGTGGAGGTGCTCTTCCCAACTCTGGCTGAAGATTAGGATGTCATCCAAGTATCCTACTACAAATCAGTTGGTGAATGGCTGCAAGATGCCATCCATTAGCCTCATGAAGGTTGCAGGAGAATTCATCATCCCGAAATGGATAACCAACCATTCGAAAAGGCCCTCCTTGGCTTTGAAGGAAATCTTCCACACATCAGAGGGTTCGATTGGTACCTAGTGACATCTTGATTTCAAGTCAGTCTTGCTGAAATATTTTCCCCCTTCAGTTGGTCCAGAAGTTCATCAATCTGTGGGATCGGGTACCTATTCCAGACAGTGATCTTATTCAACGCCTGATAGTCAATACACAGTCTCCAAGTCCCATCCGTCTTCTGTACCAACACAATCGAGCTCCCACAGGGTGATGAACTTAGACGAATGTGACCTTTCTGCAACAGCTCCTGAATTTACCTCTTGATTTCGTCGTTCTCCATAATGGAGTGCTGATAGATTAGTCCACTAGGTAGTGGCGCACCTGGGGTCAGATTGATTGAGTGCTTCACCCGATAGTGCAGAGGTACCCCTGCGGGGGAGGTGAATATGTCATCATACTCCTCCATGACCCTGTCCATCTATTGTTTTCGTGTGGAGGGGCCCTATCTGGAGGTCATGGCCATTTTCTTCTTCTTTCCCTGAGGGCGTATCATTAGGAAAACAAATTTCCCGGTTTTGGAAATGAGCTTACTGAATTGCTTTGCAGTAACCAAAGAGATGGTGGTAGGCAA
This sequence comes from Pinus tabuliformis, assembly GCA_031772625.1. NCBI lineage: Eukaryota > Viridiplantae > Streptophyta > Pinopsida > Pinales > Pinaceae > Pinus > Pinus tabuliformis. The sequence goes on along the minus strand of CM062813.1, from coordinate 392,801,365 downwards.
TGCTACCTTTGGTATCCTATAAAACATATTTCCCAAAGTAACAATAAAAGCATGAGGCCTTGACTCATACACATCATGTCACTTCCATAAGTATCGTTGACCTAATAATACATCACAAACATCAAGGGGAGAAACATCACATAATACCTCACCCATGAAGGGCTTGATGTTATATGGAAGACATCATCATTGTCTCACCCAAAGATCTCGTCCTTGGTGAAGCCACCCGATGGTGTACGGTTGTGGATGTGTTGTGGTCGGTAAGCCCAGCCGCTTCACGACCTCTGCCAAAATGAGGTTCTTTTGGCTCCCACTGTCAACAATAAATTGTAGTGGGGAAACCTTTACCCACATCTGGGAGTGGAAAAGGTGCTCCTCCTCCTCTATATTTTGAGTTCCTCCTTCTGGATCTTCGTGGTGGCAACGATGGCATTGGGGTCTACATCAAAAATCTGCTTCCCTTTGTCATTCCCCTTTGAGGGTTTTGACTCAGAGTCAGAACATGCATCTGATTCCAAAGCCTTTAGCTCGGCCACCAATGACTGTTTGGCCCGACACTAACTTGTGTTGTGAGTGGAGCTCTTATGGAACTCACACCACTTTCCTGTGTCTTTATTTGGCTTCATGGTGTTATTCTTTTCTTGCGGCTTTGGTGGGTTGTCCTAGGCCGCCATGCCTTGGCTTTGTCCTTTGTCATGTGGTTTGGGGGCACCTTTCCCTTGCTTCGGATTCACAGATCCAAAGTCTCACTTCTTCTGTTTAAACTTTTGCTCGATCTTGACGGCATATTGGTATGTCGTGCCAAGTGAGGAGATGTCTATGAATTCCATCTCATCCTGGATGTACCTATGCAGGCAGTCGCGGTACTTGAGAACCAAACGCTTCTCAGAATCCTTGATACCCAACTTCATGCGAAGGGTATGAAAAACATTGGTAAACTCTAGCACATCTTGGTCCCTTCCCTGTCACAACATTGTCCACTTTATATATTTATCCTCATAGCTCCCGATAGGGTAGTACTGCTCCTTGATGGCATCCCGGAACAAGTTCCAAGTGGGTGCGGCTGAAAACAGTGAGCCCGTACTTTCATCCTTCTGCTCGCAGTAGGTTTCCCACCAGTCCTTGATGTGGGGGGCTGCTTTGAGAAGTGAAAAAATGATCTTTTCCCAGCTGGGAAAATCATGAACGGAAAAATATCCTTCTAGCCGATTTAAACATTTATCTACAGTATCTGCATCTATCTGACCCTCAAATATGGGAATCTCAAAGTTAACTTGTACCTTAAAGGGTTTGGCACTTCCAGAGTAGCTGCCAAAAGTAGATGCGTCACCCTTGGGTAGCTGCTGGAGGATCTGGGCAAATTTTTCCATCATCGCGTTCCTTTCTCACTCGAGGGCTTCTTCGAGCAAGATTTTGATAGGATCTCCTGCCCCCTCGTCATTCTTTTCATTCGCCATGGGAGGCCATCGGGATTTGCGAGGCTGGTCTTGCAAAGGTTCAAATAGTTAGAGCCCTAACTCCTTATACCCCAACCTCATTAGGGACATGCAAAGAAAAACAAAGAAAGAGCAGACTAATCTGATACCACTAATCCAGATTTAAACAGGAATGCAACAAATTACAGATATAACCATAAATACAAAGATTCAGTAGAAATAACACTTCATTTCATTAATATCAATTACTGAAATATGCTTACAAACAGAATGGAAATAAGACTAGCTCGGGCGATGGTAGCTTATCTCTGAGAAGAGATGTGGCGGCTACATGCCTGTGAACTGTGTTATAATGAGACTCAAGGGCCTTTTTATTATTGAACAATAAGAGCAAACCCTAAACAACCAAAACCCTAACCTGAGGAGATGTAACGCCAAGAGTTTATGGGCCCATTGGGGTTAGTTGGACAACCAACTTCCCAAGGTCGCTACTTGGTCATATTATCTCCGTTTGATGTGCATGATACACTGTTAGAAATATCTCTCTGGGGAATACAACGGAAAAGATAGATTTATCAAAAAATCATTGGCGGTAGATTGCCAAAATAACGTCGTTTTGGGCCTCAAAACGGCTTCGAAAGTTTAGGACTCAAAAAACTGCTAAAAATAGTAAATTGTGCTACAATTAAGGAAACTAAAAAATTGAAAGAAATAATGGTGGGGGTCCAAGTGGAATTGGCGGGTGGCCACCAATATCCACCTCGATCAGATCAACTTTCTTCGTAAATTTATTTTTGATTTCACTCAAATAGTGAAATCATTGCATAACATGATAAAGGAGGCAGGATTCAAATGGAACCAAGAAGGGAAGGAAAAATTTGGTTGCATAAGGAAAGTTATTGCCGAAGCTCCTTCTCTTTACAACCCTCATTTCAGAAAATATTTTATTCTATATACCTTTTCTTCAAATTCGTCATTAGTAGCTATGCTGACACAAAAGGAGAGTAAATTTGATGAGTGGCCCATATCTTTCATGAGTACCAGTCGGCAAGGTTCGGATCTCAACTTCCCTGACATGGAAAAACAAGCATATGTTATTTACAAAGTTGTTAAACATTTTCGGTTGTACATTCTGAAGAATCACGTGATGGTGTTCGTACCTCACCCATCCATCAGGTTGTTGTTTGTTCAATAGGAATTGGGTGAAAGAAGAGCTAATTGGATGACTTGCCTCCAGAAATATAAGTTGGATTTCAGTCCTACTCACACGATCAAAGGACTAGAAAGATGGGACCAAGAGATCAAGAGATTGAAATGTACCAGAATGATTTGATGCCAGATCAAGATTCTTCATCATCTTGGTATGTAGATCTGAAGCAATATTTTGGACAAGGAACCTTGCCTCCTACCTTATCTGCAAAACAAATTAGAGGTGTTAGGCTTAAATTTTCATCCTATTAACTAGTTCAAGGTAATCTATTTCGCAAACTCCACAATGGCATATTGCTCAAATGTTTAGAATCCGACAAAGCACAAAATGTGTTGAAGGAGCTACAGGATGGGCTAATAGGTGGGAATTATGTCAGCAATACCATAGTGCATAAAATCATGAGAGATAATTTCTATTGGCCTACCATGTTTAAGGATGCCCACACATATGTGTGAAAATGCTTGATCTATCAGAGATGCGTCATAATGGAATCACAGTCAGTTGCACCACTATAGTTTATAGAAGTAGAAGAACCTTTTCAGTTGTGGGGGCTAGCTGTCATTAAAGAGATCATGCCACATTCATCAAAACAACACAAGTACATACTCACAGCTATGAAATACTTCACGAGGTGGGTGGAAGTTGTTCCTTTACGTCAAATCGATAACCAGGAGGTAATTCATTTCACTAATCAGAACATCATAACCAGGTTTGGTGTTCCTACGTCCCTCGTATTTGATAATTCTACTTAGAAAAATGGTATCATTTTGAAACATTCAGTTAATTACTACCCCCAGGCAACGACTTAGTAGAGTCCACCATTAAAGACCTAATATGTATTATCAAGAAAACCTTGCTATCACATGAAATAAATTGGCACAACACCTTGACCAATGCCCTCTGGGAAAAATGTGTCACCCTTAAACCATTTCTTGGGACTTCCCCTTATTTCCTGGTGTATGGGAAAGAAGAAATTTTTCCACGAAACTTGTACCTTCCCACCCTCTAGCTATCACAAGAGTCTCGAGGCACACACTTTCCTACCATGGAAAACCAAATAGATACCCTACTTAAACTTTAGGAAGAGAGACAAAACGCTAGAGAAATTTTTTTCGTACTCCAAAACTAAATCAAGAGATGGTTCAATAAGAAATCCCCAAGGAGAAGTGAATTCAACGTAGGTGATCTAGTCCCAAAATGGGATAAAGCCCACAAGGACAAAGGCAAGCACACTAAATATTAATTCTTCTGGATTGGACCTTTTCAAGTTAAAGAAATACTTGGCCAACATACCTATCGTTTACAAACCCTAGAAGGGGGGATTGAGCCCCTCCCTGTAAATGGTCGAGACCTAAAATTTTACTTTACGTAGCAACTCCTGTAGTTGCTTCCCCTTCCCTGTATATAGATTTATTTTATGTTTACTTTTCATTTTTTTCATTTAGTCCCTAATATCATTCCCTTATTTTTCATCTCAGCCCTACATTTAGCTCATTATTTCCTTCATATAATCTCTGTCATGATATCTTAGTCATGAATAACAGTTTTAGCCTGAATAAAGAAATACAGAACATCACTCAAAATTGAATGCACTCCAGAGTTAAGGTAGCTCCTACACCGATGGTTGAATTGTTCTCCTCTTGTTTGTGCTTGCTCTTGTCTACCTATAAAGTCACAACCTAACTGAGATGTCAAGACCAGTCTCAGTGGGGAACTTTGATTATCCAAGGCACCATATCTTTAATAGCAAGACCCTCACTCTTGACTTGAATTTATAGTTTGAAAATTGATTCGTACCCACTGAATCGAAAGGAGGAAAGGAGAAACCATAATGGGTAACACACATTTTCAGGAAAACAATAAAGTCTCTAAAAAACCAAAAATAACCTCTCTTTCACATAAAATAAGTTGGGATCCCTCATCCGCCCTGGAAAAATGAATGCCTAATAAATAATTCCAATGATAATATAAGAAAACAAAGTTAAATAAAGGGTAAAGTATTGACAAAGTCTCCCTGCATAAAGAGGTGATGCAACAACTCCATCAAGGTATTGTCCAGGCTCACTAGCAGCAAAGTACCATTTGTGATTTCTAGGGAGTGACTCCGTCAAGGTATTGTCCAGGCTCGCTAGTAGTGGAGCAACACCAGACATCTATAACTACAATACCGAACTTTCACAACCCATACATTATCATATGGACCCTTATTTCAAGTCATTGGGAACACTCTTGGATTGTTTGCTTAGTGAGCTAAGTCAAGATAGTGAGCTACTTCTGATCAACACTAAGGGTAACGTGGAGTCATCAGTGGGATCCATCAATTTGGAACGACACTCTCACAAGGTTTAATTGTACTCTAAACCAAAGACAAGTAGAGATATTGAGATTCTACCATTGAATCAACAATTATTGTGGGTGCTACAACAACCCAAAAAAATTTCCCCTTACAAAATTTTGGAGCCCCCTCCTTGCTAGAGTTCTCTCCTTTGTCTACACCTTAATGAGGTTTCATGCCACTGATATCAAATCAGAAGTTTTACTCAATTTCCTAGGAAAATTTCAAGTTACAAGATAAAAATTTAACGTTCTCTCAAGGTCTCAAGTCGTGTCTAGAATCCATACCATTAAATGTAAAGTTGTGACCCGAAGACCTCTTTTAATCAAACCTGACTTTTCCAAAGTCATTAAGTCACGAGCCTGCTAGGTCGCACAACTCATAAAATTCTAAAATCAGTGACCTAGAAACCTATAATGACCACTAAGCTCAGTTGCAAGGTCACATAGTCATGCTTCCATTGACCTTCAATCTTGTGACCCATGATATCTTGCGACCTTGTGACCTCAAGGATATTAAGCCCCTAAAGTTGCATAGTCACTAGGTCTCAAGATATTATAGGTCATGATATATGACCCACAATGAATTGTGAAATAGTGACCTCTGAAATCTCACATGTGCAGCCCTTCTTATGTATACCCCGCTTGCTTATTTTTCATTCATCAGCTGATCGGAGCGCTCGAAGAAGGTGAACTTAGCGACCTGGAAAGCATGCGGCTCCTTCTCTCAAGGTAGGCATCTTTTTACCTTATCTGTAATCATTTATCCTTTCATGTGTCTTCTTCTGCCCCTTGGACTCTGCATTTTCCTTCTCAACTAGGATTTACTCACCTTTGTGAGTCATTATGAAGCCAAACTCACCCCAAAACCCTCCAGATCTCCATTCTTCCATTCAACATCCCATTTTCAAAGTATCTCCTCCCATTTGAAGTGCATCTCCTTACTTTTGATCACCTTTGATTCCCTGTACCCTTGTAAAGTGCACAACTAACCCTACAATCTATCTCTTCCCCTCTGGAGCGATGATTTTGTCATCCATCTACTAAAGGAAGCCAAATTTCACTTCTAAAAAATGTGATACGCTCTAATATGCGACATAGTGACCCATCTAATCGTGCGACTTAGCGACCTACCTGATCCTATGACTGAACAACCTCCCTAATTGCACGACCTAGAGACCTTTTGTTCTATTAAGTTTCCAAGTCGCCAAGTCACCAGTTTAGTTCCCCTCAAGTTTGTGCCCTCAAAATTGAACGACCCAATGACCTCACCTTTAAACTAAGTTCCAGGCTCAATATTGCTTGTGCGACCCTCACATTCTGAAGCATTATTGCTCTAATTTTTATTATTTATGTAGTCATTCGCATCTTGAGGTTGCTTGTTTTAAATGCCATGTGACATTGATCTGGATTGTATATCTATATCACCTTTCTCTGGACAGATGGCACCTCTGATGGTCAAGAATTCTTGCAAAAGTGCATAGAGAAACATCTAATAAATTCCATAAGGATCATCGTCACTAATATATAGGGACATAACATGTAATATCAACAAAACTACCAAGCTCTCATGGTTTAACATCTATTCATAGTTCTCAAAGAGGGATATTCCCTAGGACCAAGAATACTTCAAAGTATACATCAACATCAAGATATCATGGCTCCATAAAATGCCCATGTATCCACCAGTATTCCCATGTGCAGAAATCATTGACTCGGTACTATGGAATATTCATACAGACCGATGGGTTATAAGGAGTCACACAGGTGAAGCTTTCACTTCTTTCATTGCTATAGATATTGCTACCTACTATCAACTACCAGAGAGAGAAGAGTCCTTCAAAACTAGGTGGCTATTAGACTTCTAGATGTCAACCAAAGATATCCTAAAGTCATGGTGGCAAGAACCTGTTGTGACCACCAACAACCCCCCTACTTCTTTTAGTATTAGCAATAACACTAAAGAAGTGGGGACCCTTAGTAAAAAATCCAAAAATATTTTATAAAAAAAAATTGTATTATACTCCTCAAAAATACATCACACGGAGAAGAGTGAAGCATTTCTTTATGAGCACATTAAAACAACTGCGAAGACGCGGCGCTAAATTCATCACATCGCATACATTAAGAAGCGCCAATAAATCAGAATCTTAATAAATCTCCAATGGCCGATATGCGACATCACATATCGCAACGTCGCATAAACAGCACACGAATAACTTGACAAATTGCAGCGATTTGCGCTCTGTGATCTGCGATAAATGCGATCTGCGATATATGCGATCTGCGATAAATGTGATCTGTGATCTTGCGATCTATGATAAATGCGATCTGCGAGTCACAGAAATTACCCATCGCAAATTTTCCTCGGCTCAGCATTCAAGAAAAGCTGTCCCTAAACCAAAAATTGGGCGCACACCTTAAAGAAAATCAATGAATGTACGCCAAGGTATTCATGAAGGACAGGTTTTGTGTTTTTCGAAGAGTCAGTTCACTGTGGGTGTCATGATTTTACACATTCATAGAACTTGAAGCTTTCATGCCAAAATTTATTATCATTACTTTTTTCTTTGCGTGAACTGCAGGAAACATCTAAGGAAAAAGGGAAAGCGCCAATGCTCAGAGAACAGAGAAGAGATGCCCTCATAAACGGATACCGCATGCAACAGAAACGCAGATTTCACAGTGTTACTAAACAGATGCTGATATCAATAGGCGATTCGACACTCAAGGTCAAAAACTCACAAAAGCAGCATGTTTGCGAAATTCTGAAGCTCATGTCCGGTAAAGGAAAAAGCGCTAAAGGCGGAAAACGCACCAGAAAGGCCCAGATCAAAGAACGGAGGCAGTTTTTGATGCGCGATTAGCGCCTAGCACTAATCGCGCATCGCTAAGAAAATTGTTCAGAAAGCAAAGTCCCTAACTTGCTCAGTCATCCGCGAGTCCGGAAGCCGAGATAGCAAAAGCAGAGGTAGTTTAAAAGGAATCTGGGTTGTTACCAAGCATACACGCAGTAAATTCGCCCAAGCAGAAGATGATTCTCAAAAATATCTTCTAGTTTACTAAAAAGAGGTGCCAGCGCTTGCCATTTCTATTTTCTTAGCTCAAACAAAAGCAGAAGACGACCAGGAGAGATAAATCATTATTACTTGAAGATTATGAGTAGGACCAGTCATAAATGGTACTTTTATCTCTTGGCTATTTCTGCTTATATTCTTAAAGTGATATACAGTTTTTAGTTGTTCATATGTTATTGCATGAATGTGTGAGTTACCATTTGGCACTTTTGTACGGTGGAGTCATTTATTTATGTTTGATATATGAATAACTTATTATGCGATATGTTGTTCACAACTGTTTTGCCTAACTTTTTATGCAAAGTGGTTCATCTTAATTGATTTCCATTCTTATGATAGCTGAATGATCTTTATTACCAGTTATTGTTTGAAATCTCTTGAGATCGCATAATAGAAGAAATACACCCCGGGTTAGCATAGATTGGATGTGCTGTTTTCATTCGATTACAATAGCATAGAATTAGATTAAAGTAGCTTAGATTAGAACTCTTAGATCAGCATCATCCAACTTTGCACACACACACACCCTTAGATTGGGAAACTGGTCCCATTATCCCCAGTTGTACCCGCTATACCAAATGGATAAGGAGCTGCCAATGAAGGTCCGGACCGGGTGGGTATCCCCCTTGTTGTCGACCCGATTTTCGGGGCTTCAACATATTTGGCGCTAGAAGGAGGGCCTGAACTATGAATGGCACTTAAATCAAAATCTAAATACCATTCTGAGAGTAAATTGCCCTTATCATCTCCCCCGACTTCCCCAGTATATTTAAATCCAAAGTCGGAAGTCGCTCGAGTATCAATCGCTGCTACACACCCTGATATTTTAGACCAATTTACCATTAAACCTCCTGGAGTCGAATCTCTGATTCACAAACTTCAGGGATTTTCCATTTCTCCTCAGAGGTCTGATAAATCTCAAAGCAGTGTGACTTCGCAGTACAATCCTGCTCATCCCCTAACCAGATTGAAAAGTGAAAAATTTGGCATCCATCCAACTGAGTTGCCTCTTCCCACCAGGAAAAGAGTGAGGAAATCACCACAAGAGTCTGATAGTGAGACTCTTTCGTCTACATCACCCATTTCAACTACCTCACTGCGAAGTCAACCACCCACACCTCCATTCCAAACCATCATTCATCCGTCTACCACAATCCCTCTTCAATCATCCACGATCATAGTATCCTCATCTTCCCAACCACAGAGATCATCTCCTGCCCTTTTCTCTACTAGCAGCTCAACGATGGCCCAATCTCCATGGAACAACCCTGGGGCAGTCTTGATGCCTGCACCCTTGAGCCCAATACCGGCCCATCCTGAGAAATGGCTGCCTAAATTCAATCCAAAAGTAGGCATGCTAGCAGAAGAACACATAAACAATTTCATGCTTTCTATCAATCTCAACGGAGTTACTAATGAAGATGTTGTTGTTCGGCTTTTTCCCTACACACTTCAAGGAACAGCCGGGTCATGGTATTTTTCATTACCTTCTGGGACTATCACAAGTTGGGATATCTTCCACAATCAGTTCCTTATCAAGTTTGGTGATGACAGATCAACAGCAACATTAATCAATGACCTATCCAATCTTAAGGCCCAAGCTAAAGAACCAGTCAAAGATTTCGATTTACGGTTCAATAAGATTCTCAACAAAATTCCTACTGCTTCCCAACCCAGCGAAGAAGTACGATGTGAATGGTATATTACTACTTTACCATCAAACATAGCAATCTTCGTGGATAGAGCAAATAAAGCAACCTTAGTCGAAAACATGACAGAGGCGATAGCAGTAGAGAAACGCGTAATAGCCCTGGAAAAGAGATCCGCGATAGAGGAACGAAAGTCCAAAAAGTCACCTTCAAGGAAGATTCCAAGAAGAAACAAACAAAAGACCCTTTCGATTTGGAAGGATTGCAGAAAGTATTAAATACCATGTCTAATGAGATGATTGACATAAAAAAAAGTAGTAGAAACTTCTTTAAAAAAGCCCTACAGAACTTTTAAAAGAGGTCCTTCAACGGATGCAAAACCACCCAATGCCATCTCCAATGCTGAAACTGAGGAAGAGGAAGAAGAAGAAAGTGCCACTGAAGGGCAAACCGATGACGAAGAAGTTGTGGAATTACAAGGAAAGTGGGATTTCATCCTCCCACAAGAAGAAGATCAAGAAGTATTTCCGGTTAGCACACGAAGCAAAAATCAGCTTGATCCTCCCCAAACTACCCCTAAGCAGAAGGGCGCAAGCCCCACAACAAAATATAAAGTCGCAACAAAGAAAACAACAACTAAAGCGACTCAATCTAGCCCAGTCCGAGCAGATCAAACAACTCCATCAAAAACACTGATAGTGTCGGATGAAATGGAGTACAATATTGTTGATGACATGAAAAAGACTAGGGCTAATATTACCCTTTATGAATTGAGCAAATTGAAGCATCAACAGAAGATAATGATGAAAGAATTACATGTTGTGCCTATTGTACCTTTGCCTACCACTGTACTCTCTCAAGCTTCCCATAACATGGGAAGACCTCCAACTAACGCGATCAATGAGATTGATCCAAATGATATTGCCTTAATTGGAGGAAGAACAAGATCTCACACTCCCCCGTTTCTTCTCACTTACGAGATTTTCAACAAAAATGTGCACAATTGTTTGGTAGATTTCGGTGCTTCTTCGAATATTTTACCCAGATCAATATGTGCTAAGCTAAATGTTCAACCACAAAAATCCACAGTGCGTATAGTTCAGCTTGATCGATCTCAAGTCGAAGTGATTGGTGAAATTAATCAAGTAACCATAAGATTGTCATCTAACTCGAAGGTATGTTAGGTTATTCACATTCTAGTGGCCGATATCCCAGAATTCTATGGATTAATTCTTAGCAGGGATTGGTCCGAGAAACTCCACGGATACTTTGCAACCAACTGGTCGCACATGTGGTTACCCTACAACGGTAAACCGAATCAGATAAAGGTTGAACGAGAGTTACACCAGAAGTACATAGTAACGGAATTAGAGGGAGAAAATGAAGCAGTATCGTATAACAGCAGTATCATAGAAATTACTCGGTAGATTCTTTTCTCGGTAATTTCAATGCTCACCCATCACCTTACTTAGAAAATTTAGTTTTGTCCCAAGTCGAAAATTTTTCCCAAACTGATAGTTCAAAGTGTGTTAATTTTGTAGATGAACCTGTAAATACATCTTTGTTTTGGAAATTATATTTCGATGGCTCTAAATCTAATGAAGGAGTAGGAGCAGGATGTGTTCTGATTAGTCCAGAAGGAAACAATACCATGCTTACATGCAGACTCGAATTCAATTGCACAAACAATACAACAGAATATGAGGCCTTGGTACAAGGCCTATAAAAAGCAATCGGGTTAAAAGTCAAGTATCTTCAGGTCTTTGGAGACTCTGAGATTATCGTCAAACAGGTATGTAACACTATACATTTCCTATCAGGTCATTTAAAACACTATCAATCTTTAGTACAAGATCTGACTGAGCATTTCATAGCATTTAATATCTCTTCAATCCCAAGACTCCAAAACACGAGCGCAGACCTTTTGGCTAACGTAGCCTCTAGGCTTATTCCCTCCGAAGATTTTAGTCCAGATAGATTCTCAATAGAATTAATCTTTAGACCATCCATCCCTGACAACATTACAAATTGGAGAGTATTCAATGACGATCCTGATATTGTAAATTTCCTAACTTTTGAAGGATCCTACTCCAATCAGATAATTGACGAAGACCATCACGATCGACAAACACAACAAAATAGCACTGATAATGCTATACCTAAATCAGTGGTTAAGTTAGAAGACTTGTACGATTTGAAAAATCGGTTTAAAAGGTCTACCAATTCAAAGCTCTATAGTTCAACTCTGAACAACGAATTAGTAAACCTAGGAACTGATGATAAACCACAAAACGTTAATCTAGGCATAGGCCTGGCCCCTGAATAAAAACTTGCGTATATTCGTCTTTTGAGACAATATAAAAATGTTTTTGCCTGGAATTACGATGAGCTGAAGACGTACGACACTTCTATCATTCAACACACTATTCCTATGATTGACAACGAAAAACCTGTCCAACAGAAACTGAGAAAGATCCACCCCAATTTAGAAAATCAGATAAAAACTGAGCTAAATAAGTTATTAAAAGCCAGAATAATTTTCCCTGTCAAACATTCCAAATGGGTCTCCAATATGGTACCCGTTAGAAAGAAAAACGGAGATATTAGAATCTGTATCGATTTTCGGAATCTTAACAAAGCCTGTCAAAAAGACAAATTTCCTCTTCCACCTATGGAACAGGTATTACAGGCAGTAGCAGGCTCAGAACTGATGTCTTTCTTGGACGGATTTTCAGGATATAATCAAGTGCTGGTGCATCCCAATGATCAATTGAAAACCACATTCAGAACTAAATGGGGCACATACGCATATCGGAAGATGCCATTTGGTTTGATTAATGCCAGCGCTACATTTCAAAGAGCCATGGACATCACATTTAAGGGTCTAGTCAACAAATCTGTAGTGATTTATTTGGATGATATAACAGTGTATTCCAAGAAGCGAAGCGACCATCTCAGAGATTTAAAACAAATTTTTCAACGATGTTTAAGGTATGGGATTTCACTTAACCCAAAGAAATCTTTTTTCGCATTAAGTGAAGGAAAACTTCTAGGATTCATAGTGTCAAAATCTGGCATTCACATTGATCCTGACAGAATCAAAGAAATCTCTGAAATATCCCTACCTCATAATAAAAAAGCCATGCAATCTTTCCTTGGTCAAATCAATTTTGTAAAGAGATTTGTACCATATTTTTCACGAATTGTGTCTCCTTTGCAAACCATGATTAAAAAGAATTCAATTTTCAAATGGGGTCAAGATTAACATGAAGCATTCAACCTGATCAAACAAGCTATTATTAATGCTCCATCTTTAGCAACCCCGAATTTTTCAGAATCTTTTGTTTTATACACATTTGCCCCAGAAAAATCATATGATGCGATTCTAACCCAAGCAAATAAAGAAAAAACAGAAGCTCCAATTGTGTTTTTTAGCTCAAATTTACAAGGTGTTGAACTCAATTATTCAGACGTAGAGAAACAGGCCTATGCTGTTTTCAAAGCGGTCAAATATTTCAGACCTTTCTTACTCAAAACCCATATTAAGATCATAGTACCGTTTCTAGCGGTAAGAAATCTTCTAGTACAGAAGGACATGGGCGAGAAAAGAGCAAATTGGATCACTGCTTTACAGGAATACGATCTTGAGATTAAAATAGCAAACATTGTAATAGGTCAAGGCTTCTGCAAAATGTTGGCTGGAGCATCGCAAATCCCTGAAATTTCATCCGAAGAGGTACAAATGTATGAGGTAAGCCTAAACGATGTAGAATCATTGTATGCTGATATCATTTATTATCTTAAGATCGGGTATGCTCCATCGCACCTGGATCACACTAAGAAAAGAGCTCTGAGATTGAAAGCTAAACAATATCAGCTCATAAATGATATTCTTTTTAGAAAGAATTATGATTTTGTTCTTCTTAGATGTCTTGAAAAACTGAAGCCAAAAAAGTTTTGTAGGAACTCCACGATGGACCAGCAGGCAGACACTATGTTGGAGATGCTACTGCACATAAAATTTTACGTGCAGGATATTGCTGGCCTACGCTATTCAAAGATTCACACAGTTACGTGAGGAAATGTCAAGTCTGCCAAACAACTGCTGGAAGACAAAAGAAGTCGTCCCTACCACTACAACCGGTAAACATCGAGCAACCATTCAGCTAGTGGGGCTTGGACATAATAGGTGAGATCGTTCCTCACTCTTCTAAGCAGCATAGATACATCCTCACGACAACAGATTATTTTACTAAATGGGTAGAGGCAATTCCTCTCAAGACAACTAATTCTGAAAATATTATCGAATTCATAGATCAATTTATAATCACTATGTTTGGATTGCCAACGGCTTTAATGTTTGATAATGCATCATACTTTTCTGGAAATGCAATCACTGAGTTTTCACTTAAAAGAGGATTCAAACTAAAATATTCGGCCAATTACTATCCGCAAGGTAATGGGTTAGCTGAGTCAACAAATAAAAACCTAATCAGGATTATTAAAAGAACAGTTGACCAGAACCAAAAGAATTGGCATAAAGCTTTGATAAATGCTTTATGGGCAGATAGAATAACAAAAAAAGCTTCGATCGGCACTTCCCCCTTTAATTTAGTTTATGGGAAAGAAGCGGTTCTTCCAACTCACTTAGTCATTCCCTCTTTGTCTTTAATACAATACATTGATGAAGTACCTACTTCCTCCATACAACTAAGACAAATGGAAATAATTAAATTAGAAGAACAGCGAGAACAAGCTAAGAGAACCCATGCTCATCATCAAGCGCTAATAAAATCCTCTTTCGATTCAAACAAAATGACCAGAAAAAATTTTCAGATGGGAGATTTAGTTTTAAAATGGGATAAGGCTCATGAAGAAAAGGGCAAACATACAAAATTTCAAAAGATGTGGCTTGGTCCTTTTCAGATTGTTGAAGTCATAGGTCCATCAACGTTTGTCTTACAGGATCTAGCAGGTAGAAGGGATTCTTTGCCTGTTAATGGTCAAATCCTTAAAATATATTTTCCATAGAAGATTATTCTTCTATTTTGTAGAATAGTTTTGTCTTTTCTTTTTTCCCTTTTCATAATAAAACCAGTTGTTAATGGTTACTATCGGTATTCGCGAAAAGACACCAATTCTCTTTCAGATTTTGAGCTTTTCGCTTGTATAAATAGAAAATTTTTGAAAATATGATCTTTATTATTGACAGATACAGTTAAAAACTTTAGCCTAGATATGATATTAGTTTCAACTTCAAAAAATTTTGATGAAAGCAACCTTTAGTGAAGGAATTGTTTTATATCAACACAATGAAAGGTATCAATAACAAAATAAAGATTCTCTGTAAAACTGCTGTTTTCAAACTCTATTATTGTCGTCCAGAGCTTTCTTAAGGAAAACAATGATATCCTCCCTGTTAAAGAAAATCGCAGCATTCAGAGGGACAATCCAAGAAACACTATATCTGAAATAATAAGAGGTCTCATCACGAGCCGGCTTATCATGATCACAGATATTATAACTTTGCTGACTTTGCCAAACACTATCCATCAAAACAGGGCAATGACTCAAGATTATTGAAATCAAAAGGCAAGGGGTCTCATCACGAGCCAGCTTGTTCAGCAAAAGTGTAAATCAAGTGAATGACTGTGTCATAATTTGGCTACCAAACCAAGACATTGTTCTTTAAGAATAAAAAAGGAAAAAGTGTCAAAATGGATTTTTCTTTGCGGGTTGTAGATAGCCTTAAACAGGATAAAGAATCATTGCTGGGTAACAGGTAACCCTGTCGAGGCTATGGACGCCTGTTGGCAGCAGAGGCTCTACCTACGACAAATGAGCATATTTTAAGGCTAGCACACAGAGAAGACTTTATTTTATCTTTACATGACCAATTAATGGCTGATGTAGATACAAGGACAAGCCTGAGGAAGCAAACAATTAAAAAAAAAAAAAAAAGAGAGAGAAGTTGAAACAAAATATCATTGATAGAATGAGGCATAATGTACTCTATCTGTCCATAACAAAGTTTAGATTTATGACAATTTTTCTGTTTTGGAATTTTAAAGAATTCAATAGAAAAGCAGAGATAACTGGTTCTTCCAAGTGAATCGCCATTGTTGTGACCACCAACAATCCCCCTACTTCTTTTAGTATTAGCAATAACACTAAAGAAGTGGGGACCCTTAGTAAAAAATCCAAAAAGATTTTATAAAAAAAATTTGTATTATACTCCTCAAAAATACATCACACGGAGAAGAGTGAAGCATTTCTTTATGAGCACATTAAAACAACTGCAAAGAAGCGGCGCTAAATTCATCACATCGCATACATTAAGAAGCGCCCATAAATCAGAATCTTAAGAAATCTCCAATGGCCGATATGCGACATCGCATATCGCAACGTCGCATAAACAGCACATGAATAACTTGACAAATTGCAGCAATCTGCGATAAATGCGATCTGCGATAAATGCGATCTGCGATATATGCGATCTGCGATAAATGCGATCTGCGATCTTGCGATCTGCAATAAATGCGGTCTGCGATCTGCGAGTCAAAGAAATTACCCATCGCAAATTTTCCTCGGCTCAGTGTTCAATAAAATTTGTCCCTAAACCAAAAATTGGGCACACGCCTTAAAGAATATTAATGAATGTACGCAAAGGTATTCATGAAGGACAGGTTTTGTGTTTTTCGAAGAGTCAGTTCACTGTGGGTGTCATGATTTTACACATTCATAGAACTTGAAGCTTTCATGTCAAAATTTATTATCATTACTTTTTTCTTTGCGTGAACTGCAGGAAACATCTAAGGAAAAAGGGAAAGCGCCAATGCTCGAAGAACAGAGAAGAGATGCCCTCATAAACGGATACCGCATGCAACAGAAACGCAAATTTCACAGTGTTACTGAACAGATGCTGATATCAATAGGCGATTCGACACTCAAGGTCAAAAACTCACAAAAGCAGCATGTTTGCAAAATTCTGAAGCTCATGCCCGGTAAAGGAAAAAGCGCTAAAGGTGGAAAACGCACCAGAAAGGCCCAGATCAAAGAACGGAGGCAGTTTTTGATGCGCGATTAGCGCCTAGCACTAATCGCGCATCGCTAAGAAAATTGTTCAGAAACCAAAGTCCCTAACTTGCTCAGTCATCCGCGAGTCCGGAAGCCGAGATAGCAAAAGCAGAGGCAATTTAAAAGGAATCTGGGTTGTTACCAAGCATACACGCAGTAAATTCACCCAACCAGAAGATGATTCTCAAAAAGTGGTGCCAGCGCTTGCCATTTCTATTTTCTTAGCTCAAACAAAAGTAGAAGACAACTAGCCGACTCTTCCCAGGCAAATGTTGCATGCTCGCAACGCTAAGGAGCAAATGCAGAAATAGTTAGAAATTAGATTCAATTTTTAGAAATAAATTTGCTTAGATAAAGGGCGGTCATTTAAACCGTATCCAAAATTTATGTAATTAAGTTATTTGGTTAGCAGTATTTAAACCCTTCTCGGGCATTTAGAGAAGGGTCCAAAAATTTGTCAAAAAACTTGTCCTCAGAACATGCACTTCTGCACCCTCAAAGGAGGTTTTGATGAATGAATGGATCAAGGTTTATTAATTTTTTCATTTGATATCTGCTACTGATGTTGCACTTCTGTACTCTTGGTAGATATCAGAACAAGGAGAGATAAATCATTATTACTTGAAGCTTATGAGTAGGACCAGTCATAAATGGTACTTTTATCTCTTGGCTATTTCTGCTTATATTCTTAAAGTGATATACAGTTTTTAGTTGTTTATATGTTATTGCATGAATGTGTGAGTTACCATTTGGCACTTTTGTATGGTGGAGTCATTTATTTATGTTTGATATATGAATAACTTATTATGCGATATGCTGTTCACAACTGTTTTGCCTAACTTTTTATGCAAAGTGGTTCATCTTAATTGATTTCCATTCTTATGATAGCTGAATGATCTTTATTACCAGTTATTGTTTGAAATCTCTTTAGATCGCATAATAGAAGAAATACACCCCGGGTTAGCATAGATTAGATGTGATGTTTTCATTAGATTACAATAGCATAGAATTAGATTAAAGTAGCTTAGATTAGAACTCTTAGATCAGCATCATCCAAATTTGCACACACACACACCCTTAGATTGGGAAATTGGTCCCATTATCCCCAGTCAGACCCGCTATACCAAACGGATAAGGCGCTGCCAACAAAGGTCCGGACCGGGTGGGTATCCCCCTTGTTGTCGACCCGATTTTCGGGGCTTCAACAGAACCCTCCAAGTTCTGGGTCAAGGTTGATCAGGTATATAAAACAAAGGGCCTTAGGAAAGTCTATCAGTTTTTGGAAGCAATGATGAACTGGTTAGATGGTAGGTTAGATATCAATACCTTCCTTCGAACATGGGTCGTTATTACATACATGATTTCTACCATCAGAACTATTTTCAACTGGGAAAGCATCTTGGCTTCAGCTCTAAGATCCAATATATAGGCAACAAAGAACCTGGAGAAGGACCAACTTCCAAAATTTTATATGGAATTGTACCTCCTAGATGCATTATGTGTGAGATGTGATTTTGACGGGTGGAGTTATTGCTAAAACCCTGATATGTCAGAGCCTATGTACCTTCAATATAAGATCTTTTGGGACCTCAGCTACAAAAGTATGCTTGAAATAACTTCTGAGTCGTTTATTTCCCCTATGTACCAATTTCTCTTCGGGGAATATGCTCCTTGCATGTCCAAGAGATTTAAGGAAACAATTGTTGGATTGGAATACTGGTTTCCCGTCGAAGAAGGCACCTTCATCAAAGTTTTCAGCTCCTATAAGCACCCTCATGCTCTCCTTGGGTTGGTGATAGACAGATTGCTCCTACAGGAGGTTTGCTATCAGATGACTATAGGGTTATCTAAAACAATAAACAAAGGCAAGAAAAATACTTGGCCCTCCTTCCCTTTGACTATTGGAGCATACACCATCAATAATGTTAAGGAGGCTGAAGTAGAAGCTGAAGAAATGAAAGGATTCTTCTTTGTGGATTTGGATCACCATAGTTATGACCCAAAGGGGATTGTGGAAGCACACTGCAAGAAAGCAAGTTTCAATTGGTCATATGTTCACATCAAGCATATTCAATAAGATAAAGTCAGAAATTGGTAGAATGCTTCCAGGGAATTAGGGCCAAGTGAATAGTAAGAAAAAGAGGATGAGCAAGTCGAACACTCTCAAGAAATCATAAGCCTACAAGCCAGAGCATTCATGCTTAAAAGAAAGAAAGAGGAGAAAAATATAGGGGGAAAACAAAAGAACAATAAAAGAAATGACCAATCAGACCCATTGGATGAGAAAGAGGGAAATGAAGATGAAGAAACACTGGAGTAAATGAATGTAGCTCTTTCTAAGAAGAAATCAGAGATAAGAAGAAAGAGGGAAGAAGAGCTCATACAATCAAAGGGAATATGAGGCCAGTGGATTGGGGAACTCCAGCACCAGCAGCAAGAGGAGGAAAGGAAGATGAAGCATGAGGAAGAAAAATGACTTAAGAAATAAAAGGAAGAATGGAAAGCATAGGAATCTGAGAAAAAGAAAAGGAAATAAGAAAAAGGAATCAAGAAGCAAGAAAAGGAGGAGTTAGAGAGAAATCATAAATAAGAAGAAGAATTCAAAAGAAAACAAGAATAAGAGGAGAAATAAAAGAGAAGAATTGAGTAAGAGCAAAAGAGAAAAGTAGATTAAGATGGAAGGAAGTTGGAAGAAAAGGAAATTAAGAGGTAGTAGGAAGAGCTCAATAAGAAGACTAAACTCAAACACCTTAACCAGTAGTAGGGTCAAGCATCTAGGATGCAAATTGATCTCTCTCCATTGGAAATTCCACCATCCACCCTAATTACTAGTGAACACCTGCCACTCAAAGTATTGGGCATCCCAAATTAGGAAGAGGAAGAGGTACTGGACCTCACAAGATCAACTTTTGATTAATTCCATTGTAGGATTATGCAGGAGTGAAGAAAATGTTATGCCAAGATCCCTGCCAAGCCTTTATCAATGACATATATGGTCTTGGATACTAAAATGAACCCTAATATGACCGCTTCATTTGGAATTGCCTTCATAACTACAACGAAACTAAATGTGAGCAGGATAAAAAATTGAGTTACGGAACTTCAAGCCAAGCTCTATACTTCTGAGCAAAGAGTCACTAAAGCCAAAGAGGATAATATAATTTTGTGCATATCCCATTCAAGTTCAAAGGAGTTACAAACATCCATTGAATAAGAGGTAGCATTATTAGAGGAAGCTATGAATGTATTATATGAAGAGATGTTGAAGTTGCATCAGACTGTAGCACAATTCTCAATCATAGGCAGAAACCAAGGAGAAGACAAATATACTCAGACAAGCCACCACAACTATCAACAACATATGTGAATGGACTGCCAAATATCCGGATGCACTAACGAATCTCCCTACAAAATATTGGATAATTACTCAAAACGACAATGTCCAAATTTGTGAAGGATGTGGAAAAAGTACTGGCTTCATATAAGCATCTACTGAGTGGAGTAGAATCTATGATTGAAGTAGACAAATTTACTCCTATTGGATCATTCGAGGAAGTAAGGAAGCGAGAATAAGTTCTCCAGGAAATTCAAGCATTTCTCAATCCTCTCAAACAAGCCTCTACTATGGAAAACTTGCAGGTGACAAAATAAAAAATTTCTCAGTATGTGATAGAACCAGTGAGGATATACACCAAGTTAGTGACTTTATAAATTAAATCAAGGTAAAAAAGAACACTCTAACACCAAGTGCCCTAGAGTGCCTTCACGGACATGGGGATGAACAATAAACGGTGGTCAACATGAAAACTGAATACAAACTTTGGTATTCATATCTTGTGCAAGAATTATATGTAGATGTTCCAGAATTGTCTATTGTTAAATTATTAGAATAGAACCATTTCTTTCACATGTCCATAGTAGGATAGACACTAAGGTAGAGTAGAGTTTCATGGGAATATGAAAGGTCATGAGGTAGCTCAAGAATCATGGGTAGACTAAGAGTCACCCTCTTCTATAAATATAACCTCATGACACATTGTAATGGACCTTTAGCTTTAGACTCATTTTGGTGCATATTATTTTTTAGAATTAAGGGATCCTCTAGTGAATGCAAGAAGTAATTTTCTATTTCCACTTATGGATTTGATGGAGATATTGTGTGATGGTGCCATGGATATTCTCAACTTAATGAGTTGAAAGTTCCTTTGCACTTTTGGCGTACCATCTTTTCATGTGTCTGCATGTGATGTGGGATTTATGTTGCAACAAATTGATGGTCTATGATGTGCTTACCTTATGCTTAGTTAGTAAACTGCTTTATTGACTTTAGCATTGTATTATTGTGTGACTGTGTGCTCACTAATGCTTTTATATGGTTATTAATCGTGAGCTTATTCATGACTGGTAAATTCATTTTATATGTATTTGTGGATCTTATTTGAAGCCTTTGTTAACAAAGCTTTTTCTTTGGATTCATGCTTTGAAGTTATGTTGTTGCTATTCGTGGTTTTTGTTATGTTAGATTTTCATAAGTTACTTACTTGCATTTGTTGAAGTTTCATTCATTCTCTCTTAAGTTGAAACTTACTTTTTCCAAGGAAAATTTTGAATCAATGAAATGGCAGTCGAGCATACATACTAGATGGGACTCCTAGACCAAACAGTGTAGAGTCCGATTGGGATCCTACACTGGGGATATCCCCTAGTTGTTGCCAATACATACCAGCCTATCAACATATATATATTTTTAAATATTCATGAAGCTTCAAATATTTATATGGATTGTGTGTCAGTGCCATGGTTATCGCAAAAACATTAGTTGAGGAATTTAGGGATGAATTTAAATATTGCTTTGATTTTCCATTATGAAATATTTTTTTTGTGAAGTTCACTACTTGAATTACTAGTATTGGGAGATTTAACAAGGACCTATGAATTACCACTCTTTCTCCTTGCCACAATTTCTTGTAACTTTTTTATAGCCATATGACTTTGCTAGATGGGCCAATTATTGTTAATGATCTTGGATAAGACTATATGGTTAAAAACCTCTAATTGTGTAATTACATACAAAGTTGGAGTGAGGTTATGATAGTCTGCATGTACATGCTAGAGATGTTTGCTAGAATTTTTGGAAGCCTACAAATATTTGCTACACTTTGCATATCTCCTTTTAATATATTTTACCAGTAATTTGTCGTAATTATTCTGCACATAGTAGCCCTCATAATTTTGATGTTATAACTCCAGAAGAGTTGATTTGACAAGACTATATTTGATATAATCATACAAGGTCAATTACAACTTGGGATAATTTTGTGTGACCTTCTTATGCATACTCATGAAAACAAGTGTCTGAAGCCCCTGACTTAATTGAGGGTGGATGATCCAGGTGGATCACTAATGGCCCAAAAATAAAAGTTCTTAGATTGCAGTGAAACCAAGACTATTGGGCATGGAATCCACCCAAGGCATCTTTTGGGGCTCAAAGCCCAAGTTTTGACCGAATCTTGTTGTAAAGCTCCGCGAATTGCGGGCGCAGGGCGTGAAAGTATGATAGAGTCATAGTGTTGTCCACCCTATTTTTGTAATGTAATGTCAGCTAGATAGACCTACCCATGGTCCACGGACCATGGGATTGTATAAATAGAGCGAGGCTCTAAATAGAGAAGCAGAGAAAGAAGTCAAAGTGATTGAGTTGAAGTGTAAAGTGTGTCTTTGGGTCGTAGGGTAGGAAAAGGCTTTGCAGCTAAGTACGTAGAGGCTTATTAGTCCGCCACTGAGTGCGTGGACCCCTACAACTAAGTGCGCAGGGCGGAGTCGAGTCTGTAACCAAGGAAGGAATTAATAAAGAGAATTTTTATCATAATTCTATGTATCTATTCTTGGGTTAATGCATGTTTGATATAGTTTGCAAATATATTGTTTATTTACTGCACGCACTTGTATGAATGGTTTATGTTGTTAAGTATAACTTAAAGCACATAATTAGGCTAAGATAATCAACTAACATTGGAATACCAGTAAGGGCTTGGGTAATAACGCAGAGCACGACGTTTAGCCCCTGGGAAGGGCTGCGCGAAGATAGTATATCAGGCAGTGAGGTACAGGAAAGTGCACGAAGCAACCTGCGCATAGGGTCAAACCGCGGACCACTTGAACTCATCAGACATCTCCAAGGTGGGGAAACCTGGTTCCAGCACCCTCCGATACTGAGTGAGACCTCAGTCCGCACTCCGCGGACTATTGCTTAAAGGGCCAGTAGTACCGGGATTTGTTTGGCTAACTTAACTCTAAACCCGGGTCAGGCCCCAATAAGCCAACAAATGGTTCCATTGTTGGGACCGGGATCTGCATAGAGATGTCTAATTTCATATCACTGGAATCCGACAAAGAAAGGAATTGAAGAGTGGTTGGACATAAAGATTCACGATTTCGTGGCATAAGAAAATAGGAATCCACAATTATCAAAGTAAGAGTGGTTAGACTGCTACTTATATACAGAAATCCATGAAATTTTCTTTGCATCCTTCCCCTCTGAGTTGTACGAGTGGATCGTGAAGCTAGCAGACAGTCAAGGAAGGGGTAGGCTCGACAAACCTACTGTGTGGACTCCAGAGTTGGTGTGCAGACTGGAAGCATCGGAAGATAAGATCGTGCATGCTATGGATCACTGGCTCGATTGAATTATAGGAGGATTTATCACTGAGTTTGCAGTAGATACTTTGGTCAGCTATAGCTAGGTGGAATGATGTTTCCTCAAAGGACCGCGAGTGGGAGGATCTACAGAAACGAAGGTAGCGCAGAACTAGAAACTAGTCCCTTGATTTCACCTCCGCGAGAAAGCGAGGAAGAGCTCCCGAAGGTTTCACCAAGAAGCGTGATCAGTTTGATAAAGCAGCGAATTCCGCGCATACCACTTTGACCTACACCACTGCCAGTTTCACCATCTTCACCCCCATCTTCGCCCACACCACCTCTGCCACCACCACAGTTCAATATGGCAAGCGCGATAAAGTTGTCGGTGTTCAAAGGAGTAGGGAATGAAGATCTGGACCAGTTTTGGTTCGTAGTAAGGGTTGTATGGGAAGTGCTGGGAGTCACGAATGACAATATAAAAAAAGCAACACTGGTCAGCGCTCTGCAGGATCGCACACTGACTTGGTACATTAAGCATTCAAATGACAATCCGAACGCAGGGATCATGGATATCCAAGCTGCGCTAAACAAGGAATTTAGCAAGCCAAGATCAGAGACACATTCAATCATTGGATTTAAGAAAATCATGATGCTTCCAAGCGAGACCCCCTAGGAGCTAGATCAGAGACTGAAGTGGACAATTCGTGAAGCCAATATAACCTTGACAGATGGACAACACTACGCATGGTTTGTGGCATCGCTAACGCTGCATCTAAGGAATGCATTGTCACAGAAAAAGCTAACCACTCACGCTAAAGCCTTGGATATCGCAATGGGACTGCATGAGACCTCGATACAAGATCCTAACCTGGAAATTCAACAGATCCACGCGCATTTGAAAAACTTGTGCCTTCAGATGCAGATTTTGAAATAAGACAGGACGGCTCACCGAGAAGCACGGGAGGAGGTATGGTGCGTAAAGTGAAAAGGCCAGGGACATGACAAAGACCATTGTCCAGTCTTCACAAAATACCTGGTGGGAGGAGGACCAATGCTATTGAGACCAGAGGCACAAGCAGGACCAAGCGTGGTGCCTGCATTATGGTGTGTGATTTGTCAGATAGGATGGAAGCATGCTATAGATAACTGCCATCTATTACAGAAGTATACACAGAATTCCTAACAGTTGTTCTATAATTTCTGCAGGTCAGTAGGCCACGATGAGTGTACCTGTAGAAGTTATGAACTAATGATGGATCGAACTCCTACCTATAGAGTTCAAACCGAAACACGGGCCCTCGATCAAAATGCAGGGATGGCGCGCACTGGATTTCAAGGGCACAGACGAGGTTGAGGTGGAATGGGACCAGGAAGAGGTCGCGGACAACTGATATGTTACAATTGCAGAGGACCAGGGCATTATGCCTGCGATTGTACAAATCCGACGAGGCCATCATTCTTATATTGTACCCAGTTTGATCATGAGATAGAGGACTGTCCCATGTTGATCACGAGGTTGCGCGATAAAGGAGCACTCCAACCTCCCCTGACTTAGAACCTGTAAATGATGAGGTCTGAGCCGTGCGAGGAAGACCCGAATGTAAATATCGTGCTCCGAAGTGGTATTACGACGGGGGATGACAAGGGAAAGCAGCCCAAAGAGAGTGCCTGGGTTCGCAAGGCTCCAACAAAGGAACCAGAATTTTATTTACAGCGCGCTAAGGAGACTTCATGGAAGCTAAGAAGAGCTTTGAGGAGGCCTCCACTTTAGGAATTAAAGACAAACTGGAACCGGAAATGGACCCATCAATGCTCACTACATTTTTGGAGTCATGCATGAAGTTAATGCGTGACAGCAAGGTTGTGAAGGGGCTACAAGAACTCATAACTAGATGTGCTGGGACCGTGCTAGGAGAACCATGCATAGTCCGGAAGCTCAAGAAGCACACAACGCGAACAAGAAGAGAGATGAGATTAACTGTGCAGATCGAGGAATATGAATTGGATCAAGTGATTTTGGATCTAGGATTGGATGTGAACATCCTGCCAAAGCAGACATGGGAGTGCATGGGCAGGCCTGCGCTGCAATGGTCTCCTATTCAAATGCAAATGGTGAACCAACAAAAGATTGCAGGGAATAATGGTAGATATTGAAGGTGTGAGCACGCTTGCAGATTTAGAATTGACAAAGATTTTTTATGAGAGCAATCCCTATCCTGCACTACTAGGAATAGATTGGGCCACTGACATGAATGGAGTGATAAATCTAAAGAAGCGCAAGATGATTTTTGAGAAAAAGTCATTGTGCGTAGTGGTACCTTTAGACCCTACGGAAGGATCACGCTACACAAAGCCAGTGCGCGACTACGATAGTGACGACAATCTAGACTGTATCTACAAGATAACTGCATGGGAGCAGGACTGGGTGAATCCAACAGCGGATGGCAGACTCTCATGGGAGCGCGAAAGCTCCTGCACCTCAGATTCGGACGAGGAAATAGAATGATGGCAGAACCGGTTACACGAGGTAACCACGCTCAACTGTAACATGATGACAAGGTCGTTGTGCTACGTGGCAACAGAGGTAAGAGATCTGCCTATGTATGACGGGTTGAGCGAGGTGGATGATTTCCTGAATAAATTTGAAAGAGAAGTACCAGAACAGTAGCGTTTCGACGCTCTGAAATGGGTACTGCGCGCTACGCCTGCAAGATGGTGGGGTACGCATCAAAGTTTTGAGGACTAGCACGAATGCAGAAGGATGATTCACATGCAGTTTGGAAAGCCTCAAATGCAGATGAAAGCTGAGTATGACAAACGAAATAGCCTGCGTGCCCACCTTTCCAAATGGGTACAGGCGTATGGTGCGCAACCTACACAAACGCACACTGTCCTCATGATAGGAAACACGACCGACAAGCAGGAGTGGGCAAGACAATGGCACAACAACCCCTCCATTTTGGGACCAGGAGGTATGATAAGACCAAGCACGCAGAAGGTTATCCGCATGGAAGC
This sequence comes from Pinus tabuliformis, assembly GCA_031772625.1. Lineage (NCBI taxonomy): Eukaryota > Viridiplantae > Streptophyta > Pinopsida > Pinales > Pinaceae > Pinus > Pinus tabuliformis. The sequence goes on along the minus strand of CM062813.1, from coordinate 392,774,928 downwards.
CTTTGACAAAGTGTGTGAAGTACTGAACAGGGTCTACAATGCGAAACAGACTGATTGGGACCTACGCGTACTAGTGGTTCTATGGGCATATATGACCACGTGCAAGAACATGACCACGTAGGCACCACCAAGGCTGGAATATGAGATGAACGTTGTAAGCTCTCTAATATTTGAAAAGCCTAATCCAGCACTGGTAGGGATGGCGGTTCGCGGAACCTTGGAAGCCGAAATCCAACAGGGAAACCTTAGACTCCAAGAACTTGAAGAAGAAAGGGTACGGTTAAGAAAGAAAAGTGCTCTGGTGGACACAGAAGTCAAGAAGATGGAGGACGAGATAAAGGAAGATTTTCTCACCGAAAAAAATAGGATGGTAAGGCAAGGTGAGTACGATCATACTTACAAGTTTGAGAACTATCATCGTGAATTGATTAGTCTGATGCCTTGGCTTGGACCGCATATTGCAAAGAATAGTGACCAGGGTAGCGCGTTGCAAAAGGTAAAGTGCGTGATATCAACCATAACAATAAAAGGTGGGGATTCTCCAAGAACCATGACGGAGGGTAGGATGGAACTCTACATGAGTGGTATGGCCACCTGACTAGCCGAAGGAAATACAGTCTTAGCACTCCAAGCAGTTGAAAGGAAACACGGGACTATAAACTACTCTGCCCGGAAGCCGCGTGAGGATGGAGCTGCGCGCAGAAACAAAAAGTCACAAGGTACGCAACCGTGCACGAGGAGTTGGACTGCCGCGCGGGTTGGTCAAAAAGTGACCGTTGAAGTCACAATTCACGATGGGATGCTCGACTTGAGGCCAAATGGAGTGGGTGGCAGGAATTTAAGACGCAATTTATGGGTAACATTTGGGAAAATCTTCCGCCAAGAAAGCATTAATGAACCAAATTTGGGGGGAACAGTCAAATTCAAATTCAAAAAGCGCTATAAAATACAAAGGGTTGCCCAGCAAAAAACACTTGGTCATTTGTGAATTGAGAGATTGAGCAGAGCCTTAAGTGTTGTGAGTCGAGCATTGATTGAGCCCGTGACTTTGCGAGTGCTAGATTTTCGGACGAGTACTATGGAAACTACTCAGAATGTTATGGACATAACAGAAATGACCACGGAGGAGGCTGCGTAGGCCCTAAATGTGGGGGATGTTCTAGAAGGTTCCGGGATTGTGGCAGAAATCCTTAAATCACCTTGCACTCCAAGACCCAAGAAGGATAAAAAAGCAATGGCTCCTTTACGCATGTCCCCACAGAACCCATTGCGCAGTGAACTGACGATGGAGGAGAAGGGGAAAGTTGTCACTATAAAAATAGGCAAAGAAGAAGAAGATTTGCAGGAGCTTATCATCACAGAAGAAGAAGATGAAGCCATGGAGGTGGATACTCAACCTACGTACTCTGCAACAAAACTGTCCGACTATGTCCACCCGCGAAAAGGGAAGGCCAAAGTGCCCAAGGACTTGGATGAGACCAAGAGCTCGCTCCAGACCCTGCTCCTCCCAGATGGCATTATGTTTGAAGGCATGCACCTAGGCCATGTGCTGAGCATGAAATTCGAAGATTGGGACCTCGCTAACCACAAGAAGTTCCCTCACCTTAAGACCAGAAACCTCATGAAGCAGAACATCGCGGGGGTCGCGAAGCCCAGGAACAAGGCAAAACGTTCCACTATGCATGACTATTTCCGTCCATAGTGTTCGTAGCTGGGGAATTGCCAAAGGGTAGTCAATTCCCCATAATTGACAAAGATTTACCAGAGGCCGCGAAGTACACTTTGCTCTGCGCCACGAAGGATGCTAAAAGGATACACGATAGCAAGATCTTTTGGGTGCTCATGGAGATGAACATCCAAATGTGGATCAACCGTAATCCGTAGTTGTCATCCACAGTTTACAACAGTCTGTAGAGTTTTCCAGAATTTAAGGCACACATGCATAACGTATATATCAAGGTGCGCAAGGACCCGACGAAGCAGTGGACAAAACTACCCTTTGTAGCCACCGACGATGCCATTTTTAATGTCTTGGAGGTGTTAGGTTCCTATACCAATAGGGGTCATAATTTTTGAATGATTGAGATTAAAACTTGTAATATGTACATACCTTTGCTTTCTACAAATGTTTTCCATATTGAAAAATTAAAAAGTTTAAAGAGGGTATGTCCTAAAAGAATAATCAAAGGACAAAAAGAATAATCAAAGGTCAAAAAAGATGAAAAATATGAACCCCAAGAAAAGGAAAAATACCATGAAAGTGAGCAAGCCAAAATGCTACTACTATTTACTTTTTGTGCAGAATAAATGACGGTGTGCATCTTGTAATCCTTGCCACAATCCACGAGGGTCAAAATGTTTAAACTTGACTATTTCATGTTTTCAATTTCATGTCTATAGATAGAGAATAAAAATCTGGCCAAACAGTGTAACCTTGGAAGATAAGTAGATAGGTAGAGTAAATAAAAGGAGCTCAACTATTTAATCTGAGCCCTTGGATGTAAGAAGCTTAGATTTAGTTAGTTTACTATTGTAAAGAGAAAGAAAAATGTTTGATAAGGGTTTGCTAGCTCAAATGCACCCTAATAAAGAGAAGTAAAAATGGTAGGATGAGTAGATGGGTAAGTAGAAGAAAGGTTGCAGAAGTATGATGATTGATTAGACAAAAGCATATTTATCATTCTCATCATAAAAGTTACAGATATCAATGAACAATCAAGCATGAAAATGATTTACAAAGTCAGTTAATTAACTTCCCCCATTCATTTTACCCCTTTGCTTTACTAATTTCCCATAAATAAACTTCAAATTACTTAAAAAAATTTAAGTCAAAGAGGCTCAAAGCATTTCTCTGACTTTTGGAGGGACCAGACCCTCGACTCAATGATTTATAGATATCAAGTGCTAAATTCCCCTCATAAAAATTCATCTCCCTTCATTCCCCCTTATTTCCCTAATAAAACCCCTTTTCCTAAGGTTAAAACACTATTTTCCTAGGGAAAGTAATCACCCCCATGGAAAACCCCTTTTTCCTAAAAACCCACAAAAACACATTACCCTAAGTATTAATGTTAATATGGGAGAAGCATTTAAATCATGAAAAAGAATTTTCTTAGTGTATTGTGTCCCTTTTCCGCCATTAATATTAATTATTAACTTAATATATTAATTCCTGAAAACCCACTATCCCGTATATATATAGCTCCTATATATAAAATAACCCCACCCCTTAGTTTAAATATAAACTATATTGCTGCCCCTTATCCCTCGAAAATATTAAATCCTACCCTTAGTCGTTAACCCCAATTAAATCTTTCGTTAATCACCCCGACGGCATAACCCCGCCTTAATCTGTCATTAACCCAATACCGCTGCACTTAATCACCCTTTGGGCCCCCCACTACCCTCCGTGCAGTTTGCCCGCTCGATCACTGTGCGATCGCTTCCCCCCACATCCGATGGCCCAACCCATCCGCCGAACTATACCCACCTGAAAAAGTGGTTTTGCCACCATCCCCTGATGCTACGTGTCCGCCGATGAGTGGCATCAGGCGACCTCTCTCCAATACCACAAAGCGCCCATAAGTGGTGTCATAGAAACCATTTACCGCCCCCCGATAAGTGACAAAACCATCACTCTTCACCACCGTACCTGCCAAAACTAATTTTTCTGCACATAAAAACCAAAAGCCCCAAATCATTTGTTTTTCTGAAATTTCAATGGTAAAACCTCTGCGCGCATGCACGTCATCTGAAAAACATTTGAAGCCGTAAACCCACTCCCAGCTGCACTCCAAAGATGCTCAGACAACCTTGCAGCATACACAAACCCCTTTTCGACCATTTGCAGTCGCCAGCCACCCTGTTCAGAGCTAGTTTACCTTAATTCTAGGTATTTAAGCCACAGTTCACTGAGAAACCCTGTCAATTTCAAAACCTGTTAATGAGTTTTCTTAGTTAAAAGATAAAAATTAATCAAAGAAGCTCAAGGACTTAAACCCACTCTGTGTTAAACACCATTGCCCTAAAAACACTGCAAATTACCACCCCCATTCTCAAATCCACAAGAACTGAGAATGGCTGCCCCAATTGAAATGGATGTGAGACCCATCTCTACACCCCACTTCTAGACCACCTTCCCCTGGCTGATAGGGATTTCTAGATAAAGGACACCACTGTCCATGAATCCCCACTCAAAGTACACTGCCAAAGTAGGGATAGATACTTGAACCAAGCTGATGAAATTGGTCTGTGGGAGTCCAATTTTCCTAAGTACCAGTTCCCCAGAGTCCAAATTTTCCCAGAAATTGTACATTATTTCCATGCCAACTATGTCCCCAGTTAAAGAGCAATCATGTCCCCTAACCAGGCCATTCTTTTCACTATCACTGCTGAATCTATAAATGAGATGCTACAACTCTAGCTTGGCCAAAACTTGACTCCCCTCTCCATTGGAGACTTGTTAGACTTATTTCCCAAGCTCAGCCCTACAAGATTGGCCCAAATAATCCAAACCTTCATCCTAGAAGAGAAGTATACCCCCAAAGACCCCCCTCCATATGTAGCAGCTTTATTTTCTCCTTGGGGCAGAAGTATTGTAGATATGATATCTAGGGTCCTGGGTTATACCACCAGTGAATATATTGATGAGATTATTCTAGCCTTCATGTCCATATACACTCCAGGACAACCTCCTGCTGTCATATATGACTATTCTCAGTTCATAGCTGACAGGATGCATGAACAGTGCCTTAGAATTAGTAATGAGAGAGTTTTCAAATACTCCTCGATCTTGTATCACCTTTTCCTATATTACCAGTCCGACAAATTCCCACTTACCTTGTAAAAATTGGACACAAAGGGCCAACCAAGGTCAGTTATCTTCTGGACTCCATTGATTCATCAACATCCCTCCCCCTATTCATACAATGAATTCATTGATTCCTTTGTCCACCCTGTGATGACCATGCTCACTAGAACCCCTCCACCAAGAATCAGTCCTAAAATTAGGAGAGTCCTTCATCTAAACATCAATCATCAGGTGGGAGATTGGTACTTGTACCAAAACCACACTAAAATCAGGATTTATGGCTGTGAGCTGGCCCCATACAAACTACCTAAATACCTCCCAATGAGGTTATTTGCCCTGGAGTACTACAGGAAAATAATAAATTCAGATGAGGTAAACTTTGTTAAAGCCAAAAAGAAAGCCCAGCTCAAAATCAAAGACCAATTGGGTCCCTTTATTTGTAATAGTAGAGAAGCTGGGAAGGAGGCAGACCTAATCCTTCAGAGATTGAAACTAAAACAAAGCTTCATATGGAGATATGATCCCTTGGACTTCATCTACAAAAGAAGGCAGAAGAACAAGATGGCCCCCTATATCCATCACGCATCCCTGAGATAGAAAAGTATGCCAACCAGTTGAAATGGGTGGAAAACACTTTAGAGGACAAGGATAATACAGAAGTTGTTGTGGAAAACACATTAATTGATCTGGAAAAACAACTTGATGAGGATTCTTTCCTGCAGGTGCCAGAACAGTCAGATAGGCCAGAATAATCAGAGGTACCAGAAGAAGCGGACATACCAGATAGACCAGAGACAACCATGAGCACCCCCCGAGTTGTACAGACTCCTCTAAATGAGGAGAAAAACCTAAAGAGAAATAGGGAAGGGGCCACCAATTCAACAAGAGCAACTTCACAAGCTTCTGCAGAAACCAGCCAAGCTAAAAGACAGAGAATGAATCCTATCTCTGAACAGGAATACACAGAGGAAACAATAGAGGTCACTAGTGCAGAAGGAAATAGGAGCAGGCCAGCTACTCCATCTGGAGGCATGCCAGAGCCTTCCACATCACAAACTCAGATGTTGGAAAGGCAACAAAGTATTGAGGTATCTTCCTTTAGGGTGCCAGCAGATAAAGATCAAGACATAAAGGAAAGATACAAAGAGATCAAGGCTAGGATCGAGAGGCTTAAAGCCCAAACATATGCATAGTGTCTAAAGATGACTCCCACTATTTAAACAAGGCTAATGTCAGCCTTTGATGTCAAAGAGGGGAAAATGCAGATGACATTCATCAAGCCAACCACTCAGCACCCAAGGACAACATCAAATTTTAAGAGAGTGGACTTTGAAGTACTGGCAATGGATATCCATCCCATTGACTAGATTGAACTACACAAGCAAACAGGAGAGATGATATACTCCACATTAACAGGGAAGGCCATTGCTGCCCACCAATTACAGAACTCCCTGAACAATATATCAGCCCGATTTCAGTTGGATAAAGCCTCCTCACAGGCTAAAGATAATAGAATCAAGTCCTTATAGGACTTAGTGATTGAATTGGGACAAGATCCCAAATATGTAAAAGTTGCAGAGCAGCTGATTAAGAAGAAAAAGGATGACATTGCTGCACTCAAGAAGCAGCTAAAGATACCCCGGTTGCATCACCCACAAACACAAGAAGTCCTAGAAGCATAGCAAGGACATGAAGAGCTCATGGACTTGGTCCTGAAACTAAATGATCAACTCAAGGAGACAAAAAAGGAGTTGGACACTTTAATTTAGTTGAAGCAAAGTGACCTGGCCACAACTTCTAGAAATGTCATCCCCACAGTATCTACAACAGTTCCTTCCACACTGGCAGCATCACTGGCACCCACAGCTCCACTTGCCACAGCATTGCCAGTAAATGCAGAATCTACTACAGCAACAGGTACATCAACAGATAAAGCAGCAGAACTTGTGAAAGCCATGGAAGATTTGTATATCCAGGCTACAGAGCTAAAGAGATTAAAGGAGAATGTGGCAAGTCTGGAAACAGACCGCAAAATTGACCAAATCCAACAGAAAGAAGAAACACAGAAGGCCCAAAGAATGGGTGAAAGAATCAAAATCCTCGAGAAGGATTTAACATTACAGAAACCTCTAGGGAAAACTAAAGAAATGCTTTGGGCCAATATCATTGACTCTGTCAATGATATTTTGCCATCAATTCAGGTTATATTTGAGCAGACAGAATTAGTGAAGATAGCCACTGAAGCTATCCAAAAAGTGAGGGAAGAATTGGGAGATAAATGAGAGGATGCAAATCAACTCATCTTCTTCCTAAACAGCAAGAACCAATATGAGCTCCAAGAGCTTAATATAGAAGATAGGATTGAAGCCACTCTAGGGATTAGAAAGGTTCTTTCCAAAAGAAACCTCATGCATAACTTAGAAGAGAAGTGCCATAACATGTAGGTAGCCATTGACAGGTTCATGGCAAAGTTTCAGATTTTAAGGGACAAAGGTCTTCCCAGTCCTATGGTCATCAATGACAAGCTCATGACAAAATTGGACTATAGTTATAGACTCGGAAAATTGGCCAAGGAACAATCTAGCTCTTCGACTATTAAAGCTTTGCCAACAGGCAAAGTATTATATGATACATTTGAGAACTTGTTTTTCATAGAGCGTGAAGTGAAACATTTGTTTCTCACCAAACCAAATTTTGCAAAATACACAGAGGCAAATGAAATCTACAGAAGGATGGTAAAAATAAAGTTACATGATGCAGAATGGTGGGAAAAAATGACAGATTTACTATGATAAATTTACATCAGAAAGTTACTGCACATTAAATCTGAAGGCAGCCAGTGAAACAGGTAAAAGTAGAGCAACAGGGTCAAAGAGTATCAGTTGAAAGATAAAAGAAAAGAAGATTCTAGCGTAGAATTGCTACAAATATCAGCTAGCTTAAAGGGCTCCAACTCAACAGAAACAACCAGCAACACGACAATAAAAGGGACAACATGAAGCAGTTTAACATTTGTCTCTATCTTCATGCAAGAAGATATTCTTATTCCCTAGATTAAGTCTCAAGTTGTTTTGAGATATTTTGTAAATATTTTTGTATAAATACTTCACATTTCGAAGTATGTAGGGTGGATTCCAAGACATTTCTATAGACTTTTTCTGCCAAATCAAGATTCTATTGTATCAATGATTGGATTGTCTTGCTGGATCAAGGAATAAAGATCAAATGTTTTACAGGATTCTTGTGTAAAGAGAGATGCAAATAAGTATTCTCTCATGTTCAATGTTGTCTTTCCTTATGTTTTTTCCATGATCTTATTTGTATCTCTAAAATCTAAATGTATAGCATGGAATGATATTTCAGAAATTGCTTGAATGTACTCTGTCTTGACTGCTTTACATTCTTAATGTTTTCTCCTAAACTATCTTAGTTAGGGAATTCTTAATTGCTCCTTAGCTTCCATAGTTTCTCCTCTAATCTATAGCAAAGGATTCTTAATTGCCCTTTATTCATGATCATCCTATGTTCTTCATTCTGATCCCAGTCCAAAGATCCTTAAGTTCCCTTTCACCCTGGTTAGAATTACTTCATCAATTAGGCCTCAAGATTTGCATGTTGCTTTTCTAGCCTGCCTTGTGAACTTTCCCTTTAATGATCTGGTCCAGTTATGCTATTCATTTGTTGACTCCATATCCCAAAGGCTTGAAGACCTAGCTCTACCCATTTTCTCAAATAATTCCACCACCCAACCTTAAATTCAAAAACAAAACCCCAACGAACATTAAGAACTAGCCTAAAATCCCATAAAAACAAAGCTAAATTATAAAGAGAGAGCCCTCTCTGGACTTAGGTTGGCTAGAGCCTAAGCCTAAAAGATTGGTTTGTGGTTACCTCGGTCTTTTCCTTCTTCTAATAACTTCTAAGGAAAAATTTATGAGTGATAACATAGTGGCGACCATACTGAGGACTCAAATCCTCAGTCTTAATAATCCTTTGAGAAAATTTCAAATCTTTATTTCAAGCCTCTTGAAGGGTTTATTAGAAGTTGTTTACAAAATTTCACAAAAAGAAAGTAATTAGAAAAGCTTGAAATTCTAGATTCAAGGAGAACTCACTATACTAGGGCTAATCCAGATCCAAACCATGCCCCACCAGTGGATAATCCCAACCTGATTTCGAGAAGACTCAAAAGACAAGAAAGTTTAGTTAGTCCAACACCTTCAATAAAAGCAGATTCCTGCCCTGATGAGTGGTTGTTTTTAGAAGACCTTCCCTTTGATATGTCATTTGACCTTTCCCTATTTAGAACCAGGTCTGAAAGTGCAATTAATGACATAGTTCTAGATCCAAAGTTTATTGCAAATATCGAAGTCCAAAAGGTAAACTAGTCAATTGATGAGTATATTCTAAATTCCCCTCAATCATCCCTTACTACTGCTAAGATCCCTAAGCTTTCTGAACCAGTGTCTAGTACCCTTAGTTCACCATTATTCCCTTCAACCTCTAAAGCTCATTCCCCACCTCCATTTATACCTTCACTTCCCTACCAACCTACCATTACCCATCAATCACCTATTACTCCCAGTTCTCAATCAACTACTATATCGTCTCCTAGTACCCCAACCCCAGCCCTGCCCAACTTAGAGCCATGGCAAATAGATACGCTCCTCTTGTGTTACTTGCCCCACCTGGTGCCATGCCACAAGACTACCAAAACAAAATTGTCCAATTTGATGGCATAGGACCTTATACAGCACAACATCATGTAAACAAAGTGACAGACTACTTTGAATTGCATGAAATTGATATTGGAGACGTTCAAATGAGACTTTTTTCTTAGACTCTAGCTGGTGATGTTAGGAAATGGTTTAGAGCTTTACCTGCTAATAGCATAGATAGTCTAGATATATTTTATCAGCAATTTTTAAATAGGTGGGAAAAGAAAAAGAACCCTTTGCAGATCCTTTCAGAGTACGAAAATATTAAAAGAGGACCAAATGAAACAGTCCAAGATTATTGCACCAGATTTAATAATATAATACTAGTCAATCGTAGACCCCCACCTGACTTAGCACTGATAAAATTTCCTAATGGGTTTGATACTGATATGGCATTCTAACTCAGAGAGAGAAATCCTCCAACTTTAGAAGACATGCAGAGTGTAGCAGTTAGTGTAGAAGCCAATTTGCTAGCAAAACGAGCTAGGGTTAGGAATGAAAGGAGAGGATCTGCAAAAGATGAAGCCTGACCCTCTGACCTTAAAATAGATGTCCTAACCAAGGGTGTCAATAAATTGATGGATGGGATAGAGAACATTGAGAGGAAGCCTCAATGGGATAATCAACAGGCACCTCCAGTGAGAAACCCAAACTTTAGAAAGAATCAGAATCAAAATACTGGAAAGAATGGACCTGACCAGAATATTAGGCCTCCCTTTCAAGAAAACTATGCTGAAACATCCCATTCAGATGACCCTGAACAAGACACACACATTAACTTGATGGGATTAGATGATGAGGAAATTGTCTTCTTGACCCAAGTTGAGCAGGGGCTGCATATTGGTGGGCTCCAGTATTGTAGCAATAATGCTACAACTCCTGGGGCTTCCTATCTCTAATTTTATCAACCCGGTAGTTCGTACAAACTTGGAAGCGACGGTGCTGTATGCACAAGTACTAGCTCTTGTCGCAGCTGTCACTTGGTCAGCTGGCACAAGCCCGCTAGGGCTCAAGCCAACTTCTATATTCTCTCAGAAGAAGCTTTCTAAATGATGGACGAAGGCTATTTCAAAGGAAATTAATCTACTTTGCAAAAATGAACTGAAAGCCAACCAAAACATGGAAACCCTAGTAAACCCTAATCTGACTAGCTTAACCTCTATGATGCAATAGTGAGAGTGCAAATGTCTAAAAATGATGCCATTACTTCTAGTGATGTGAAATGCATGAACTCAAACTACTTCCATTGAAAAGAACATTGTTTTTGTATTTTTGCTTAAGTGGTTGGAGTGATGATGGTTTTGTTTCTTATTAGGGTTTGGTTGTGCAGAGGTGGTGCGAAGGGAGAGAAAGCTTGGGAAAGGTCAGGAGGGCTAGGAGGGGTCCCAGAGGGTCCCTAGCATCAGTCCACAGAAGTCTACAATGTTCAGGTGCTCGGCAACCAAGTTTGCAGGCTTCTACAGGATGTCTGCAGGGGATCCTACAGGAAACTAAGGAATTCTACAGGAAGTCTGCTACCTTCTACAGGATGTTCTACAGTGGGAGTTTTGGGTGATGGTGAAGTGATGGAGCGGTATGGGTGGATAGGTAAGGTGGAGATGGAGCTTGTGATGGCTCAGGGGCAGAGGAATAAGATGGAGAGAGAGTGCACGGAGTTGGTTGGTGACTAGAAGGATGGAAACAACTAAAGGTCAAGAAAATGAAGCTACGTGGCAATGGAAGAGTTGGAAGGTAAACAAGCTGAACAGAGGTCGAGTAGGTGGCTTGAGGCGTGTTTAAGAAGAAGAAGAAGGAAGTGGGATGATACTGAGCAGTGTAAATAAAACAAATTGCTTATGTCTTGCACCAAAAACGAGAATCCATTAACCTATGCTACCTATGCTATTAAACCAATGAACAGCAATGTAAATCATGAAGAAAAGTCGTGCATGGAATTGTAATGAAGAAGTATGGCTCAAGAGCAAAATGCATGGAAGGATCCACGATTAAAACGACTGTGTTGCAGCTTGCATAAAAGTGGAAAAAGACTGCGTTTTTTTTGGTGATTGGTATAGACTGCACCCCAATCCCTAAACAGAGATGGCAGTGAAGGCACTAACAACCTTTTCTTGGAGCTCCAGTGAATTACAAACCTCCTATTCTGATCTAAGAAACTGAAAGTGATTTAACCATAAGCTAATCCTACTCAATCTCATTAAAGAAATCAAATCAGCAGACTGTATTCTTGAAATGCATATCAAACGAAGAAACAAAGTGCTGGAAAGAAAGGAAAATAACACTACAAGAAGAGGAGATCTATTGCTCTCAGGTTGGGCCCTAACCTGAGAGCTATAGCTCCCTTAAAAGCTCAGAATTAGATCCAAATCTGCTTGCCTTTATTCATAATCAAAAGTCTAATGTCATGCCAAAACTGGCTTACAAAAACAAACACCGAGCTGTGCTCAGAAATTACAATATCAGTCCCAAAAGTTCAAAAAGCTCCTATCAAAGGCTACGTCCTTCATATTTATACAAAATGAAGATCAAGCTGGCTTCCTCCATTCGTGGAGCTTGGCTGTCCAACTAAAAGTCAAACTGCTGTAAAACTACTGATCCTGTAGAACGTGTTGGCTGCCTCTAAGCTCGGTGGGGAGAGCTGTTGGAGCTCGAAGTTAAGGTGAAAATCACGAGGGAGGTTATTTAAGGCTGTAGACAACCTCCCTATAAACTTGCAATGCCACCTTTGTTGTCTCCTTGTCTCCTTCTGCGTGGTCTTTTGCTCTCTTTAATGCCAAAAACCTGAAATCATCATGTATTAGCCACATAGATATAATGCCTGCCCTTCTTCCTACAAATAACACAAATATACTAAGAAATGAATGCATAAGTGATAAAAGATGAATGGTTGAGCAAGGTAAGTAGGCCAAATGAGCCCAAATTGTACCAAAAATTGGGGCTCATCATCACCCCCCAGCTAAAATATTTGCTCATCCTTGAGCAACTTAGTCCAAATCTTCATCTTTCATTGCTTTTATTGCTTCCCTTACATCCCAAGCCTCTGTGGTAGTGTCCTCCTTGCTGATATGAAACCCAGCTTTCCTGTTCACCTCTTCCCATTGTTCACTGTCATCCTCCTCTGTATTGCCTTCAGTCAGCCCTAGCAGTAGTGGTGGGTTGAGTTTAAGGCCAATCCAGCTGGCCTGGAGGCTTTGCATGGATTTCTTGTAAAGGTCTACCCTTACCAAAGCTTCTCTCATCCGAGTTGGGGTATGGTACTCTCGGATTTTCAAACTGTGTGCCAAGGTGTTCCATCTGCGTGTGCATGCTTGGGCAGCATTTTCTCCTAGCAGTCTTTCCATGTCTTCGAAATGAGCTATGGCCTGGGCCTGTTGGTCCATAAATCTCAAGGAAGCTATGGGATCAGTAGACAACTGTTGGTGTGCTGAGATGAATGCAACCGGATCCTTTGGTTCTGCTCGAATGAACAATGGCTCGTTCAATTCTCGGTTCATGACCGATTTTGCTTCAGCTGCTCTTTGATCCTCATGGTTCAACCATGAAGCGAATGCCATCAATTGCATATCACCCAAGGCAGTATTGGGATCCCAGGAGACTTCATTAGGCAAAGCCAAATTGTGGAGGTAGAACTCTGCTAATTTGGCTTTGTCTTCTGACGAACTAGTATTGCACAATTCAGAAAATGGGAAACGGCGCCAAAAAGATGGTGGGCTCCAGTATTGTAGCAATAATGCTACAACTCCTGGGGCTTCCTATCTCTAATTTTATCAACCCGGTAGTTCGTACAAACCTGGAAGCGACGGTGCTGTATGCACAAGTACTAGCTCTTGTCGCAGCTGTCACTTGGTCAGCTGGCACAAGTCCGCTAGGGCTCAAGCCAACTTCTATATGCTCTCAGAAGAAGCTTTCTAAATGATGGACGAAGGCTATTTCAAAGGAAATTAATCTACTTTGCAAAAATGAACTGAAAGCCAACCAAAACATGGAAACCCTAGTAAACCCTAATCTGACTAGCTTAACCTCTATGATGCAATAGTGAGAGAGCAAATGTCTAAAAATGATGCCATTACTTCTAGTGATGTGAAATGCATGAACTCAAACTACTTCCATTGAAAAGAACATTGTTTTTGTATTTTTTCTTAAGTGGTTGGAGTGATGATGGTTTTGTTTCTTATTAGGGTTTGGCTGTGCAGAGGTGGTGCGAAGGGAGAGAAAGCTTGGGAAAGGTCAGGAGGGCTAGGAGGGGTCCCAGAGGGTCCCTAGCATCAGTCCACAGAAGTCTACAACGTTCAGGTGCTTGGCAACCAAGTTTGCAGGCTTCTACAGGATGTCTGCAGGGGATCCTACAGGAAACTAAGGAATTCTACAGGAAGTCTGCTACCTTCTACAGGATGTTCTACCGTGGGAGTTTTGGGTGATGGTGAAGTGATGGAGCGGTATGGGTGGATAGGTAAGGTGGAGATGGAGCTTTTGATGGCTCAGGGGCAGAGGAATAAGATGGAGAGAGAGTGCACGGAGTTGGTTGGTGACTAGAAGGATGGAAACAATGAAAGGTCAAGAAAATGAAGCTACGTGGCAATGGAAGAGTTGGAAGGTAAACGAGCTGAACAGAGGTCGAGTAGGTGGCTTGAGGTGTGGTTAAGAAGAAGAAGAAGGAAGTGGGATGATACTGAGCAGTGTAAATAAAACAAATTTCTTATGTCTTGCACCAAAAACGAGAATCCATTAACCTATGCTACCTATGCTATTAAACCAATGAACAACAATGTAAATCATGAAGAAAAGTCGTGCATGGAATTGTAATGAAGAAGTATGGCTCAAGAGAAAAATGCATGGAAGGATCCACGATTAAAACGACTGTGTTGTAGCTTGCATAAAAGTGGAAAAAGACTGCGTTTTTTTTGGTGATTGGTATAGACTGCACCCCAATCCCTAAATAGAGATGGCAGTGAAGGCACTAACAACCTTTTCTTGGAGCTCCAATGAATTACAAACCTCCTACTCTGATCTAAGAAACTGAAAGTGATTTAACCATAAGCTAATCCTACTCAATCTCATTAAAGAAATCAAATCAGCATACTGTATTCTTGAAATGCATATCAAACGAAGAAACAAAGTGTTGGAAAGAAAGGAAAATAACACTACAAGAAGAGGAGATCTATTGCTCTCAGGTTGGGCCCTAACCTGAGAGCTATAGCTCCCTTAAAAGCTCAGAATTAGATCCAAATCTGCTTGCCTTTATTCATAATCAAAAGTCTAATGTCATGCCAAAACTGGCTTACAAAAACAAACACCGAGTTGTGCTCAGAAATTACAATATTAGTCCCAAAAGTTCAAAAAGCTCCTATCAAAGGCTACGGCCTTCATATTTATACAAAATGAAGATCAAGCTGGCTTCCTCCATTCGTGGAGCTTGGCTGTCCAACTAAAAGTCAAACTGCTGTAAAACTGCTGATCCTGTGGAACGTGTTGGCTGCCTCTAAGCTCGGTGGGGAGAGCTGTTGGAGCTCGGAGTTAAGGTGAAAATCACGAGGGAGGTTATTTAAGGCTGTAGACAACCTCCCTATAAACTTGCAATGCCACCTTTGATGTCTCCTTGTCTCCTTCTGCGTGGTCTTTTGCTCTCTTTAATGCCAAAAACCTGAAATCATCATGTATTAGCCACATAGATATAATGCCTGCCCTTCTTCCTACAAATAACACAAATATACTAAGAAATGAATGCATAAGTGATAAAAGATGAATGGTTGAGCAAGGTAAGTAGGCCAAATGAGCCCAAATTGTACCAAAAATTGGGGCTCATCACATATGTTGCAGCAATTGCAAACCCAATCTAGAGAATCATTTGATTATAAACAAGGATACGATTTTGCCATCTTTGAAGTACACAAACACTACAACTTAAGGAGTAAAAATAATTCTAATACTCCTGACCAGACCAAGAAAACAGTGCCAAATCAACCTAAGAAAATCAAAACAGCTCCAGTTACTAAAACTCTCCAAATCCTCCTGAGACCAAATTAGAACCATCCTGGCCCTACCATTGTATATATAACCCATGACCAACCCCCTAATGATCAACCATCCACTTTTGCCCCTCCAAGGAGACAGTGGAAAAATCTCCAAACACCATATTAGAAAATCCACATAAAAAGACCTCAAATACAGAAAGAGAAGAGCAACCTACCCAAATTCCTGCCATGAAAATTCCAAGAATTCAAACAGAAAAAGCCCCTTTGCCTTTCAATTTGGGAGCAGAGGTAGCTAAACTAAAAATTTCAGTTCCCTTAATAGAGTTGATTAAAAGTGAAACCTATAAGTCTCAAATAAACCAAACCTTAAACATTGTTGGGAATGAAGATTCTGTCAACTTGTTTGATGATCAGCCTGAGCTTATATTTGGTCCTAATGTTAAAACCACTTGAAGGAGGGATACCACTCTTTTATATTAGCCTTAGCATTGATGATAAAATCTTACACAATGCAATGTTAGATTATGTGGACTCACACAATTTAATGCCCAAATCAGTTATGGAAAAATTAAACTTAGACATAAAAAGACCTTACAAGGACTTATTTTCATTTGACTCAAGTCAAGTGAAGTATTTAGGGTTAATCAAAGACCTGTGTGTTACCTTAGTACAATATCCTGCTAAAAGAATTCTCATGGATATAGTAGTCACTGACATCCCACCTAAGTATGGCATGCTATTGCCTAGATCATGGGGGGCTAAACTCCAAGGATCTTTACAACTTGACATGTCATATGCCACAATCTCCATTTTTTGACAACCTAAAAAATTGTACAGAGAAACCCTAATGAAATATGTGGTGAGTAGCCAGGATAGGCCTCAAAACTTTCCTATCTACTCCATGCATTCGGACATTGATTCTTTTATTTTGTATAATGCTGAACAAACACAACAAACTACTTCAAACAGTATTATTTCAGAACCAAAAGAAATTGCAGTTACAACTAAAAATGAAACTGTCCAAACTCAAGAGATTTCCAATAAACAAGATAATCAAAATGCAGTAGACAATGAAAATTTTGTTCCCCCTGACAGTGAAAATTATGAACATGAGATATTATGGCACCTTGAATTTGATGGATCAGTGAATAAGTTAGGAGCAGGAGCAGGAGTGTGGATATACAATCTGGAGAATGATCACTCAGAAGGCCATGCTTACAGACTAAATTTTAAATGCACTAACAACATGGCTGAGTATGAAGCCCTCATTTTAGGTCTCAAACTAGTCAGGAATTTAGGAGCCAAAAGAGTTTCTATCTTGGGAGACTCTGAGTTAGTTATAAAACAAATCAATGTTGTATATATGACCAAATATCCTAGATTAAGTTTTTATAGAGGGAAAATTGTAGAAATAATGAATACTTTCCTAGAAACTAAGCTTGCAGTCATCCCAAGGAAACATAATATGCAGGCTCATAGTTTAGCAATGTTTGCCAGCACTTGTAAGTTACCTTTTCAACCTAACCATCAGTACACTGTTGAGGTCAGGCACAGACCTGTTATCCCAGATAACTTGAAAAACTGGCAAGTATTTGCTAATGACAAATAGATAAACAATTTTTTAACTTTAGAAGAAGAATTTGTAAATTGTAATCTAGATACTGACATAACATTAAATCCCGATTTTAAAGATGAAATAGAAATTAATGAAAGAGAAGATGAAAAGATAGATAAATTTCACCCCACTAAATTTTCAAAATCAGATGTAGAAAACCTAAAGCAATTTGAGGTTGATGAAACAATTGTCGAGGACTCTGAAGTCATTAATCTCAAAGACAACTTTTTACCCAAAGGATTAACCAAACTTTTGAAGTCATTACCTCCTACCAAAAAAGTGAAATACCTTGAACTATTAAAATAATTCCAAGATGTTTTTGCTTAGAGTTATGAGGACCTCAAGTCCTATGACACCAACATCACACAACACACCATCCCCATAAAAGAAAACCAGAAACCTTTCAGACAAAAGCTTAGGAGGATTAATCCCATCCTATTGCCTTCTATTGAAAAGGAAATCTAAAGGATGTATGAGGCCAAGATAATAGCACCAATCAGATTCTCTGATTGGGTTTCAAATTTGGTGCCAACAAGGAAGAAAACTAGTGAGATCAGACTTTGTGTTGATCTCAGGAATCTTAATAAAGTTTCACTCAAAGACAATTACCCTCTCCCCAAAATGGATCATATCATACAAAGGGTAGTTGGGTCAACCAGAATCTCATTAGTGGATGGGTTTTCTGGTTACAATCAGATTTTAGTTCACCTAGATGATCAGGCCAAAACTACATTTACTACTCCTTGGGGCACATTCATGTATGTGAAGATGCCTTTTGGATTAATGAATGCAGGGGCCACTTTCCAAAGAGCCATGGACATAGATTTTTCTAGGGAAATTCATGACTTCATAGTAATATATTTAGATGACATCAATGTATTCTCAAAATCTGACAAACAACACTTAGGTCATCTAAGGTAGGTTTTCATCAAATGTAGGAAGTATGGAATTTCTTTAAATCCCAAGAAATCCTTGTTTGGGTTAGAAGAGGGACAGTTATCAGGCCATATAATCTCAAAAGATGGTATCCGAATAGATCATGCAAAAATTGAAGCCATCTTACAGATACAACATCCTCGGAGCATTAGGGAGTTACAAGCCTTTTTAGGGAAAATTAACTTTCTTAGGAGATTTATCTCTAACGTAGCTGAATTAATTAGATCATTGAACAATATGTTGAAAAAATATTCGACCATAAAGTGAACCGTTGAGGCTAAGAAATCCTTTGAAGACATTAAGCTAGCCTTAACCAAAACACCAGTTTTGATCAGTCCAAAATTTGACAGGGACTTCATTTTATTTTCCTTTACTTCAGAACATACAATTGCTGCAGTCTTACTGCAGAAAAATGATCAAGGTTATGAACAACCTATTGCCTTTTTTAGCAAAGCCTTGAGAGATGCCCCCTTAAAATACAACATAATGGAAAAGCAAGCCTTTTCTTTGGTCAAAGCTATCAAAGATTTCAGAGTTTACATTTTATATTCTCATATAATAGCCTATGTCCCTAATTTAGTAGTCAAGGATATCCTGACTCAGGATGGTCCAGATGGAAAGAGAGGGAAATGGATTGTTACTATATTAGAATATGACTTAGAAATCAAACCAACAAAGTTAATCAAAAGCCAATGTTTAGCCAAGCTCATGGTTGAATCAAACTGGCAGGCCTTAGATATAAATTTTATTGCAGAAATGGATAATGGAGAGGAGATGGTGACTCCACCAATCAACCAGGCCTTTATTGAATCACCATGGTATGCTGACATCATATATGTTTTACTAAATCTACAAGCTCCTCCTGAATTATCCAGGACCAAAAGCAGGTTTTTAAAAATGAAATCCTTAAAATTTTGCATAGTAGATAATGCTTTGTTTTGGAGGAATCATGAGGGTATTCTTCTCAACTGTTTATTAAAAGAAGAATCTGACAAAGTGTTACAAGAGTTTCATGCAGGTGACTGTGGAGGACATCTTTACTGGAAAACCACTGCTGACAAAATTCTTAGAGCCGGTTTCTATTGGCCTACTTTGTTTTCTAATGTAAAGAAATATGTAACCTCCTGTCATAAATGTCAAATTTTTGAAGGAAAGAAAAAGCTTTTACCCCTGCCCCTAAAACCAATCTCTGCTAAAGCACCTTTTCAACAATGGAGTCTTGACTTCATTGGTGAAATCCACCCACCTTCCTCTGCCCAACACAAATGGATCCTCACTGTGGATAGAAGCCATACCATCAAGGCAAGCCACTGACACTATTATAATAACCTTCCTTGAGGCCAACATCTTATCTAGATTCGGGTGCCCAACCAAAATCATCACTGATAATGCAACAACTTTCAAATCTAGAAAAATGATAGACTTCTGTAGTAAGTATCATATAACCCTGGGCCATTCCACAACTTATTACCCCCAAGGAAATGGACTAGCAGAATCCTCAAACAAATTTCTGGTAAATATCATCAAAAAATTGTTAGATGATAACAAGAAAACATGGAACAAAAAGCTAGTAAATTCCTTATGGACAGACAGGCTAACCACAAAGAAATCAATTGGTACTTCTCCCTATCAATTAGTTTATGGAATGGAAGTTGTTTTCCCATCTTCCTTGGGAACACCAGTAATGAAGCTACTCCAAGAATTACAGGTTGAACCAAATGACATCCAAAGAAGAATCAATCAAACAATTCACTTGCAACAAACCAGGGAAGAAGTGTACATCAGATCTCATGTTGTGCAAGAAAGGATCAAAACGAATTTTGATAGAAGGACCAAGGCTAAATATTTTTACCTAGGAAACAAAGTTTTAAAATGGGATTCAAGGAGAGAAGATAAAGGTAAACATGGGAAATTTGATTTCCTATGGAAAGGCCCATATATCATTTATGCCTTCAGAGGTAATAATGCTTTCTTCCTCAGAGAAATGGATGGCACAGAAGCAGAAGGAGGACCAGTGAATGGTCAAATGCTCAAACATTATATTGAACCTAGTTACTGATTTCACTAATCATTTGTACATACTTATGATACTTTACTTTCAAAAGTCTAGAGTTACTTGGATGGTGATTTTTGAAGTTGAAGCCCAGAGAGAAGGCCCTAAGCTTTAAAAGTTTTACTGTCATAAATAGTAATAATGCAGAAGCATAAAAGGGAAAGGTTGCAAGGAAATATCACAGCAATTCAAAAGGCCATTGATCTACAAAGTTCTTGACATTTCACCAAGAAATGCCATCCCCAAGTGGAGCCACTGTTAGGTTCCTATACCAATAGGAGTCATAATTTTTGAATGACTGAGATTAAAACTTGTAATATGTACATACCTTTGCTTTCTGCAAATGTTTTCCATATTGAAAAATTAAAAAATGTAAAGAGGGTATGTCCTAAAAGAATAATCAAAGGACAAAAAGAATAAAAAGGTCAAAAAAGATGAAAAATATGAACCCCAAGAAAAGGAAAAAGACCATGAAAGTGAGCAAGCCAAAATGCCACTACTATTTACTTTTTGTGCAGAATAAATGATTGTGTGCAGCTTGTAATCCTTGCCACAATCCATGATGGTCAAAATGTTTAAACTTGACTATTTCATGTTTTCAATTTCATGTCTATAGATAGAGAATAAAAATCTGGCCAAACAATGTAACCTTGGCAGATAAGTAGATAGGTAGAGTAAATAAAAGGAGCTCAATTGTTTAATCTGAGCCCTTGGATGTAAGAAGGTTAGATTTAGTTAGTTTACTATTGTAAAGAGAAAGAAAAATGTTTGATAAGGGTTTGCTAGCTCAAATGCACCCTAATAAAGAGAAGTAAAAATGGTAGGATGGGTAGATGGGTAAGTAGAAGAAAGGTTGCAGAAATATGATGATTGATTAGACAAAAGCATATTTATCGTTCTCATCATAAAATTTACAGATATCAATGAACAATCAAGCATGAAAATGATTTACAAAGTCAGTTAATTAACTTCCCCCATACATTTTACCCCTTCTCTTTACTAATTTCCCATAAATAAACTTCAAAGTACTTAAAAAACTTTAAGTCAAAGAAGCTCAGAGCATTTCTCTGACTTTTGGAGGGACCGGACCCTTGGCTCAACGATTTATAGATATCAAGTACTAAATTCCCCTCATAAAAATTCATCTCCCTCCATTCCCCCTCATTTCCCTAATAAAACCCCTTTTCCTAAGGTTAAAACACTATTTGCCTAGGGAAAGTAATCACCCCCATGGAAAACCCCTTTTTCCTATAAAACCCACAAAAACACATTACCCTAAGTATTAATGTTAATATGGGAGAAGCATTTAAATCATGAAAAAGCATTTTCTTAGTGTATTGTGTCCCTTGTCCGCCCATTCATATTAATTATTAACTTTATATATTAATTCCCAAAAACCCACTATCCCGTATATATATAGCTCCTATATATAAAATAACCCCACCCCTTAGTTTAAATATAAACTATATCGCTACCCCTTATCCCTTGAAAATATTAAAATCCCGCCCTTAATCGTTAACCCCAATTAAATCTTTCGTTAATCACCCTGACGGCATAATCCTGCCTTAATCCATCATTAACCCGATGCCGCTACACTTAATCACCCGCCAGGCCCCCCACTACCCTTCATGGAATTTTCCTCGCCCGATCATCGTGTGATCACTTCCCCCCACATCTGACGGCCCTCATCCATATCGGGCCAACCCATCCGCTGAGCTATATCCACCCGAAAAAGTGGTTTTGCCACCAGCCCCTGATGTTATGTGTCCATCGATGAGTGGCATCACGCAGCCTCTCTCCAATACCACCGAGCGACTGTAAGCGGTGCGATAGAAACCATTTACCGCCCGCCCGCTACGCGACAAAACCATCATTGTTCACCCCCATACCCACCAAAACTAATTTTTCTGCACATAAAAGCCAAAAGCCCCAAATCATTTGTTTTTCTGAAATTTCAACGGTAAAACCTCTGCACACATGCACGTCGTCTGCAAACATTTGAAGTCATCAACCCACGCCCAGCTGCACTCCAAAGATGCTCAGACAACCTTGCAGCCTACATAGACCCCTTTTCGACCATTTGCAGTCACCAGCCACCCTATTCAGAGCCAGTTTACCTCAATTCCAGGTATTTAAGCCACAATTCACCGAGAAACCCTGTCAATTTCAAAACCAGTTAATGAGTTTTCTTAGTTAAAAGATAAAAATTAATCAAAGAAGCTCAAGGACTTAAACCCACTCTGTGTTAAACACCATTTCCCTAAAAACACTGCAAATTACCACCCCCATTCTCAAATCCACAAGAACTGAGAATGGCTGCCCCAATTTCCATGGATGTGAGACCCATCTCTACACCCCACTTAGACCTAGACCACCTTCCCCTGGCTGATAGGGATTTCCAGATAAAGGACACCACTGTCCATGAATCCCCGCTCAAAGTACACTGCCAAAGTAGGGATAGATACTTGAACCAGGCTAATGAAATTGGTTTGTGGGAGTCCAATTTGCCTAAGTACCAGTTCCCTAGAGTCCACATTTTCCCAGAAATTGTACATTATTGCCATGCCAACTATGTCCCCAATAAAAGAGCAATCATGTCCCCTAACCAGGCCATTCTTTTCACTATCACCGATGAATCTATAAATTAGATGCTACAACTCCAGCCTAGCCAAAACTTGACTACCCTCTCCATTGGAGACTTGTTGGACTTATTTCCCAAGCTCATCCCTACAAGATTGGCCCAAATAATCTAAAGCTTCATCCTAGAAGAGAAGTATACCCCCAAAGACCCCCCTCCATATGTCGCAGCTTTATTTTCTCCTTAGGACAAAAGTATTGTAGATATGATATCTAGGGTCCTAGGTTATACCACCAGTGAATATATTGATGAGATTATTTTAGCCTTCATGTCCATATACACTCCAGGATAGCCTCCTACTGTCATATATGACTATGCTCAGTTCATAGCTGACAGGATGCATGAACAACTCCTCAGAATGAGTAATGAGATAGTTTTCAAATACTCCTCGGTCTTGTATCACATTTTCCTATATTACCAGTTCGACAAATTCCCACTTACCTTGCAAAAATTGGACACCAAGGGCCAAACAAGCTCAGTTAACTTTTGTACACCATTGATTCATCAACATCCCTCCCCCTATTCATACAATGAATTCATTGATTCCTTTGTCCACCCTGTGATGACCATGCTCACTAGAACCCCTCCACCAAGAATCAGTCCTAAAATTAGGAGAGTCCTTCATCTAAACATCAATCATCAGGTGGGAAATTGGTACTTGTACCAAAACCACTCTGAAATCGGGATTTATGGCTATGAGTTGGCCCCATACAAACTACCTAAATACCTCCTAATGAGGTTATTTGCCCTGGAGTACTACAGGAAAATAATAAATTCAGATGAGGTAAACTTTGTTAAAGCCAAAAAGAAATCCCAGCTCAAAATTAAAGACCAATTGGGTCCCTTTATTTGTAATAGCAGAGAAGCTAGGAAGGAGGCAGACCTAATCCTTCAAAGATTGAAACTAAAAGAAAGCTTCATATGGAGATATGATCCCTTGGACTTCATCTACAAAAGAAGGCAAAAGAACAAGATGGCCCCCTATATCCATCACCACATCCCTGAGATAGAAAAGTATGCCAACCAGTTGCAATGGGTGGAAAACACTTTAGAGGACATGGATAATACAGAAGTTGTTGCGGAAAACACATTAATTGATCTGGAAAAACAACTTCAAGAGGATTCTTTCCTGCAGGTGCCAGAACAGTCAGATATGCCAGAACAGTCAAATAGGCTAGAACAATCAGAGGTACCAGAAGAATCAGACATACAAGACAGACCAGATACAACCATGAGCACCCCCCCAGTTGTACAGACTCCTCTAAATGTGGAGAAAAACCTAAAGAGAAATAGGGAAGGGGCCACCAATTTAATAAGAGCAACTTCACAAACTTCTGCAGAAACCGGCCAAGCTAAAAGACAGAGAATGAATCCTATCTCTGAACAGGAATACATAGAGGAAACAGTAGAGGTCACTAGTGTAGAAGAAAACAGGAGCAAGCCAGCTACTCCATCTGGAGGCATGCTAGAGCCTTCCACATCACAAACTCAGATGTTGGAAAGGCAGAAAAGTATTGAGGTATCTTCCTTCAGGATGCCAGCAGATAAAGATCAAGACATAAAGGAAAGATACAAAGAGATCAAGGCTAGGAATGAGAGGCTTAAAGCCCAAACATATGCACAGTATCTAAAGATGACTCCCACTAATCAAACAAGGCTAATGTCAGCCTTTGATGTCAAAGAGGGGAAAATGCAGATGACTTTCATCAAGCCAACCACTCAGCACCCAAGGACAACATCAGATTTTAAGAAAGTGGACTTTGAAGTACTGGCAAGGGATATCCATCCCATTGACCAGATTGAACTACACAAGCAAACAGGGGAGATGATATACTCCACATTAACAGGGAAGGCCATTGTTGCCCACCAATTACAGAACTCCCTGAACAATATATCAGCCCAATTTCAGTTGGAGAAAGCCTCCTCACAGGCTAAAGATAATAGAATCAAGTCCTTAGAGGACTTAGTGATTGAATTGGGACACGATCCCAAAGATGTAAAAGTTGCAGAGCAGCTGATTAAGAAGAAAAATGATGACATTGCTGCACTCAAGAAGCAACTAAAGATACCCCAGTTGCATCACCCACAGACATAGGAAGTCCTAGAAGCATTGCAAGGACATGAGGAGCTCATGGACTTGGTCCTGAAACTAAACGATCAACTCAAGGAGACAGAAAAGGAGTTGGACACTTTAATTTAATTGAAGCAAAGTGACCTGGCCACAACTTCTAGAACTATCATCCCCATAGTATCTACAGCAGTTCCTTCCACACTGGCAGCATCACTGGCACCCACAGCTCCACCTGCCACAGCATTGCCAGTAAATGCAGAATCTACTACAGCAACAGGTACATCAACAGATAAAGCAGCAGAACTTGTGAAAGCCATGGAAGATATGTCTATCCAGGCTACAAAGCTAAAGAGATTAAAGGAGAAAGTGGCAAGTCTGGAAACAAACTGCAAACTTGCCCAAATCCAGCAGAAAGAAGAAACACAGAAGGCCCAAAGAATGGGTGAAAGAATCAAAATCCTGGAGAAGGATTTAACATTACAGAAACCTCTAGGGCAAACCAAAGAAATGCTTTGGGCCAATATCATTGACTCTGTCAATGATATTTGGCCATCAATTCAGGTTATATTTGAGCAGACAGAATTAGTGAAGATAGCCACTGAAGCTATCCAAAAAGTGAAGGAAGAATTGGGAGATAAACCAGAGGATGCAAATCGACTCATCCACTTCCTAAATAGCAAGAACCGATATGAGCTCCAAGAGCTTAACATAGAAGATAGGACTGAAGCCATTCTGGAGATTAGAAAGGTTCTTTCCAAAAGAAACCTCATGCATAACTTAGAAGAGAAGTGCCATAACATGCAGGTAGCCATTGACAGGTTCATGGCAAAGTTTCAGATTTTAAGGGACAAAGGTCTTCCCAGTCCTATGGTCATCAATGACAAGCTCATGACCCAATTGGACTATAGTGATAGACTCAGAAAATTGGCCAAGGAACAAGCCAGCTCTTTGGCTATTAAAGCTTTGCCAACAGGCAAAGTATTATATGATACATTTGAGAACTTGTTTTTCATAGAGCATGAAGTGAAACATTTGTTTCTCACCAAACCAAATTTTGCAAAATACACAGAGGCAGATGAAATCTACAGAAGAATGGTAAAAATAAAGTTACCTGATGTAGAATGGTGGGAAAAAATGACAGATTTACTATGATAAATTTACATCAGAAAGTTACTGCACAGTAAATCTGAAGGCAGCCAGTGAAACAGGTAAAAGCAGAGCAGCAGGGTCAAAGAGTATCAGTTGAAAGATAAAAGAAAAGAAGATTCCAGCGTAGAATTGCTACAAATATCAGCTAGCTTAAAGGGCTCCAACTCAACAAAAATAGCCAGCAACACCACAATAAAAGGGACAACATGAAGCAGTTTAACATCTGTCTCCATCTTCGTGCAAGAAGATATTATTATTCCCTATATTAAGTCTCAAGTTGTTTTGAGATATTTTGTAAATATTTTTGTATAAATACTTCACATTTCGAAGTATGTAGGGTGGATTCCAAGACATTTCTATAGACTTTTCTGTCAAATCAAAATTCTATTGTATCAGTGACTGGATTTCTTGTTGGATCAATGAATAAAGATCAGATGTTTTACAGGATTCTTGTGTAAAGTGAAATGCAAATAAGTATTCTCTCATGTTCAATGTTGTCTTTCCTTATGTTTTTTCCATAATCTTATTTGTATCTCTAAAATCTAAATGTATAGCATGGAATGATATTTCAGAAATTGCTTGAATGCACTCTGTCTTGACTGCTTTACATTCTTAATGTTTTCTCCTAAACTATCTTAGCTAGGGAATTCTTAATTGCTCCTTAGCTTCCGTAGTTTCTCCTCTAATATATAGCAAAGGATTCTTAATTGCCCTTTGTTCATGATCATCCTCTATTCTTCATTCTGATCCTGGTCCAGGGATTCTTAAGTGCCCTTTCACCATGGTTAGAATTACTCCATCCATTAGGCCTAAAGATTTGCATGTTGCTTTGCTAGCCTGCCCTGTGAACATTCCCTTTAATGATCTAGCCCAGTTATGCTATTCATTTATTGACTCTATAGCCCAATGATGTGAAGACCTAGCTCTACCCATCTGCTCAAAGAATTCCACCAGCCAACCTTAAATTCAAAACCAAAACCCCAACGAACATTAAGAACTAGCCTAAAATCCCATAAAAACAAAGCTAAATTATAAAGAGAGAGCCCTCTCTGGACTTAGGTTGGCTAAATCCTAAGCCTAAAAGATTGGTTTGTGGTTACCTCGGTATTTTCCTTCTTCTAATAACTTCTAGGGAAAAATACTGAGTGATAACAGGTGGAATGGCCACCGGAATGGTGTGCCCCAGACATTGCAGAAATCGAGAATTCGGTAGCACAAAAGAAGAAAGATGAGGCCAAGTTGTGCATCGCACAGTTGGCCGAAAAATGAAGGAAGGAAATAGGAATAGCAGAAGTGCGGGCAGCACGCAATGCGACATAGAAAGCAGCCGAGCAGGAAAAGGCCGTAGTAGCAGCAGCAGCATAGGCAGCAACTGCGAAGGTGAGTAAGGGCCAAACAACGCCTTCGCAGGGGTAGGAAGAAGAGGAAGCAGAAACATAAGAAGTAGGCATGGACCCACGAACCGTGTCCACCCAGCTGAAGCACCAATACCCAGTAGAGTGGGCAGGGTTGCAGAAGAATGTCAAGGCCTCAAAAATATCCATTAACCTGATCACCCTAACCAAGGGTGATCTACATGACATCAGCGAGACACTACGTAATGTCACCAATGAGGCTCTCCAAGATTTCACGCAGGAGAAATAGATTGTGTTGGCAGCCCTCAGAGCACAGTTGCAGGAATTACAGGCATGCCCCCCTCAGGTTGGTACCCTTTCGACCAACCTCGAAGTCGAATCCATGGCAGCAGAGGAGATGTTATGCGCGTGGATGACAAACCCAATACTGCCGCCAGAAGGGGCACTAGTGATATCAAATGAGGCCGACAGGCCTTCGGTTAGCACGCTGAAAGGTCTCGGTGTTAATCTAGTTGCCCTTCTGTGAGAGACATTATATGTATTACGGGATGGGGTAATTGCAAAGTTACGAGCTAGGGAGAGCCGCGCGCTCCAAGTCCTCAGTGAGTAGAAGATAAATATGGAACAACTAAGCTTGCAGCGCGACGAATTGGTGTCGCAAAATCAACAACTAGTGCAAGTGATAGATGACACTTACCGAAGTGTCCTAGAGTTAGCCATCCCAGTAAAGGCGCGGATCCACAGGTTAGCAGCAGGGGTTCGCGAGGCTAGAGAGGAAATGACAAAGGTTCAGCTAGAGCTGAATCTTCAGATTGTCAAGCTACGGTTAAAGGCACAGCCATCCACTCCCCTAGAAGTCAGAGAACAACACGCTAGCACTATCACAGTGGGATTGGAGGAAATCGGAGGTGCAGTGCAAGACTGCACCAGCATGTTGGAAGAATCACTTGAGGTCCTCACAACTCTGCAAGAGGACCCTAACATCCAGCGGTTAGAGACAGAGGCGCTAGAACTCCAACAGAAGTATGATAGTGCCCGAGGAACTACACATACGGTGGTCCTCACCCAGAGGTTGGCACGGATACAACAGGTTAAAGAACTAAAGGAGCAGGTGGACGCGGCATGACATAAGGAAGCAATCCTAAAAGTGCTCGTCCATCCTTGGATCGATGAGGCCTTCACCATCACGGTAGACATTGAAGGCAATCTCGCACACATATAGGGGATGCACACAGTGATACAGAGAAGCACTCCCGACACAGAGGTCTCGGAACAGCATATGCAGTAGATCCATCAAGCAGTAGCTCAGTGTGCTTCTGACCTCTGCGCAGTTCGAGAATAGTTGGAGGGACTCTGCGCAAAGATCACCACGCTGATAGAGTGACTCGAGGGCGAGTCACGATGTTTGTGTTGCAGGCTTATTGGGCAATGAATCCCCCCAAGGCATGTTTTGGGGCTCAAATCCCAAGTTTTGACTGAATCTTGTTGTAAAGCTCCATGAATTGCGGGTGCGGGGCGCGAAAGTATGACATAGTCACAGGGTTTTCCGCCCTAGTTTTGTAATGTAATGTCGGCTGGATAGACCTACCCATGGTCCACAGACCATGGGATTGTATAAATAAAGTGAGGCTCTAAATAGAGAAGCAGAGAAAGAAGTCGAAGTGTAAAGTGTGTCTTTGGGTCGTAGGGTAGGAAAAGGCTCTGTAGCTGAGTACACAGAGGCCTAGTAGTTCGCAACTGAGTGCGTGGACCCCTGCAGATGAGTGTGCAGGGCGGAGTCGAGTCTGTAACCAAGAAAGGAATTAATAAAGAGAAGTTTTATCATAATTTTGTGTATATGTTCTTGGGTTAATGCATGTTTGATATAATTTTCAAATATATTATTTATTTATTGCGTTCCCTATATGAATGGTTTATGTTGTTAAGTAAAACTTAAAAGCACGTAAGTAGTCTAAGATAATCAACTAACATTGGAATACCAGCAAGGGCTTGGGTAATAACGTAGACCGCGATGTTCAGTCCCTAGGTAGGGTTGTGCGAAGATAGTATATCAGGCGGCGAGGTACAGGAAAGTGCACGAAGCAACCTGAGCGCAGGGTCAAACCGCAGACCACTTGAACTCATTAGACATCTCCAAGGTGCGGAAACCTGGTTCTAGCACCCTCCCATACTACTTCGGGTGAGACCTCAATGCACGCTCCACGGACTGTTGCAGAAAAGGCCAGTAGTACCGGGATTTGTTTGGCTAAATTAACTTTGAACCTGGGTCAGGTGCCAATAAGACAACAAAGACCATATCTAAGATCTTGTCACAAGGAATCCAATGGTGTAAACGGAGCCTCAATCTGAGTTCGTATGTAGAAATAATGCCTAGTCAAAGTTCTGGTCAAACTAGGCAAAAATGACAGATTTTGTAGGTCACCAAATAAATTTGAAACCTCACCACTTTAACAATCTAGCCAAATCTTCAAACAAATTTGGTGGACCTAGGATAAATTTTACGGAGGGATTTATTCATGGATAAATTTGGCAGCACTCCCAAAATGGCAACAGCCTATTAACTTTGGGAACAAAAAGTGGCCCAATAGCATGGGGCCACATGGCCCAATAGGATGGTGCTACGTGGCACCCACTTGGATGCCAAATTGGCCCTGACTGACAAAACTTGGTAACTCAATGACGTTGGGCATGAACCAATTATAATGGCAGTTGGCAGCGTTGATGGTGATATTTATAGTTAAAAATCTAGCGGAAAATGATGCTCGGTGTATTTTAAATGTTTTTTTGGTGGCACACATCAATTATTTCGACATATTGTTATTGGTGGTCACATGTTAATGGTCTAATGATATATATATATATATATATATATATATATATATATATATATATATATATATATATATATATATATATATATATATATATATATATATATATATATATAGCCAGAGATGAAGTGGACATGTGGCTGACCGCTATCCATACCAACTACAACCCAACTGTATGATATGGTTTGTTGCAACATAAATATATAGCGGTTACATTGGTCCGTTCAAATGAACAATGGTGTTTAACCAAACGTATATGAGACATATCGAGTGGCAATTTTATTTGTAGTCAACAGAAACTGCAGAATTTTCATTTTAATGGTCGCAATCGTATGGTTATAAAATATATTTTAAATAGGTGGAGAAAATGGGCGACTCCAAACAATGGTTCAATGAAATGGTTATCAAACGATGGTGTTCCAACTTGGGAACAGTTCCACATGAAATTTTTAACAAACAATGGTCACAGTTTTGATTTACAACAAATGGTTTGTTGGATGGTGAAATGATAACGATAGTTTGTTTTTTAAAATGGCGGTCTAAACCAACCACTGATTTTGGAACAAAGATAACCATTGGTAAGTGGGTTCCAAATTGGTGAATTGTATCCAATTCTTTTGTTTTATATAACAAAGTGTGTGGGCTGCGAGTTTTTATCCCCATATTGGCCAAGCCTCAACGCGTTATACGCACTTGTGCCAACCACTATGCCAGTAGGGCAATGCCTCGTTCTGTCCGCCGACGCCCAACCTTATAAACCTAACCTTTTCAGTTAGACGGTTTAGTGGAGCCATGAGCGACTAAATGGAGGGCGGAGGAACCAAGAGACAAGAAACCATGACAGGGGCGAAAACCTGATGCGGGTGTAACCATGTGGGTACTTTTATCAAGACAACAAATATTCTACAAAATATTCTTAGAGAGTATTCAATTTTGATGCTATGAGGAAACTTGAAGATTCCCTTAAGGGTCCAGGGATGACAGTGGCAGAATATATCTGACTTAATACTCATTTTAACCAAAATTTCACAAGGATGCAATGATGTGGTATGTTTTTTCATCTAAGCAACACATTTCAAGGGTCATTGCAGAAACCTATCTTTTCCATTAATTATTGGGCACAAAGTTTGAGACAATAATGCACCTTTTAGAAGTAGGTTATGTTTACAATCAAAAGTCTCAAGAGGATGAGACAAGATTGTTGTTTTTGTGATTGTTCTCATTTTAGTAGTCAAATTTCAAGTCTCCTAGGTTTGGAGGTATATTGATGTATTTTTCCATGTACTTGTCTTTCTTTTTTATGAGATGAATGAAGTAGCCTCGCCACTATTGAAGAAGGGCCCGAAGACATAGTCCACAATGGATGAACTCCGTTATCAAATTTTTTGTGTGCATTGTCTTTATGGTATCATTTATGTTTTGTCTTCTTTAAGGATTTACACATATGCTTTTACATGATCTTTCATGCAATTCTGAAAGCATCATAGAATAAAAGATCGTGTATAATGTCGGTAAATAAAAGACTCTGAACCAGGTTTGGTATCAGAGTGGTCTTCTTGCTAATGTGAATTGTGAGTGTGACTGATAACTAGAGATTGGACGTGAAACACGAAGAAGGAAAATAGAGATTGACAAATCTTTTCATAAAGCTTTCTATAGGATGGCAGACATGGTAGATAAATTGTTTGTAGATCATGAGAAGAGAATAGCAAAGAAGGAAAATAAGATGAAAGAGAAAGCAGAGGACAATGATTTGGTAAAAGAAGGAGGACCTCCATCTCCATATTAAAGTGAATATTCTTCTTCTCATCATTCAAATCATCATCACCAGAGCATTCATGTAGAGAATGTTGAACTAAGAAGACTTCTACAAGAAGCAGAACAAGAGAAGCATAGATTGCAACTTTAGCTACAAGCCGCAGAAGAGGCCTTGGTAAAGTTGCAATGTCATGGAGGCTTAGAAAATCCATCATCACCTACTTCAGAATTGACAACTAAGGTAAACAATGTCAATGATTCTTTAGTTTCATGTTCTCATTGTGATGATGATTTTGTTGTATTTGAAAGACGCTCCAAAGTCATACAAGTAACGAAGTCTAAATCAATGCAAGTTGAGATCACATAAAAACCTTCAAGTGATAGTGATCATTTCAAAGGAAGAGATATGGCAAGCTCTCCTTGTCATAACCACACCAAAGAAAACCATTCAAGGAAGGTTATGTCATCGAGGAAGGAGACACAAAAGAAGGTCAAGAAAGTTTGGAAGAAGAAAATTCATTGTAGCCATTGCAACAAGGGTCGACATCAGAAAGCCACATGTTGGAAGCTCCATCCAGATGCTACACCCAAAGAAGGACAGGGGGCATATGAAAGTAGTTTTGAAGGAACCAATAGATGAAGCAATTCAACAAGGAAGCTAACTATAGGATAGCTCACTAGCCTAGTTGGGTAAGATATGGGTAGTGTTTTTTAAGTAGTTAATCATGACCACCATTGTAAACCACATGTTGTGAAAATGTTTGTAAAAGTGATGAGGGGTATAACATCACTTATGAATGCAACATCATGATATTTTGGCCTTTAGTTGGATAGCATGGGGTATGGTTTCTATTGTAAACTTGACCATGAGTGTTCTATAAAGTCTTGGAAAGTATGCTCTTGTTTGGAATCTTTCTTGTTGAATGTGTATTGGGAGCTACAAATTTTCATATGATTCGATATAGGTGTCAGTTTCATCACTTCTGGAACTGAAGTACAAAATTGAAGGAGAAGAAAATGTGGCCTGTCAGAGACATTTTTTATGCAGATCAAGATGTCGTATTGTTTATACTTTTGGAGGACCAAAAGTCCTTCATGGGTAGGGATGATAAAGGTGGATCCCTCATGGCCTAAAAATAAAAGCCCTTGGATCTCAATGTAACAACGACCATATCGAAGAGCTTATCACAAGGAATCCAATGACGCAAACAATACCTCAACCTGAGTTCGTATGAAAAAGTTATGCCCAATAAAAGTTGAGGTCAAACTGGGAAAATATGATGGATTTAATAGGTTGCCAGATAAATTTGGAACCTTGCTAGTTTAGCAGTCCATCGAAATCTTCGGTCAAATTTGGTGGACCTCGAATAAATTTGGTGAATAGATTTAGTCATGGATAAATTTGGTGGCACTCTACTAACTTTGGGGACAAAAAGTGGCCCAATAGCATGGGGCCACATGGCGCAATTGGATGGTGCCACGTGGCACCCACTTGATGGCCAAATTGGCCCTATCTAACCAAAATTGACAACTTAGTGACATTTGTCATGAACCAATTATAATAGCTATCGATGGTGATATTTATGGTTAAACGTCTGATGGAAAATGATGCTCAGTCTATTTTAAATGTTTTGTTCGTGGCACATATAAATTATTTTGAAATATTGTTATTAGCAGTCACATGTAACAGTCTAACCATTATATATATATATATATATATATATATATATATATATGATTGGTTGGAGTTGAACTAACCATATAGCTGACTCGATAGCCACACCAACCACAACCCAACCATATCATAGGGTCCATTGCAATACAAATATATAATGTTTATGGTGGTTTTTTCAACTGAAAAATGATGTTTAACTAAACATATGTGTGAAATATTAGGTGATGATGTTATTGGCAGTCAACAGAAACTATGGACAATTATAGTTTGAATGACCGCAATCGTATGGTTATAACAAATGTATTAAACATGCAGAGAAAACAGGCGACTCCAAACCATGGTTTAGAAAAACGATTATCAAATGGTGGTGTTCCAACTTAGGAATGGTTCCAATGGGCAACGTTTAAAAAATGGTAGTCACAGTTTCAATTTACAAGAAATGGTTTGTTGGACGATCAAATTATTGTGGCAACTTGTTTTTTAAAACAATCGTCTAAACTCATGGCCCATTTTAGAACAATACAACCATTGGTGGGTAGGTTCCAACTATTTAATTGCATCCGAAAATTTTGTTTTATATAACAAAATGTGTGGGTTATGGAGTTTGACCCCTGGACCAACCAAGCCTCAATGCACTATACACAATTGATCCAGCCCTTATTCTGGCGAGGCAATGTTCATCATGTCCACTAACGCCCAACCTTATAAACCCATCCTTTTCATTCAAACGGGCCAACAGAGTCGTGAGCGACCTAACAGAGGGTAGAGGAACCACGATCCAAGGAACCATGACAGGGGAAGAAACCTGACAAAGGAGGAACATTGGAAGCAAGTTTTTTGAGACATGGAATATTTTGTAGGAATATTCTCATAGAATATTTTGTAGGAAAATTCTCATAGAATATTCCTTTTTGATGTTGTGAGGAATCTTGAAGATTCCTTGGGGGTTCCAAGGATGATAGTGGAAGAATATAGCCGAATTTATCCTCATTTTAACTAGAATTGCACAAGGATCGCAATGATGCAGTCCGTTTTTGCATCTGAGAAGCCAATTTTAGGCATCATGGTAGAAACCCGCCTTTTCCATTAATTGTTGGGACGAAGTTTAAAACATCAATGCACTTTTTAGAAGTGGGTCGTGTTTACAGTAAAAAATCTTAGGAGGATGAGATAGACCTATTAGTATTTTGATTTTTGTCATTTGAGCAGCTGAATTTCAGGCCGCTCTTAGGATTGGAAGTATAATGATGTAGTTTTCCATGTACTTGCCTTTCTTTTTTATGAGATGAATGAAGCAACTTCCCTACTATTGAAGCAGGGCCCAAAGATGTAATCCAAACTAGACGAACTCTATTATCAAACTTTTTGTGTGCATTATCTTTATGCTCTTCTTTATGTTTCCTCTTCTTTAAGTATTTTTGTATATGTCTTTTACATGTTCTTTTAAGCAATTATGAAAACATCATAGAAGAAAATATCTTGGATAATGTTGGTAAATCAGAGATTGCGGATCAACGAAGGCTCTTACTTCTAGAGTCCCTCATTGGCTGGTGGGTGGAGGTAGCAGATCTATGGCTACCTTGGACTATCCTTCCTTGATGAAGTAATCAAATTACAATAGACTCTAGAGTCCTTGCACTGGGTGGAGTTATTGCAGCAGTAAATTCAAGGTGGAGGAAAACCTCTTGAGTCCCTCATTGGTTGGTGGGTGGAGGTGGATTACCTTTGGATTCCCTGGACTAGCCTAAATTTAAGTTCTTTAATGCCAGAAGGGTGGATGTGGGTTATACCTCTAGAATCCATGGTACATCAGGTAGTGTGGTCATTAGGATAGTCTTCAGATGCTAGGGGTGACAATTGCATGAGAATTCTGATTACAACCTGACTGTGGTTGGGTGGTGAATTAATGTCCCTACCCAATGACCATTCTCTTGAAAGTTGTGATTTCCTTAGGTCAATCTCATAGTAAGTTTTAATATAATCAAAATGTTGAATGCATGGCATTGTGGCCTACTTTTGATTACTGTTATTATTAATGTGTTGAATACATGATCTATCTAAGCTTATCCTCTTTTGAGATATATGTCCCTTCACATTAGTTGTACTAAAATGTTACTGCTACTATTCGTAGGTTGGGTATATGGTTTGGGTATGCTTGACATATGGTAATTTCTTGATATTATGAAAATTTAATGATGAAGTGTGTAACAAAGATTGGGACTATGGATTATGTGTTATATTCAGTTGTGGCATTCAATAAACTCCATGTGTTTGGGTCACATGAAATGTTCCCTAGATACTATGTATAACAGGCCATGTAAAATGATGTGTACATGGTATATTACATATATTTTTGTTTATTCTTGAAGCGTCAAGTATTTATATGGATTGTGTTCCAGTGCCATGGTTATCGCATAGACATTAGTTAAGGCATTTTGGGACAAAATTAATTATTACTTTGATTTCCCATTCGACAATGTTTTCGTTGTGAAGTTCACTAATTGAATTACAAGTCTTGGGATCTTTAACAAGGAGCTATGATTTACCTATGCCATTGCTTTATCTTATTTTAAAGATTCTATGTAAATTACCATAAAAACGTTCATGAAATTCTCTCATCAGT
Organism: Pinus tabuliformis; assembly: GCA_031772625.1. NCBI lineage: Eukaryota > Viridiplantae > Streptophyta > Pinopsida > Pinales > Pinaceae > Pinus > Pinus tabuliformis. Next base: position 392,738,727 of record CM062813.1, on the reverse strand, counting down.
AGCATAGGTTTATGGTTAAATGGTTTGTTTTCTTCATGTAGAATAGATTCTAAAGATATGAATGTTTTCCTTAATAGTATATAAGGTTTGTTTGAAAATATAGACAAGGATCTCATGCTTAGTGGTTACATAGTTATCTGTTATTGAAGAAAATGACATTTGTAGGCATGCTTTCTAGATTGCCCAATTCTACTTGTGAGATTGCAAAATAATTCTAGGCCAACAAACTTTATTCGACTATTGGATATTCAATACCAATGGTTTGTTTTCTTTAAGCATACCCTTTTATGACCTTTTAGATTCAGTGTAATCAACGAGATAAGCTGGTAAAACCTTACCTGTTTAAGCTTTGGGCTATGAAACATGAATGTTTTGTACATGTGTATATGAACACTTCATTGTGTGGGTAGAGGCGCCCTAAATTGAGAAAAAATCCATTTCATTTGATAGTTTTTAATGTGTTTAAGGAATGTTCAGGTTGTCATCGCAAAAGTTTGATGAACTGATAAATTGAATATGAAAGGCAAATTGAACTTTGATAGATAAGCCCCCAAAGGATGAATATGGTTCAGAGTTGCATTATACAGAGAGTACTAAGTGGACATGTAATTTGAACCAACTCTATATTGAAACTATTTTTATATACGTAGATATTCAAATTCTGGAATTTGGAAATTACTTTTATAAATAAAGTTGGGACAAAATTGGTTGTTATTACAACGATCATGACATACTCATCGGACTTAGGACTAACCCAATTGATGAAAGGGAACTTTTCTGAATACAATGTTTTCATCCTATATTTGAATATGTTTGTGGTTCCTTTTCGGTGTTTTTCTAAGTTATGAATATCGCATTATTAGAAGCATCAAGATCTTGGTAGGCTCATGTTTAGGAAGCTTTGTATTTGTTTCAGCATGCATGATTGTAGACAAAATGAATGCAGAAAGAAACATGACTGCAAACCAAATGAATGTACAAAGTTTCATTCTAAGTTCTATCAGAACTAGAACTGAATTTAATATTGTGGACTAACCAAATCATGGAAAATTACAGTGCATATAGAGAATTCTCAGAATTATCATTGCAGAAAAGATGCAAATAACCCCATACGAAGGACATGTAATTTTTTTAGCCAACATGAATGATGTTCGATCTTTGGCCAGTTGTTTAGTGAAATATTTATGTAGGCCATTTCCAAAAATGTACTTGTAATACATGGTAGGATTGGTCCTAATTGGTGTTGTGATTCTCATATGGGTTGCATATGCTAAATTCACTCAGAGTATCTTTTGGTCTACAAACAACAATTTGCACATATATATCTTAGAGAACCCCTGCTAATTTTTTATATCACTATATTGTTTACAATGGATTGTATCTGTAATGCAATATAGAAGAACTATAAGAAAAACAATAAAATGAAAAGAAATTTTTTTCACCTTAGTTCCTCTTTTATGGTCAAACTAACATGTGACCATTTAGAGGATTAATTAAAACTTTACTTCTCAGGAAAAGGTTGTGATGGGGATGACCCTAATTGAAAATCACCAAGGAAATTTACATGTTCTAAAAATCCAAACAGAATTAACCCAATTGAAAGTTACAAATTAGCTTCTTACTTGAACCGATCTAGTTTGTTACAAAGGCAAGGAGATTTACTCCAATTGTTAGTCATGCACCATAAAATGAAATTAATTTGGGCAAGTTAAGACAAGATTTGATGAAAGGGAGGAATGATTTTCTTGAGGTTGCTTAAGTTGAAGTAAAAACTGCAACATTATTCAACAACATTTTTATCCCAAAGATGCATCATGTCCAGTTGCCCATCGACATATTTCCATACATGCTTGATGAATGGATAAGTTACAAAAATATCGGTGCTAGGCTTGACCTCATTATAGCGTAAATAAAAAAATCTTTGTCACTCTATATTTCTCCCTTGTATATTGTCCCATGTGAGTACATTTCTCTTCAATATAAACCAAAAAAAGAAAAGAAAAGAAAACCCCATCCTCATAATTGCACCTTGAGTCTTAGGTTAACAAGGTAACCACCTCTAGTTAGATAAGGGGGTGTGTTATAGTATTAGTAGATAAATGACCTGAGAGTTCACGTTGTGCTTGAAATTCGATGTCCTAAAGAGCTTTATAGGAACGCAATCTCCCAATGACCACGAATGAGACTAGGATCCTAGTGCACCCCAAGAATTCAAGCGTTGATTGCACTGGCCAACCTGAATTAAATTATAACATTTGAAACTCACTACAACCCACAACATCAGGATTCTCACACAGACAAATTGACCATAGGAACTGCACCAAGAGGTCGAGGACCTTACCTCGACTCCTCTCCACTCACTACATATTGTCTCAATTCCCATTGAAGACCTTAGATAAATCCAACCACCAACTGTGACATTGCATGCACATGCATGCTAGGGTAGGTCGTGTCCTCCCTCTTAAATGCATAGTGCATACTCAAGGGTGGTGGACATAGCGCCCAAGGCCCATGTTCCATCCACAATTGCACCCCCATCGAGGATAGGAAATTCAATAAGTTATTCACAAATTGTAAAAGAGATTTGTGATTGTGTTAAAGATTTGCATAGTAGGGAAAATTGCATTGGATAAGGGAAAAGGAGAAGAGGACAAGACTCGTAGCAATTAGAATGATGGTTTCTTTAGGGGTTGGATTGATAGTTCTTCAAGGTAATTGTGTGTTTTATAATTGTGGTATGTAAATGATTTGTAAGTAGATGGTCATTACTCTCTATTGTACATTGTAACATTCTTCATCTAAATAAAGGTAAACACCCACCTTGGGTGCCACTCATACATGTGTGATATGGACTCTTTACATTGTTGGATGTTAATCTCTCTTGAAATACATTGTGTTGGCAGTATTACTAGGATATTTTAATGTCATTGTGCCTATTTTTGAATGAACTTGGTTAAGTGTAACTTAGTTGCATTTGACAAATTATAATTGGTAGCTTATAGTGAAGTTATGGTTAGACCTTATGTGAAGATATATGCTCTAGTTGTAATAGGTGTAGGCTAGCCAACTCCCATGGCCAAGGAAATAACCCTCTACAAAATCTCAAATACCAAAACAAAATTGAAAAAACTCAATTTCTTAAAGAAAAAATAGAGCAAAGTTTTGGTTTGAGACAAATACTCTATTTTAATTTTAAAATTTTAATGCATTCTCCTTGGGTTTCTCTCATAAATTAAACACTTATTTAATATATATTAAATAGGAATTAAATTATGAAAAGAAATCTATAAATGAATGAAAAATAATATATTTAAAATTTTAAATATTGAGATAGAAGGTAATAGGTGGATAAGGAATTGTTTAAATTTCAATGATGTTGAAGAGGCCAAATTTTCATTTGGAAAAAATAAACAAAGTAACATTTATCTCATGCCGAGGTGAATAGAATATTATTTTTAAGTGAATTTATATAAATTTCTTTTATGAATAGTTTAATTAATTTTAAAAAAAAATCCATTTTGATTTTTTTTATAAAAATCCATTTTAATGAGTTAGTCTTAAACTATAATAAATTCAAAAAATAACATTAAAACTTTGAATAACTTACATCGTGGAATAACTTTAGATAATGTAACATGAATTTAATCTTTTGAGATGAATTTGGCTAAAAAAAACCTATAAATAATTTGCGTTTATTATTAAATTTAAACTTACTTTTCTTAATGTAACATGAATTTAATCTTTTGAGATGAATTTGGCTTAAAAAAAACCTATAAATAATTTGGGTTTATTATTAAATTTAACATTACTTTTCTTAATATCCAAAGATTTAAGTATTGAATCCTTCTATTTACTAATATTTTTATTTATAATTTATTAATAAAGTATTAATAAATATAATCATAAATTAAAAAGTAACACATTAAAATGTTATAAATATTTTCTTTACATATTAAAATGTTATAAATATATTTTTATTTATAATTTTTTAAAATTAAAATTAATAAAATATTAATAAATATAATCATAAATTAAAATTAATACACATTAAAATGTTATAAATATTTTCTTTACCTATTAAAATGTTATAAATATTTTCCATAATAAAGAAGGATAAATATGAAATTTCAAATAGTTTTTGAGGGATGATTTAGTTTAGGCTCTATCTAAGTATATGTCAAAATATTTTTAATAACAAAGAAGGATAAATATGAAATTTCAAATAGTTTTCAATGGATGATTTAGTTTAGACTCTATTTAAGTATATTTAAACCATTAGAAGTATGGATGGTTGACTCCATATATATATTTTGTCCAAATATTATGTCTTTTTGTGAGACAATCAAGTGATTGGTACAATGAGATGTTATCATCTCTATCCAGTTTCAACAATAAGATATCATCCCCTCTACCCAATTTCAAATCCCATAAAAAACATCTTTAACACATTAAAACAAAGCTTAAAAAATAAAAAATCCATCATATCTTTCAACACTAACCCACCTAACTGAAACCTAACCATCCTAAAAAGAAATAACCCACCTAAAAGCAATTTTAATGCATTTTTATTCACATTTCATTTTTTAATATAAAAAGGACCATTCCTAACTTGTTCATTATAAAGGTGCATTTCGTTGTGCTAATTTGAAGCAAATTTGATGCTTTTTTTATTCCACCCATTTCATTTTTGAAACACACTATACTTTTCAATATTTTTTTAAGGTAATTAATATATTTTAACAAGCTTAGTCATCGTGGTTTGAACTTAGCATAAATGTGTTTAATTATTATTTTTATTTATAGTGAAGCTTTCTTACCTTGTTATTAGTCCCTGCCAATATTTTTTCAAGTAATTAATATATTTTAACAAGCTTAGTCATCGTGGTTTGAACTTAGCATAAGTGTGTTTAATTATTTTTTTATTTATAGTGAAGCTTTCTTACCTTGTTATTAGTCTTAGTCACCTGCCATCTGGGAATGGCATGGGACTATAGTAATCGAATGGCAATGGTATGGGACTATAGTAATCGAAATTTTGATGTTAGTATTAGTTCAACTATTTTTAGGCAAAGTTTTTAGGTTGACACTGCATTTTATTTTGTAGTCTTATTTGGCCTCTTCTTCTTCCCGGGGCAAAAACGTATCATATATTTATCTTTACTCGGCATTTTGAAACTGGTTGCTTGGAATTTTGAAACTGGTGAACTCTAATGTAAGCATTAGTCGATAACATTAATGTTGCCTCATGAACAATGGCAAAGAGGCAAAAACGTATCATATATTTATCTTTACTCGACATTTTGAAACTGGTTGGTTGGAATTTTGAAACTGGTGAACTCTAATGCAAACATTAGTCGATAACATTAAATGTTGCCTCATGAACGACCACCACTTCGATAACATTAAATGTTGCCTCATGAACGACCACCACTAGGGTATTAGTATAAGTTGAAATTCACATTATAGTCTGGAGACAAATCATCCCTGCCGTGTCAAACCATGCCTACCCTGCCATGTCAAAATTTTCCGGCCGTGTCAAACAATGCCTGCCCTGCCAGGTCAAAATTATAATTATATTGTAGTTTGCATGGGACCAACCGACTTTACTTGCCTGCCTTAAAATAAAGAAAAGCATCTTTCCTGCCTTAACATTTTTGGTCTCTCTCCGACCTGTGTTGTTATTGCTAGCCGAAGACGGAGGGTCTATTCTGTAAGATCAACTAATGGGTGACTGAAGCATCACATGGAGCATGCATCCAGCATGGACTCTTCTAGCAGCATGGACTATGGACTTTTCAGTCACTCTTCAGTCACTGTAGCAGCATTGACCATGGACTTTTCAGTGAGTGTAGCAGCTTACCTTGAAGTTGGTTTACCTTGAAGTTGTTGAATCACCTGTAGCAGCTTACCTTGAAGTTGTTGAATCACCTGATAAGCCCTTATTAGAACATCAGTGTCGTTAGTAAAATGGTCCACACCTTCGCAAATGGAAAAATTAATTACGGTGAAGTTGCAAATCTAGTTCAAAATGGCAAGATTAATTATGGCTAAGTTGCAAATCTAGTTCAAGTGATGTGGTCCATGTTGCAAATTACCTCCTGTAGGAGAAGACAATGTTAAAATTAGACAAACAAGCTATATTCATACATTGAATCAAACCACTCTCTGCACAATCATTCTCCAATACTGTAATTTTCATTTCATATGTGTTTGATAACAAATTACCCATAATTGACAGAAATCCATCTAGATTCATATCTCCCAAAAAAACATCATCAATCAATATATCACAATCCTGCATATATACGTGTCTAATATATATTAATCAATATATCACAATCCTGCATATATACGTGTCTAATGAGAAGCCCAACTTACCTTAACTTCATATTTAGAATTCCCCTCCCAAAGAAAACCAAAAAAAATGCACTTTAATTAGATATTATTCAAAATTCCCTCCCAAAAAAACAGAGAAAAAAAAATGCACTTCAATTAGATATTCTAAAGTCGGAATAAAGACAATCCATGTACATGCTTATAATCTAATGTTAAATAATTTCATGAATTTCAACTTAGGATTCATGAACTATTTCTAGATCAATAATCAAATTATAGTCCTCTTGAAATTGGCAGGTGATTTTTCTTTCATGGGCATCTCAGAAATCAGAAAATCAGAATTCTTAGATTAAGTTAGGTAAGCACATCATGTTTTTGGGTCTTGCTGTACAGACTGACGTTGCCCAGGGGGTGTTCTCTTGGCTATGGTGCAGGCAACGAATATGATGAATTCTTTGGCACTGGACCATTGAAAATAACCAAATTGGCTTAAATATGAGGTGTTGGTCAGCAGCAGGGCTTCAGATCCGAAAGCAGGATTAGGGTTAGAGCTGTGATCTTCATGGCCTTTGATCTGGGTTCACGCCTCTTCTGTTGATTTCTGGTGGATCTCGGAGGAACTATCCGATCCAGCGCTTGCAGATGCAATGGCAACATAGGGTAATAGAAAGTGTGATGATGGTATGACTTGGGGATGAAAGTAATATAATTGATTATAAGCATTTTCTTTTTCTGGAAATTCATCCAGGCGGCACCGGTGGCATGGCGGGCAGTATGCCTGAAACAACCTCCTGATTCGTGATTCAGACATCGAGATCTACATATTTATAGAGCTGAGAGGCACTCATCTCCTCTTCCTGAGGAGTAGGGGGCATGACATCGCAGAAGGGCGCAAATATAACAATGCCACAGCCACACAACCAGCACTGTGTACCTAATAATTTCCCATCCTTGACATGCATAGTAGAAGAACTCTATATACTCCACAACTGCACTGGCCAAGGTTATCATGTTTTACTTTTGAGCGACTTGCAGCAAGAATACGACCAACTTCCATAGGACATTTTGGTAGATGATAGCGGGTCTCTGAAGCATTTTCACAATTCTTGAGAGTATATGAAAACCTTTGAAGACTAATCTGGCATAATTCGACATTTTCATAATTCCTGAGAGTATGAAAACCTCTAAAGATTGAGTCGCTAGAAGCTTTTGAGTTCCACCGATGCAAGGCTTTTAATGAATTCCTGGTTAGGAAAAGAGGGGATGCAATGCGAGTTTTGTTTAAGAAATAGAAAAACAACACAATCACTACTGCATCGTCTGGACACGTGAAATGCATGCACTCCTACTGACACGTGAAATGCATGCAAACTCCTACTGACACGTGCTTTTCTTCCTTCGTTTTGTATAATAATATGTATTATTCATTACTTCCAAGGTGCCACGTCATATGCGGTTGTTGGGTAGCCTCATTAAACTACGGTGAAAATTGATAAACTAAATGCCTCACGCTTAACAAACTTTTAAATCCAATGCATGAAATAAACTAATTACACCACCCTTCGGAAACCCTTAAAATCGCTGAGATAGGAAAATTCATCACCCTATGATTTATGGGACTATAACCGGGACCGGTTTCATGTCAGAATTACTACACTAAATTTCGCGAAAAGGACCCAAATCCAGGCCGCTTTAGTGAAAGCATATCATGTGCGCCACCTGGATCAACTTAACTCAGTTCTTATACAGTCTATGCTATCTTTGCCTATGGTTACATTGGTATTGAATGCCCATTGAACTACTTCCCTGCTACAGAACTATTGGCCACTAAAGGATTGGTGTGGTAACCAAACCTGGTAGGATTGATGGCCCCTGCACAGTCAAGGTTTCATTCACCAACCCATATGGATATGCACCTGGCTCATATCCCGCAGTTGTTCTTTTCCTTTCATTCTTTTCTTTTGGGCAAGTCACTTTGCCTTTTGTTGTGCACTTAGCCTATTTTGTGCCTTAGAACGAGCTATGGTTATCGACTTGCCTTTTGTTGTGCACTTAGCCTTTTTTGTGCCTTAGAACAGGCTATGGCTATCGACCTGGAAGGGAGACCATTGGTTCTGGAATAGGGAGGTCAACGTATTATTCATTTCTTCACCCCAACGGGGCCTTCGGAAAGCAATCAGCACAAGGTATAGAACAAATGGCTCCCTTAACATAGAGAAGCCTCCTATTTACCCTATACCTCACCTTTTGAAGGGCTTTCTGAAGAAGGATGCTCACAAGCCCCATGGGGTATGATCCCCTTACAGTTAGTTTAAAACTCCTTAGGGAAAGAACAACATAAAAGAGCAGGTTGCGCAAGAACTAACCTAATTTTGTTGCAGCGAATTATTTCACTTTTAGTCCCATTACCCATTTTTCTATAAGAACAATGAGTTTTGATCAGGCCTACTCCGACTGCTATCTCCTCTCCTACTGCCATTGTCTCTGTCTCTGCCATTGATGGATCAATTGCCTCTTCCACCTGTCTGTCCTCATCTATATCCTCCGCCTCCCCTTCCACGAGCTAGCTTACCTTACTACTTACACAACTCTCATGAAAAAGATATAGGTGTGGGCGTGACCTGCCTTCTATCTATAGGTAGGTAGGTGTTCTGAGAACGTGACGCGAGTTGATAAGAGGGTGGATAGCCGTGGGGGCTCAATTGAACCAGCCCCCATCAAAGAGCTACGGACTATACATGGCAATGCTTGGGACTTTGTAGGTGGCCTTTTACTCAGCCGGTATTTCCCAACATCAGTCCCTCTACTATATATCTGGTTCTAAACTCATTCATAGATCGAGTTTCAAAAGCTCCATCTTCAAGTTCATGAAGAATTATGGTATCCGAATCCGAGCAACATGAGGGGAGCTCTTGAAATTGGAATGAGTTTGGTCGACCGAACAGGAGAAGTTTCTTGATCGAATCGAATGGGCAATGTTTGGGAAATGCATCTGGATATGGCCCAGTTCACTCACGTAATTCTCTTAGTAGGACCCTGCAAGGATAAGATCTCACCAAGAGTATGGAGTAGGAGAATCGGCAGTTGAGCAGCCGCGCCTGTAGGAAAGCATGCAGACACTCTAGAATTATTGCGTACATATTACTCTAGAATTACCACATGCATATTACTTTCGGAATCGTCTGGGAATCATGATAATCTGGGAATTCTAATTGTCTGCGAACGAGATCGCATAAAAGATCAGTGCTACTAATAGCTGGCTAGTCGTAATACAAGTAAAATGAGTAGTTCGGTGCTCAAGCCCTGCTTCCCACTCAAGGCAAGGACTAGCTGCCATGCAACATCCCTTGTTCTATTTGAAAATGGTTAATAAATTTTGTTCTTTATAAAACATTTGTTAAGAACCCCTTTTATTGTTTGAACACATAGAGAAATTGAATTTTACAATGAAACATCAAACCATGGTTAATAAATTTTGTTCTTGATAAAACATTTGTTAAGAACCCTTTTATTGTTTGAGCACATAGAGAAATTGAGTTTTACAATGAAACATTAAACCAAAGTTATATTAGGATGGGTGATCTTATAGTTAGTAAGACCTGGTTACTTAGTCCAAGTATTACAGTTTATAATGTTTAATTTTAATTTTTTAGTTTATATAAATATATTATGACACAATGAATTATTAAAGTTCGTAAAAAATGGAATTTGAGTTTTAATAATTTCATATAAATACTTAAAAAAATTATTTCATAATGTAATATTATAAAAATTTATATATATTTAAATAAAGAGACAATGTTTCTTAAAGAGTAGTTTGTAAGAGAATATTTTTTTAAATTTCATAAATGGAATGCTAAATTAAATGAGTTTGATTTTAGATAAAATTGTTGGTGCAATATGCATAATCCAGAACTATATCGGAAAGTGCGGTCTTTTCTAAGAAAGCCTTAAATAGAAGGTGAATGTTTAAGCGTGATGATGTATTTCATCCATTTCAATTTCACTTTTTTTCGTTAAATATCTTCAATTCAATAAGTATTAAATAAACTATTTATATTGAAGAAAAAATACATTAAAATACATATCTACAAATTAATAAAAATAAATTAATCATAATCATAAAAATAAAACTTAATTATATTAATTAAAAAAACTAAAATAAATTAATAATTTTTAAATATTTAATTATATATATAATATATAGATAATGAATATATTATTCCAAAGTGTTTAATATAAATAAATGATTCTTACACATTAAAGGGAAATGATTCTTACACATTAAAGGGAAAGAGAGAAAGTTTATCTTTTCAGGTGATGCCTTAGTTATTATATTTTCTTTTCTTTTAATTTAATTTGTATTAGAAATTTTAGAGGAAAAAAATTGAAAAGAGAAGTTTTTAATTTAATTTTTGTTATTTTGATTGGTTGTTTTTTATTTTTTTAAATTATAAAATTGATTGGTTTTAAATGAAAAATTTATTTAAAATTATATATATGGCCTCGAGTATGTTTAAAAGTTGTTTTTGTTTGGTTAAGAGTTCGTTTTTCTAGAATATAAAGAAACACAAAGTCCAAAGTCTAAAGGCATGTAGTACGAGTGAAGTCATGCTCCCTTATGTACCATGAGTGGGTAATAACGGTGGTGTGGATTTCTTTGAATAACACTATGTAGAAATTTTGAATAATAAACACTTATTCACATAGATTATCCTGATTATACACTATTGCAGAATACACGCATAATACATAACCTCCTCTACAATGATCATCAATTTAGCAACATTAAAAACAATGAAACATCAATCGCATGCACACATTAACACAGTATGTAACCCGGGGAAAGCATACAGCTGAAAACCCCACACTATCTGTATATTATAATGATTGAAAACATGTAACAATACATAGTACAATACTCCTCACAAGTACTCAGTACTATCTCCACCTGTTACACACAAAACTAGCTCAGATTCGAACAAGTCACAGGTTCAAATCTCCTCCGCTGCTTTGTCTGCCTCCACTGCACAATCTGCAAGAGAAAGAATGATTATGGCTGATCCAAACTCGTCTTTTTCTTGGCTGTACCACACAATCCTCATTGGCATTACTCAATCCATGCATGTGCAAAATCTCATGCACAACTGATAGTCACAACTCACCCTTTCACTTACCTCTAACACCTGTCTCCGTTGAATTGTCCACGCATTGAGTTAACTGATGTATTCTTTAGTTTCTTTATGAGTTAATAATTAGTGAATTAATTAATATTTAATTCACATAACTCATCACTAGAGTATTCTTTAGTTAGACTAAAATACAACTAGTTCAACCAAGTCAAACTGAACACAACTCCATCAACTCCACATCCAACTCCACAAAACTCACATGCATGAGTTCTAACTTAAGTCCTCCATGCAATAGCTCAACTAACACACAAGAAACCACGTGATTCTTTTTGTCAGCTGCATGTGCCACATCCGTAGCTCGAACTGAAGTGCTCCAAGAGAATAAGATAATGTTTACAGTCCAAATATTACTAAGGGCTAATAATATTTGACTGTTTCTATTTTTAGCCTGGCAGTCTAAAAATAGACTCTGATCACTCCGCTGTGAACCAAAAATAGAAGTCTATCTATTTTTCCCAACATGACCAATCATCCATAAACAACATCCTGCAACTCATAGACCATGATCCATATGTCATATGTCTAAAAATAGACTTTGCGCCAAAAATAGCCTGCGGACCCACTTAGTGAAGGCAACTCCTTTCCATTAAGCTCCATCATCTTGTTGCATTTTCAACACTCCCTCTCAACAAGATATGGATTATCAGCAACCCCTATCCTGCAACTCTGGAATTTTTTGCATGCAACACATTTGCCTGGTCCACTTTGCTCCAACAACACTTGGAACAAAAACACTCCATACATAGTACAATACTCCTCACAAGTACTCAGTACTATCTCCACCTGTTACACACAAAACTAGCTCAGATCCGAACAAGTCACAGGTTCAAATCTCCTCCGCTGCTTTGCCTGCCTCCACTGCACAATCTGCAAGAGAAAGATGATTATGGCTGATCAAAACTCATCTTTTTCTTGGCTAAACCACGCAATCCTCATTGGCATTACTCAATCCATGCATGTGCAAAATCTCATGCACAACTAATAGTCACAAATCACCCTTTCACTTACCTCTAACACCTGCCTCTGTTGAACTGTCCATGCACTGAGTTAACTGATGTATTCTTTAGTTTCTTTATGAGTTAATAATTAGTGAATTAATTAATATTTAATTCACACAACTCATCACTAGAGTATTCTTTAGTTAGACTAGAATACAACTAGTTCAACTAAGTCAAACTGAACACAACTCCATCAACTCCACATCCAACTCCACAGAACTCACACACTTGAGTTCTAACTGAAGTCCTCCATGCAATAGCTCAACTAACACATAAGAAACCACGTGATTCCTTTTGTCAACTGCATGTGCCACATCCATAGCTCGAACTGAAGTGCTCCAAGAGAATAAGATAATGTTTAGAGTCCAAATATTACTAAGGGCTAATAATATTTGATTGTTTCTATTTTTAACCTAGCAATCTAAAAATAGACTCTAATCACTCCGCTGTGAACCAAAAATAGAAGTCCATCTATTTTTCCCAACATGACCAATCATCCATAAACAACATCCTACAACTCATAGACCAAGATCCATATGTCTAAAAATAGACTTTGCGCCAAAAATAGCCTGCGGACCCACTTAGTGAAGGCGACTCCTTTCCACTAAGCTCCATCATCTTGTTGCATTTTCGACACACTAGACGTTTTCTTTGAATAACACTGAGTCAACATACATTTGTGGATATCAACCAATAATAATTGTCTATATTGTTGCTCTGACAACTAAGTTATGAGTTATGATAGATTTTTCCATTGTTTAAGATATATATATATATATATATTCTTCTTCTATATATTTATTATTAGTACTCTTATCTATTTTTATTATTTTCATGTGTTGCCTATGTTATTATATTTTCTTTTAATTTAATTTTTATTTCTTGAAAAGATATTTTCTTAATTTGATCTTTGTTAGTTTGATTGGTTGATTTTTTCAAAAAAATGATTTATAAAATTGATTGATTTTGAATGAGAATATATATATATATATATATATAAAAGTTGTTTTTGTTTGGCTAAGATCTCGTTTTTTTTTTCAAATGTAAAGAAACCAAATACGTTGTGAAAGCTTGCCCCTTATGAACATCAATGAGTAAACATTGGCGACATGGTTTTCCTTGAATAACAATTATGAGTCAACATACATTTGTGGATATCAATGAGTGATGATTGTCTCTATTGTTTCTCTGACAACTAAATTATGATATATATATATATATATATATATATCCTCTATATTTTTTATTATTTTTAACATATATTTTGATGAGTGTAAATTTTTTACCTCTATATATTCTTTAACACTATGCACACACAATGTGAAGTAAATGAAAGAGATTTCAAATTATTCTCCTTTCAAAAAAAATCTTTAATGGGTGTGAAATTTTTACTCATATATATTCTTTAATACTATGCATAGAATGTGAAATAAATGAAAGAGATTCCAAAGTATTCTCTTTTTAAAATATTTTTGGTGAATTTGTTACTCAAAATTTTTGATATTTTTATTTATTTATTTTTTATTAGTCAAAAGTTTTGTTGATTTGATTGGTCTCATACTTAGTCATATAAGGTCGATTTCAATACCTATCACTATAACCTAGAACCTATAGGTGCTTATGTATGCCTCTTCCATAAACATAGTTTAACTATGGGGATTTGAACCTCTAACCTCCTAACACATAAAATTTTATCTTTGAGGCCATTGCCAATTGAACTACTTATTTAAAAAAAAAAAAAATTTTATCTTCAAGGCCATTGCCAATTGAACTACTTATAAAAAATTTTATTAATTAAAATGACATTATAAGAATATTGATTTAAATTTATTTAAAACGAATATTAAAATTTTATCTAAATAAATATTAATTTGGTAAATAAAAGTTTTATTTAATTAATAAAATTTAAATAATATATAAATATTATTTAATTTTCAGTATGGAATTAAAATTAAATGTTATTCCCCCAATATGGGTGATGATTCACACCTGACTTCATAAACATGACACGGCATTCTTATTCCCCTACTATGGGTGATGATTCACACCTGACTTCATAAACGTCACACAACATTCTTGATGCGCAGGCCATATGGCCTACCATGCGCTTCCATCCAAGACAAGGTACAAGTCAATAAATTTCCTGGTAAAGTGAGCATTTAAAGTTTTAACATTCTCATCGTTTGAGTTCTCTTGGGCGTGCAGTGTCATGATGGTTGGGTATCATGCCAAGGATGGCCTTCTCACGTGTGTAACAGACCCATCATTACTTGATGGTGTATTCCCTCCTTAGATACGCCTTTGCAACCTTGGGATGGCACCATCACCTTTGTTACAAGCTCTGACATGTGGATTGTAGGCAATCATGTTAGTTTTCTTCTCCACGTTCGTGGGTGAAAATGTGAATCTGGGTAACACTTTTTTTTCTTTTTTACGTTTTCATTTTTTAGGTATTTGTCAACATTTTCATAGTGAGAAATCATATTTCTCTTATTCTTTTCAGATAGAAAAATATAGTATTACACAGTGTGTACTATTTTTTCATAAATTTTTCTATTATTATTAGTTATCATAGCACTTATTAACCATAAAAACCTGATTCTAAAAAGTGTTTCCCATTTTTGCATTTTCACCCTCATACGCATTCACTGGTTGGACTAGCTGTGGGAATTCATTAGCATTCTCAGGCTTGGTGAATTTTAGTGGCTCTGCATCTGTTGCTAGGAACTCTTTCTCCTAACAAATTTTCATGGATGCAATGGGGATCGAGTGAGATTGCTCGTTTTTTGTTGTTAATTCGCCTCTCTCATAGGCTCTCCTGCTTAATTTCAATGGGAAGGTTTCTATGAAGGGTTCCCGTCACAGGAACACCCTCGCATTTGGCATTGTTCCTCTTTCGATGGGTCAATCGTTCACCTCTATGTTTGGATTTGGCTTAATTTGCATGGTTCATCATCCTCAGGGTAATTCAAGAGTGATTTTCCACGTTAAGGTTTCTCCAGAGTCCCATTGTGAAGCATGCTTCGCGTCATGTTGAGTTTGAGGGTGGTTGGAAACATCAAGGGGTTGTGATTTAGATGTTTGTGGTTCATGCCTTCATTGGTTCATGGTGTTTGTATTCAGTGGCCCATGGCATGCAAAACTTAGGTTTGACGCTAGTCCTCACTACTTGAGGTCTCATGACTCGTGATCAGGTAGTACAATTATGGATATTGAGCATACATCATTTCAGGTAATCTGTGGCCTCATAGTTAAACTCAATTTTCTTATGCATGGTCTAGCCTGTGCATGTTTTATGGTGGTTCTTCACTCTTTATCGACTATAAGCATGTCTCTCTGTAACAACCCTGGTTAAAAATCCATATAAAAATATATAAGACCACAATTGATGTGACACGTATTCCAAGTTTAATGGTGGGAAAGAAATCCTAGTGGGTGTTCATTTCATTTTATTATGGCTAAAGGAAATTGGCAAAGGCAATGGATAAAGGAAATTGGCAAAGGACATGGCTAAGGCTCTCGAAAGGCATGAGGCATTTATTGGCATTTTATTTATGAAAATAAAGGAAATTAGGAGAAAAGGAAGGTGAAAGGTAATAGGTTTCATGTGAGGAAGGAATTGAAGTAAAATAATGGAAAATGAAGAAAATAGAGTCATAATTGATCAAAAGACTTCTGAAGATCAGTTGGCAAGATTTTGACAGGTTTTTGGTGGATCTCTCTTCTATTCTCTCTCTCTCTATATCATACTCTTGGACACTTAAAGTTTCTTAGAGCACTTGGCATTGGATCAAGAAAGGAAAAGAAGGCAAGAGGAAGGAAGGAGAAAGTAAGGAAGAGTAGGATCAAGTGGCTACAACAATATTCTTTGCATGTAACGATTTTCATGTGTGTTTTCCTTGCTAGATTTGGCATGCATGGTATTGCATGTGGTTATTTGTCTATTATTGCATGGATTTTGCTAGGTGTAATAGTGTTTGCAGCCTAGACTTGCCATTTCTGGATAGCCATGGTGTGATGGGGTTCGCATGTTTTGTTTGAGCTGGATTGCTGGATGGATTCAAAGTTGAGTGAGGTGGATTTGTGAATAATATAACACATGGCCTAGTAACCCCTGAACCAGACTATGGGTTGTGGTAAAGCCATATTTTGTGTTTCCTCTATGGGCCTAGGAATCACTGCCAGTGATTGGTGGGATATACAGTAAATCCAAGAGGGGGATTTCTCTCTATTGGGCCGAGTAATCCTGGGATGGGATATGCGGTAAAGCCTGGAGAGTGGGTCTCAGTTTAGGGCCTAGTGATTTGGTATGTATTGCGGTAAATCGTGAGAGACTGATGTCTCGATTTAGGACCTAGTGATTCAGTGTAGATTACGGTAAACCTTGAGAGACTAGGAGACAGGACAATTCCTCACGGTGTAGGTGGAGAAATCTGGTGGCATCCATGCTTGTTTTGGCCTGGTGATATGGTGGATATCATGGTAAAACATGTTATTACATGTTTATTATGTCGGCCTAGTGATCTGGGATGGATTATGGTAAAGCCTAGTTTCTATTGATGAGGGTGAGGTGGTTTAGCCTCAGGAATCCCAAGTTGGTTCTTGTCCCACATTCATGCTTGGAATATGGCATGAGGGTGAATGTTTGATGAGAGATTTGGCTCAACCATTATAAGGGCGGGTGGAGTGTGGTAGACCCATACCAGGTTGGCTTTTGCATCTTTAATATTAGGTTATTTCTCCTTGTTAATTCATGAGTGTTATACTGGCTTATATGTGGATTCTATGGCTAATGTGTCCTTGATATTTTTGTTGTTATTATGTTGGTTATAAACATGTATTATGACAGTGATGATGTATGGATTTCCTCATGTTATTATTTGTAAATGATTGAACAATGTATCTATGACCTAATAGATGATAATGCAGCTAATGATATAAGGGAACAATGTTTCTTAGCGATTCTCAGATAAGTAAGAGACCCATGTGCTCAAGTCTGTTCTTTACACCTGTAGATTACATAATTGTGATATGTTTGACGAAATGTTTGTCACGGCTAGTAGGGGTTGATTCAATCCCTTGTTCAATTAATTGTATGTGTATCATCATTTCCTTCATAACTTTCTATTTTGAAGGTGTCATTGAATTCTTGGTAGTGACCTAGGCTCTAGGCCTTAAAAAATGGCTCAATTCCCGGGGACATTGGCACAACACTAAGCAAAATAGTCACTAGATGTTAGCATGCCTTGTCATGAGAGCGTCTAGAGCCTCTTGGATGTTGTCAAGCCCATATCATGGGATCGTCTGGGGGGTTAATTGGTCTAAAAACTCTGTGGGACCCAGGGGCTAGTTACCTGAGTGGTTGGGATGGTTCCTAGCAGTCCTATAGCTAATGTGGAAGGTATGTATGATGTGTTTCCATCGATTCCACTTCCTTAAGGTCACCTAGGAGGTTGAATCCAATCATAGTAGCCTCTCGTCACATGTTTACCCCGGTTGGACGGTTACTTGGGTAGATGTGGGGGGGAGCTGTTATAGAGTGGTATCAGAGGATGGTTCACCACTCAAACTAGATGGGCGGTGTGTTGGTCATGCATTCATGTAGGTTTCATATGTATTGCTTATGCTTGTAGTCCATGTGCTTGTTGCATTTTCATGGTGTTAATCATGGTTGTAGTGATGTCACCATGTGAAGGTTTATGGTTTTTTGTGGGATGTGTCATCATGAGTGTATGGTCGTATATTAATTTGTTATGCATGTTGGTGTCTATATTATGTTATGCATGCATTTTCGTGGTTATGGTTATGCATGTATGGTAGGTCGGACTTGCATTGTGAGGTCATTGTATGCAATTAGGTCATCATGATGATATTGGTATGTTATGATGCTAATGTGTTGGTTGATATAGAGCAGGAGATGCAGATCATCAAAGTGAAGTTGCAACATTGGACCTCGAAGCAAGAGCATGTCATCATACAGGTTTGTAGGTTGGGCATGTAGTTATGTAGGTTAAGGATTGTTATATGCATTATGGTTATGTCTATGCCTTTCATTCTATTGATGTTATGGTTACATACATGATAAATGCAAGTTGATTGGTGTATTCATATGCACGTGTCGGATAGTCATGAATGATAGTAACATGTGGTTGTATGCATTGATATTGTTGTTTTAGGTTAGATAACTTGATGATTATGTTATATGTTGTAGATGAGTATGTTATAGATTAACTTGTTTTTGTTTTATGATAGTTAACTTGATAATTATGTTATATGTTGTTGATGAGCATGATATATACCTTGTTGTTGTTATATGCTAGTAGCTAGGCGATTAGGGTTATTACATTAATATCTTGATGATATATGTATCATAATAATTTGGATTGGTATATGCAAATGATTAGGGTTATGAAATTCAGGTATGAGTTAATATGCTGTGATATTATGTCATACTAATCTAGACTGACTGTGCAGATGTGATTATTATGCACTAATTAAAATTGTTTAAGATTTTATGTTGTGAACATATTAGCTAGTGACTATTATGGATATCATGAACTTATTTATGTGAGTTGATATGTTGTGAAGTTATATCATGCTAATCTAGCTTGATTGTGTAGACAAGATAGTCTCCCCTAAGATACATTAAGGTATGAGTTTGCTTATGTCATATATTTGGTGTTTGATTGTTTGATTATGTCGTATATTTGGTGTTTGAGTGTTTGGTGTCTATTATGTCATCTAGTTGATTTATTTAACATGGTATGTTTGCAAGTTGGTTGAATGTTTGATGAATTGCATAATATGAGTATGTGTCTATAATATTGCATCAAGAAATAATTTTGTTTTAAGATGGTTATACTAATATATATGTGTTGAGACAACTGATATGTACTTGAGTCTAATTGGTGATAGTTGTAGCATTATGTCTAATGACTATGAGTTGACTATGGATTATGAAATGATTTTTAGTCTTGGTAAAGGTTGAATTCAGATTGAGAGATATAATTGTCTTGATATTTGGAACATGTGGTTGACATGTGTGAGTAGTTGAAGGTAACATGCTTCGAATTAGTATGAAGAGGTAAGTTAAATGGTATCTTTTTATATTTATTTATACACTAATAGCTATGTGTTTATGGCAGTATGATGCAGGGGATTGCATGGAAAAAGAG
This sequence comes from Pinus tabuliformis, assembly GCA_031772625.1. Lineage (NCBI taxonomy): Eukaryota > Viridiplantae > Streptophyta > Pinopsida > Pinales > Pinaceae > Pinus > Pinus tabuliformis. The sequence goes on along the minus strand of CM062813.1, from coordinate 392,719,026 downwards.
ATTTCCATGAAATCTTAAAGAAGGCTTAGGTTGATATTTCCATTGGAAGCACTAGGAACCATGGGGATTGAGTCATGGTGTTTGTTGCTAGTATTGTGTTGTTGGTCTTTTGTGATTTGTTGAGCTTGATTTTTGGTTTTTTTTATGCCTGGTGCAAGGCCTTGCCACTTTGTTGTGGTGTCGTGTTGTTTTTGGTTTTCCATGGTTGTGTTCTTGTTTTCTTCTTGGTCTTGCCTTTTATGTATTGAGTCTTGGGAATTGGTTTGGGAAAGAGGAAAGTCAATGGAGCTTGGGAGAAACTGAATGAAACACATTAGGTAATATGAGACTTAGATGAATCTCATTGCATGAGTAAAGGGCAGTTGAAGGAAAGAGTACGACAACCAATTGGACTAGTTGTGTCCATTGGTGTAAATGGACAATGGAAAGACAATCATGGGAAAGGTAATCAAGAAAGGTAAGGTGAATGGATTTGAGGCATCATATGCCTTGGCTATGTTGGGCACTGTTGTTCTCGATGTTGCGCATGTGTTGCACACATAAAGGGAGTTCTCTTAACCTTTACCTTATGATATCTAGTAATTATGTTGTGATCATGATTATGTTGAGATCTATATGTATATACATGTATGTATGTATGTATGTATATATGTATGTCATGTCTGACAAGGTCATCATGGATCATGATTGTTTTTATGCTAATATATGTGTGTGTGTGTGTGTGTGCATGTTTTTGTCTAACATGGTCATTAGGAATCATTCTTATTGAGGAATATTTTCTTACGCACATGAATGACATGAATAGGTTCCTGGTTTATGAGGAATCAAGTGGGAAGAGTAGCCTTGACAAATCTACGAGGTCAATATCATGTAGATATGAATTGATATTGTATGCATGTATTATGCCTATGTTTATGTTATGACAAGTAATGCTAAGGGATAAATAAACAAAATGAAAGCAGTGTGGTTTGCGAGATGTTGGGATAAGCATGGATGGCAGAGAGACACTGGAAGCAAGGTTTCTTAGTAGAGACAGTGTGTTTTTGGATGTGTGGTACTATTTTTGTGCATATGTTGTATATGTTATACATTTTGCATCTGCGATGTTGTGCGCATGTGGTGTTGTGTATATATAGTGTGTGTACATGTTGTTATGCAATTTTATGTACAGGGTGGTATGGATAATGTTGAGTGAATATTGCACATGCAGCGATGGGTATAGATGGTGATATGTACATGTTGGATATGCAGTATTGTGTACATATTGTACTATGTGCATGATGGATATGCGGCATTGTGTGCATATGGTGTTGTGTGCATGTTGGATATGCAGTGTTGTGTACATATGATGTTATGTGCATGTTAGATATGCAATGCTATGTACATGTGGTGTTGCGTGCGTGTTGTACATGTGGTGATATATACATATGGTGTTGTGTGCTTGATTATACAAGTGGTGTTGTGTGCATGTGGTGTTGTGTACATGTTGTACAAGTGGTTCTGTGTGGGTGATGTTGTTTACATGTCGTTCATATGGCGTTGTGTACATGTTGTGTCGTGTACATGTTGTGCATATGGTACTGTGTACATGTGGTATTGTGTGCACGTTGTATAGGTGGTGCGATGCATATGTGGCATTGTGTACACATTATGCAAGTGGTGATGTGTACATGTAATGTTGTGCACACGTCATGTAGGTGGTGTTGTGTACAGGTGATACTGTGTATAGGTTGTACCTATGATACTGGTGTGCATGTAGTATTGTGTGCATGTCGTACATGCTATGTTGTGGGCATGCAGTACTATGTATGTGCATTGTGTATTCGTGGTATCGTGACATCTATATTAATTATGTTGTAATTTGTGTATGTATATGTATTGTGTTGTAGATCGAGTGTATGTATGTATTGTGTTGTGGTGTACCCCAGATGTAGGGTATGTATTGTGTTGTGTTGTACTGGGTGTAGGTGTATGTGTTTTATGCTAGGTGTAGGTTCATGTATTGCATGGTTTTATATGTCGTGTGTGGTTGTATGCATGTAATGCACACTATGTGTATGTGCACATGGTTGAGGAGAAGGAACTAGGTGTTTTTTGGGTGTGGCGACTAATCCGAAGTGCGTACGGAATAAGGACAAAGGTAGAAGCTAAGGATTGATTAAAGGATAAGTATCAGTATTTTATTTCAGTTTTATTATGCACCTGATTTATGGTTATGGTTTTTGATGATTACATGTGATCTATGATTCTGGTTTATGATGGTTACATGTGATTTATGATTTTTATTTATGATGGTTATGTTTTGAGCTAACTTGATGTGATGTGTTTATACATGATGATTTGGTCAAAGATGCTAGTTTGAATTGTTGTGGCATGAAGTAAACAGGATTACAAGTGTACCTTATTGACGAGCTACCAATGAGTTATAATGTGAATTATTTCAATTTATTTTAAATCTAATGGAAATTATGTGCTCATTATAGGAATGCATGAACATGCCTAGTTGGGTGGTTGAAATTGGTTGTAAGAATCTGCAACAACAAAAGCAATTGGAAAATGCAGCAGTATGTTGGTAAAGCACTTCAGGAGCATGGCCATTGTGGGACACTGGTACCCAATAGTGTCCATTGATTTCCATGAGCATGCTATGACCAGTATGATGGTTTTGAGGCAGGGATATGCCTTGGTTTTGTATTTTCCAATGTGAGGAAGCCTTGCCAAAGGATGGGCCGCCTAGGATGGGGGTGCCAGTGGAACTTGGAAGGTGTGTGGCTGCACGGAAGGGGGTGACCAGATTTCCCAAGTGACTATGTAGCAGAGACTGGAAGGTTGAGGATGGATTTGTTTTGGTCATTAGCATTTCCAGATGGAATCGGATGCACATTGGGAGTGTGCCCTGGAACAATGAGTCAAAAACTGTTCACTGAGAGGAAAACTGGCGTAGGATTGTAATGCTGGACATTGGATACAACTTTGACTATAACAGTGAATTATGTACTTCCTGGGAAGGAGGTGAAGCTTGGTACTTCTTTTGAGGGTGGAGGTGTAAGTCTATGGATTCCCTTGTTGCTGATGCAGGAATCGTATCCTTTTATTTTCTGGTTGGGAAAATGTGCATGTGTATATGTGTGTATTACTATAAATATTGTATCGAGCTAGAATTATAAAGCTCCATAGACAATATGATTATTTGTTGGGTGAAGCAAATGTGTATTTTTGTATATGTGGTTATTATTGTAAATATCATAATGAGATGTGTTATAAAGCTCCAATAAATGGTATGCTTGGCATGCTTTAGAAAATGGTCATTGTAAATATGGCAGTGAGCTATATTATAAAGCTCCATGGGCAGTATGTTTTGTTTTCAGCAGTCTCGCTGGTTATAGGTGTCATTGAACACTAAGGACGGTGTTCCCCCAAGGGGGAGGGTTCTGTAACAACCCTAGTTAAAAATTCATGTAAAAATATATAAGACGACAATTAATGGGACATGTATTCCAAGATAAATGGTAGGAAAAACATCCTAGTGGGCGCTCATTTCGATTTATTATGGCTAAAGTAAATTGGAAAAGGAAATGGCTAAGGCTTTGGAAAGGAATGAAGCATTTATTCACATTTTATTTATGAAAATAAAGGAAATTAGGAGAAAAGGAAGGTGAAAGGTCACAAGTTGCATGTGAGGAGGAAATTGAAGGAAAATAATGGAAAATGAAGAAAACAGAGACCTGATTGATAAAAAGGCTTGTGAGAATTAGTTGGCAAGCTTTTGACAGGTTTTTGGTGGAGCTCTCTTATATTCTCTCTCTCTCTCTCATACTCTTGGACACTTAGAGTTTCTTGGAGCACTTGGCATTGGATCAAGAAAGGCAAATAAGTAAAGAGGAAAGAAGGATCAAGCAAGGAAGAGCGGGATCAAAGAAGCTACAACAATATACTTTTCAGGTATCAATTTGCATGTGTGTTTTCCTTGCTAGATTTGGTATGCATGGTATTTCATGTGGTTCTTTTGTTGTTATGGCATGGGTTTTGCCCGGTATGACATTGTTTTCAGCCTAGCTGTGCTATTTCTAGATAGCCATGGTGTGATGGGGTTATCATGTTTTGGTTGATTTGGATTGATAGATGGATTCGAAGATGAGTGAGGTGGATCTCTGAATAATAGAACACATGGCCTAATAACCCCTGAATCGGAGTTTGGGTTATGGTAAAGCTAGATTTTGTGTTGCTTCGGTGGGCTTAGGAACCTTTTCCAGTGATTGGCGAGATATACAGTAAAGCCAAGAGGTGGATTGCTCTCCGTTGGGCCTCGTAATCCTGGGATGGGATATGCAGTAAAGCCTGGAGAGTGGGTCCCGGATTAGGGCCTAGTGATTCGGTATGGATTGTGGTAAATCCTGGGAGATTGGTGTCTCAGTTTAGGGCCTAGTGATCTGATGTGGATTGTGGTAAAGCCTGAGAGACTAGGAGACGGGAAAATTCCTCACGATGTAGGTGGAGAAATTTGGCGGCATCCATGCTTGTTTTTGCCTAGTGATTTGGTGGAGATCAGGGTAAATCTTGCTATTACATGTTTATTGTGTTGGCCTAGTGATCTGGGATGGATTACTGTAAAGCCTAGTTTCTATTAATGAGGGTGAGGTGGTTTAGCCTCGGGATGCCCTATTTGGTTCTTTTGGTTTGAATTCACATTCATGCTTGGAATATGGCACCGGGGTGAATGGATGAAGAGATATTTGGCTTAGCCATTCTATGGTCAGGTGGAACGTGGTAGTCCCATATCGAGTTGGATTTTTGCATCATTAATATGAGGTTATTTCTCCTTGTTAATTCATGAGTATTATACTGGTTTATATGTGGATTATATGGATGATGTATCCTTAATATTTCTGTTGTTATTATGCTGGTTATAAGCATGTATTATGAAAGTGATTATGTATGGTTTTCCTCATGTTTTTATTTGTAAATGAATGAATAATATATCTATGACCTAATAGATGATAATGCAGCTAATGATATAAGGGGAAAATGCTTCTTAGCGATTCTCAAATAAGTATGAGACCCCTATGCTCAGATCTGTTGTTTACACCTGTAGATTACATAATTGTGATATGTTTGACGAAATGCCTATGATGGCTAGTAGGGGTCCAGTCAATCTCTTGTTCAAGTAATTTCACTTGTATCATCATTTCCTTGTTAACTTTACGTTCTGAAGGTGTCATTGAATTATGGGTAGTGACCTAGGTTATGGGCCTAGAAAAGTGGCTCAATCCTGGCAAAGCTAGCACATCTCTAAGAAAAATAGTCCCTGGAAACTGACATTCCTTGTCATGAGAATGTCCAGAGCCTCCTTGAAGTTATCAGGCCCATATCATGGGAGTGTTTGGGGTTAATTGGTCTAAAAACTTAGTGGGACCGAAGGGCTATTTACCTTAGTTGTTGGGATGGTTCTTGGGAGTCCTGTAGCTAATGTGGAAGGTCTTTATGATGCATTTCCATCGATTCCGTTAGTGTCGGTATCTTCATCCCTCCGTCAAAGATCAAATTCTCTTGTTGCATTTCATATTAGGTGTCTCGCTCAGTCAGCTGCATTCCATTAGGAGCATGGATCATCTAACAGTTGTGGCTTGTTGCACATTTTCCCTCATGTCCTTTACCTGCTGGCCCATTTCCATTCATCAAGATTATATGCAGTCACCTTTTGTCTCTAAATTTGCAAGAGTAATTTCTAGGGTTTCAGTTTCATTAGGTCTAGGGTTTCATCAAAAAGGTCTTCAAAATGTCCAATAACAGCCAGCAGATGCATGAGGAGGTTGCATAAAGTTCCAGTACCAATAAATTTCATAATCAATTCCTCATAAATATATTTTTCCTCAAAACCTTTTTTTGAGGAAAAACGGAGTATTTTAGGTTTTCTTGTATAAATTCATGTATTTCAATTCTCTTATATGTAAATCACTTTAGTGGCAACCCTGGTCACCTTGCCAAGCTTCAGCGGCTCCATCCCTTACAAGGAAAACAAAAAAATAAAGTCATTCAGTTCATCAAAGGCACAAACAAAGCAAACTGCCCAAAAAACAGAGTTGAAAAAGTAAGTCACAATGAAAACATTATAAAAGTGGGTTTTATGAATGAAAAATAAAAAGCTCTTGTATCTAAATCATTTTTCACAATTCAAAAATCTCATTAGCATTCAAAGAAGAAATATTGAGCAAAGTGAAGGTCGTGTTGGAGAAAGGAAGCAAAATCGCAGCAAAGAGTTTCAGTTTCGGGGGCGCAGCGCATTGGGTGAGAGGCGCGGCGCATACAAGTGGCACAGCGCATTGAGTCGCCCTCCACAGTGTTAAAATTATATTGGCACAGCGCATACACGAGGCGCGGCGCGTTGGGTTTGTGGCGCAGCGCATAGAGCTGCCAAGCCCGATTTCACCACAAACTCCCTCAAATTTCTAAATTTGCTCAATCCAATGGTGTGCAAGTAAGTCTACAGCTCTTCCCTTGCTAAGTGAAAGAGTTCTTCTTAGAATTTATGGTGGTTTAGTGTGAAAAAACTCAAACCCTACCTCTTTGCAATTTCTCAAAAAACAATTGCCTAGGGTTTGTATTTGTGATTTTGCTGCCAAGTTCACTCCACCACTCCCTCACTTTTTGATTCCTCCATTTGTTTCCCAATTTCATCCACTCATTCCTAACTTCCATATTCCTAAAACAAAAATTCATTCACCCCTATCCCCAATTCTCATTTTCCCAAATCCTAACTACAAAATCCCCTAACCCTAATTGTTGTCCCTAAGCTTACATACTATTCCCTAAACCCCCTATTTCCCAAAAACTTGTCATAACATTCCCAAAACCCCTCATACTCTCTCCCTCCATAGTCCCTCATACATTCTTACCCTTGGTGGCAGAAATCTAAAGACACCATAAATCTCTTCATACTCATCTAAGAAAACTCAAACATTGGCAAACATGGAGTCTGATCCTTCCTATGAGAGGGATGATGAAACTGTCAGTGATTCTTCCCAAGAGCTTCATGTCACCATTCAGCTGAGTGTACCATGATTCATAGGGTTATCATCATCATGTCAGGTTCCAATGGGTCATTTTACACCTTGTTCATGCTTCAGTTGTGCCTAGATAACGTTCGTTTCCCTCTCCTAGGGTTTTGAATGTAATTTCTCTTGGATGGTCAAATCATCAGTAAAACTTGTATCCTGATATTCATACACCTTCCCCTATCCTTAATGTACCTTATTAAACACTTCCCATCAGTGATATCCCTTAAATTCCTCATTTTCCCACAAACTAGAGTTTCTTGCTACAATTTGGCAATTTTCTAGGCTAGGCCTGTGTTTTTCCCTTTTGGACCCCTTCCCCTCACTCAATCTTTGAAATTCCACTTTCCCCTATTTCCTAACATCCCTCCCTACTTCCCAAAATTTCCTCAAGAATTTAGAAGCCCCTTATCTCCTTCATTTCCCTTCATTTCGACAAATCCCCTGTTCCACACATCGGGGTAGGTTTTACTCAAATGATGTTTCTGAGCAAGGAAAGATGAATTTGGAAAAACTGAGAGAGGTTTTTGTCCAAAATAGGCCAAGGAAGAAAAATTTCCTTCACTTTTTACACAGGTGTCATGGTTTTAGAGAAATGTCAAAAATACAGTTGCCTCAGGAGAATTGATGCACCTCTGAAGTGACTTTGGGAAAATCAAGATTTCTCCTAACTTGGTTGGCCAAATGACTTGTTTGATGATTCAAATGATAACTAGACACAAAGTGATTTCCAATGAGCTATCATGAGCACAATTTTGGGTTGAGGAAGACCTTCAAAAGTTGATTGCAACATAACCCTTCCTTTAGGCGGCCTCATTTTTCACATTTTGACCAGTCTTGGGAGATTTGACTTTCGACAGGAAAATAAACTCCAAATTGAAAACTTCAAGCTGATTTGGAAAGTAGACTCAATAATCTTTCCAACGAGCTATTGTTCACCCAATTTTGACACCAGGAAGGCCCTCAAAACGGGCCTGCAAAAAAGCATTATGCATAGAAATTTTTAACACAGGTTTTTCTGCCCAATGCTCCGCGCCACCTAGTGTTCGCTTTTGATGGGGACCTCCTTTTGAGGAAATCTCAGCATTTTTGGATTTTCATGGAAAAATATGCATGCCTTCCAATGGCCAAGAAATTTTTACAAAGTTTTGAGCCCCCAAAAAGGTCAAAAACACCCAAAAAATGACCTTGCTGCCCCTATTTTGACACACAGGAAGTAGTGTTGGGAGAACTCAGTTTTGGAGGGGGAAATGGAGGCCAAATTCAAAACTTCCACTTGTTTTGGAAAGTAGACAGGTATACCTTTCCAAAAATCACACTTGAGGCAGATTTGGACACCGGGAAGGCCTCCAAAAGTGGCTGCAAACAGGTGCTACGCACAGAGAAATCAGCGCCGCGCATTGGGGAAATTTTGCTCAGTTTGACCAAGTATAATTTGTTTTTCACCTAGTTTCTTGACAGTTTGACTTTTCTCCTTCTTAATGTCAAATTTATGATTTAATTTAATGTAAATTGATGGATCTTGATGTAATTATGTCAAATTTTCACTCATGGAAGTAGATTCATCTATCAAAAACTAGTTTGCAACTGAATGAATCAATTCCCTAGTTTCTAGAGGCAAGTTGTTCCACTGCCTAATTTGTAGTTCTCAGTTTAGAATTAGTTGGAACAGCTTCTAAACTCATGATCTCGACCCCTAGAGACTAGGATGAGTTTTTTTTTTGCCTATATCTTATGTTTTTTCAGTCATTAGCATGGTTGGACTTTTGAGAAAGCTTGGAGCTTCATTGTATACTCATATCAGCAGTTTTGGCTAAGGAATAGACTAGGGTTTGCAGCACTTTATGGGATTCATGTGGCATCTTTCTTTGGTATTGTGTTTCCTTCTGTAAATTGTAAGTTTATATGTGTTTTATGTATTCCATTATCTCTCTTGCTTCTTCTTAACTAAAACAAACAAGGATAAAGGTAGAATCCATTGAAATTGCAGTGCTCTACCTAGGGTTTTCTTAGTTATTGTTGTTTTCAGCTGTTTGAAGAGGACCCCTGAGGTTTTCTTGCCCTCTTCAACTCCTCACCTGTCTAAATCTCTCCATTTCATTCAATTTGAAGTGCCAAATCAGTTGCCTACCTTGCCCCATAGAAATCTCTACAAAACTGAGCCTCATTCCCCAGACCCAAATTTGCCTTTCCATTTGAGCCAACAAAGCATCATTATATTCAATCAAACTCTTTTGCACACATACCTAACCTAAGATCAGTATTCATATCAGTCATCTCAAGCCTCATTGATCATATTTAGCTGATATTGACAAGGAGAGAGCCCTCTCCCGACCTAGTAGGGCTAGCTACCAGGTTAAGCGTGGTTTGATGTTACCCTAGATCCTACCTTTCTTAGCCAGAGGTAGATTTAGGCACTAACAAAGTGGCAACCATACTGGGGAAGAAAATCTTATTTGTTTGTTAGTGTTCTTTCTTTATAAACTACAGACGGAGCCTGAAGTTATGCTAGGAAGCCTTCGAACTGCACATTGCTTTGCGAGTGCATAAGTAGATAAAAGTAGGTTCAGTCAATCTCCGGTCTAATCTTATAAGTTGAACATCTGATTTGCAAATTGCCTCATTACATGAATCAAGTTAGATCTGATTGTTGATGGTGGACAACAGTCAGACACATATGAAGGCTGAAATCATTCTCCTGGCGACTCCAGTGTCGAAGAATCCCAAGCTTCAGAATTTTTATGGCAACTCCACTCTTCAAGAACCAGTGGCCTGAAGAATTTCTTGGTGAATTCATTGTTATCAAAATGGTTTCACTGGATCGAAGGTATGCTCCCATGAGCCGAGATCACATTCCAAGTTTCCCAAATAAAATTCCTAAGGTAGATTGGCAAAGGAATTTGCCTATGTTTAAAGATGATGATAGGAATGTTGTTGCTTTATATCGGGTTAGATTTCACATACATATTCGCAAGTGGAAGGTTGATTTTCTTGAAGATTGCTTGATGAAGATATTCATGGCCACTCTAGAAGGTGAAGCCCGATCTTGGCATGAAAAATTGTCGCCTGCTTTTATTTACTGTTTAAAGTATTTACATGCCATGTTCTTTGAAAGGTAAAAAAAATCTTATCCATCCTTAACCTTAGTTCAGGACTGTTGTAAACATGTTTATAGTTTTATTGAAAATCTTGAAAAAGTTTATGAAGATGATGACTTAGACGATGAGATCATGGAGGCTTTGTACGAAAATCCATTTCAGCAGCATAAAAAGAACTTAGAGGATACTCATCAAGATGCTCAGGAAACTTTGCAGCAGGATCAAGATCTTAGTACAATGGAAAATAATGAAAGAGAAGGTTTTATTTTAGATCTGCCCATAGAAGAAAACAGTATGCATAAAAATCAAGTTTCAATTTCAGAGTGTGATAAAGTCAAGTTGGTTATTTCAGATCTAGATTTAGATTGTGATGATCAAGAGTACCTTGGTTTGAATCCCATGAAGGAGAGCTCTGTTGTTGACATCATCTAGAATGAAGAAGATAGATTTATTGACCCAAGTGTTCTCATTTCATTAGAACCAAGCCTCCATGAGGAGGTAATCCAGTCATTTTATGAAAAACAAGATGAGATTTTTGTTCAAGTAAGTAAAAAATCCTCTTTCGATAACTCAGTGGTAAATGATAATTTGATTGCCATGTCATATGAAGATGATCGACAATATTTCCAAATTTCAGAAGATCAGGGAAATAAGGATTGTCATTCAAGTTTTTCATGTTTTGAAATGTTATTTCACGAAGAAAATAATCGCTTGAGCAAAAGAAAACAAAAAGTAGTATCTCCTCTGTCTGAAGATGAGATAGATCAACTCCTGAAAGGTCATGTTATAGCCCAAGCTAATGCAGATTTGTAGTGCGCACATGGTCAAGAAAGTGTTGGTGAAACTTCTTCCTCTTTTGAAAATGATGACAGTCTTGTAATTAGCTTTATAGATCAGCAAACAGATAATATTTTCTTTCATGAAGATGATAAGGCTGTCATGTTTGATAATCTTGAAGATTGTTTTCTATTTAAGAATGACCTAGACCATGAAGTTGAGGAATATGAGCTTGAGAGAGACAATATGCCAGAATTTCTCATGGTCAAGGAATTTACAGCTAACACTCAGATGGCAGAAGCTTATACCTCTCTGTGCCTTCCTGTCACTTGGCAACCAATTATTCTTTCAGATCAGAATGAAGGGAGTACTTGTATTTTTGTTGTTGGATCTCAAGCCAAGCTAGTGCTTCAGGATTTTCAAGATCCCTTAGACATTCTTTTGCAAGCACTATAGAAGATGAATGTTGCCTGGTTCGATAGCATAAGCCTTGGTTTCAGTTCTTATTGTGAGTTGCCTACATGTACATCGTTCTGCCTGCTCGGGGAAAGTGAGAGCAGAATTTCAGTATGTAGCCATTTGCTATATTGGTTAAACTGAAGACCCACTTCACATGATTGTACATATTTCATCAGTAGGTAGGTGGTTGTCATCATGATTTGAAGCCCTTAAATCTTGATGGACTGCTGCCATTAAAAAGCTTTGTAAGTACTAATTTCAGTTAAGTAGGTCTTGAGTCATTTTTGTTTTAGTCGGTTTCAAAATAGTTTCAGAGCAAGTGTGTATTGTCGTCATTCATTCAGTTTGGGGCCCGAAGTGAAGGCTATAAAACTGAAGGTCTTATTTCCATTTTGGTGTGTAAGTTGTTTGAGTCAGTTTTCAGTCATGTAATTAAGTCAGTTTGTGTCGTCAATTCGTCAGTTTTCAGTCATGCATTTCAGCTTGAGTTATTGACTCCATAGCCCAATGGACGAAGACGCTGCTTGCTTTCTCAAAGATCTGTAGTTCTTGGCACCTCCAAGGAGCTACCATCCCCATTAGAGCCAATGTTAGTGTCGGTATCTTCATCCCTCCGTCAGAGATCAAATTCTCTTGTTGCATTGCATATTAGGTGTCTCGCTCAATCAGTTGCATTCCATTAGGAGCATGGATCATCTAACGGTTGTGGCTTGTTGCACATTTTCCCTCATGTCCTTTACCTGCTGGCCCATTTCCATTCATCATGATTATCTGCAGTCACCTTTTGTCTTTAAATTTGCAAGAGTCATTTCTATGGTTTCAATTTCATTAGGTCTAGGGTTTCATCAAAAAGGTCTTCAAAATGTCCAATAACAGCTAGCAGATGCATGAGGAGGTTGAATAAATTTCCAGTACTAATAAATTTCATAATCAATTCCTCATAAATGTATTTTTCCTCAAAACCCTGTTTTGAGGAAAAACATAGTATTTTAGGTTTTGTTGTATAAATTCATGTAATTTCAGTTCTCTTATATGTAAATCACCTCAGTGGCAACCCTGGTCACCTTGCCAAGCTTCAGCAGCTCCATCCCCTGCAAGGCAAACAAAAAAATAAAGTCATTCAGTTCATCAAAGGCACAAATAAAGCAAACTGCCCAAAAAACAAAGTTGAAAAAGTAAGTCACGATGAAAACATTATAAAAGTGGGTTAATGAAAAATCAAAATCTCTTGTATATGAATCATTTTTCACAATTCAAAAAGCTCATTGCATTCAAAGAAGAAAGATTGAGCAAAGTGAAGGTCGTGTTGGAGAAAGGAAGCAAAATCGAGGCAAAGAGTTTCAGTCTCGGGGGCGCGGCACATACAAGTGATGCAGCGCATTGAGTCACCCTCCACAGTGTTAAAATTATACTGGCGTGACACATACAAGAGGCGCGGCGCATTGGGTTTGTGGCGTGAAGCATAGAGCTGCCAAGCCCGATTTCACCACAAACTCCCTCAAATTTCTAAATTTGCTCAATCCATTGGTGTGCAAGTAAGTCTACAGCTCTTCCCTTGCTAAGTGCAAGATTTCTTCTTAGAATTTATGGTGGTTTACTGCGAAAAATCTCAAACCCTACCTCTTTGCAATTTCTCAAAAAAAAAGTGCCTAGGGTTTGTATTTGTGATTTTTCTGCCAAGTTCACTCCACCACTCCCTCACTTTTTGAATCCTCGATTTGTTTCCCATTTTCATCCACTCATTCCCTAACTTCCATATTCCTAAAAAAAAAAAATTCAACCCTATCCCCAATTCTCATTTTCCCAAATCCTAACTACAAAATCCCTTAACCCTAATTGTTGTCCCTAAGCATACATACTATTCCCTAAACCCCCTATTTCCCAAAAAATTGTCGTAACATTCTCAAAACCCCTCATACCCTCTCCCTCCACAGTCCCTCATACATTCTTACCCTTGGTGGTAGAAATCTAAAGACACCATAAATCTTTTCATACTCATCTAAGAAAACTCAAACATTGGTAAACATGGAGTCTGATCCTTCCTACGAGAGGGATGATGAAATTGTCAGTGATTCTTCCCAAGAGATTCATGTCACCATTCAGCTTAGTGTACCATCATTCACAGTTTTTTCATCATCATGTCAGGTTCCAATGGGTCATTTTTACACCCTGTTCATGCTTCAGTTGTGCCTAGGTAAGGTTCATTTCCCTTTCCTAGCGTTTTGAAGGTAATTTCTCTTGGATGGTCAAATCATCAGAAAAAATTGTATCCTGATGTTCATACACCTTCCCCTATCCTTAATGTACCTTATTAAACACTTTCCATCACTGATATCCCTTAAATTCCTCATTTTCCCACAAACCCTAGTTTCTTGCTACAATTTGGCAATTTTCTAGGCTAGGCCTGTGTTTTTCCCTTTTCGACCCCTTCCCCTCACTCAATATTTCAAATTCCACTTTCCCCTATTTCCTAACATCCCTCCCTACTTCCCAAAATTTCTTCAAGAATTTAGAAGCCCCTTATCCCCTTCATTTCCCTTCATTTCGACAAATCCCCTATTCCACACATCGGGGTAGGTTTTACTCAAATGATGTTTCCAAGCAAGTAAAGATGAATTTGGAAAAAATGAGAGAGGTTTTCTCAAAAATATTCGAAGGAAGAAAAACCTCCTTCACTTTTTACACAGTTATCATGGTTTTAGAGAAATGTCAAAAATACAGTTGCCTCAGGAGAATTGATGCACCTCTGAAGTGACTTTGGGAAAATCACGATTTCTCCTAGCTTGGTTGGCCAAATGACTTTCTTGATGATTCAAATGATAACTAGACACAAATATCTTTCCAATGAGCTATCATGAGCTCAATGTGGGGTTGAGGAAGACCTTCAAAAGTTGACTGCAACAGCACTCTGCCTTTAGGCAGCCTCATTTTTCACATTTTGAACAGTCTTGGGAGATTTGACTTTTGACAGGGCAAATGAACTCCAAATTAAAAAATTAAAGTTGGCTTGGAAATCAGACTAAATAATATTTCCAACGAGCTATTTTTCACCCAATTTGGACACCGAGAAGGCCCTCAAAAAGGGCCTGCGAAAAGGAGATATGCATAGAAATTTTTAACACAGGTTTTTCTGCCCAATGCACCGCGCCACCTGCGCTCGCTTTTGATGGGCACCTCCTTGAGGAAAGCTCATAATTTTGGATTTTTGATGGAAAAATATGCATACCTACCAATTTCCAAGAAATTTTGACAATTTTTGAGCCCCCAAAAAGGTCAAAAACACCCAAAAAATGACCTTACTACCCCTATTTTGACACACAGGAAGCAGTGTTGGGAGAACTCAGTTTTGGAGGGGTAAATGGAGGAAAAATTCAAAAATTACACCTTTTATGGAAATTATACAGGTAGACCTTTCTAAAAAGCACACTTGGAGTATATTTGGACATCAGTAAGGCCTCCAAAAGTGGCTACAAACAGGCACTATGCATAGAGAAATCAGCGCGGCGCATTGGGGAAATTTTGCTCAGTTTGACCAAGTATACTCTGTTTTTCTCCTAGTTTCTTGACAGTTTGACTTTTCTCCTTCTTAATGTCAAACTTATGATGTAATTTAATGTAAATTGATGGATTTTGATGTAATTATGTCAAATTTTCACTCATGGAGGTAGATTCATCTATCAAAAACTAGTTTGCAACTGAATGAATCAACTCCCTAGTTTCTAGAGGCAAGTTGTTCCACTGCCTAATTTGTAGCTCTCAGTTTAGAATTAGTTGGAACATCTCCTAAACTCATGAGATCGACCCCTAGAGGCTAGGATGAGTTGTTTTTTGCCTATATCTTATGTTTTTTCAGTCATTAGCATGGTTGGACTTTTGAGAAAGCTTGGAGCTTTATTGTATACTCATATCAACAGTTTTGGCTAAGGAATAGACCAGGGTTTGCAGCACTTTATGGGATTCATGTGGCATATTTCTTTGGTATTGTGTTTCCTTCTATAACTTGTAAGTTTATATGTGTTTTATGTATGCCATTATCTCTCTTACTTCTTCTTAACTAAAACAAACAAGGATAAAGGTAGAATCCATTGAAATTGCAATGCTCTACCTAGGGTTTGCTTAGTTATTGATGTTTTCAGCTATTTGAAGAGGACCTCTAAGTTTTTCTTTCCCTCCTCAACTCCTCACCTTTCTAAATCTCTCCATTTCATTCAATTTGAAGTGCCAAATCAGTTGCCTACCTTGCCCCATAGAGATCTCTGCAAAACTGAGCCTCATTCCCCAGACCCAAATCTGCCTTTCCATTTGAGCCAACAAAGCATCATTATATTCAATCAAACTCTTTTGCACACATACCTAACCTAAGATCAATATTCATATCAGTCATCTCAAGCCTCATTGATCATATTAGCTAAGATTGAAAAGGAGAGAGCCATCTCCCAACCTGGTAGGGCTAGCTACCAGGTTAAGTGTGGTTTGATGTTACCCTAAATCCTACCTTTCTCAGCCTGAGGTAGATTTAGGCACTAACAGATTCCACTTTCTTAAATTCACCTAGGAGGTTGAATCCAATCATAGTAGCCTCTTGTCACATGTTTACCTCGGTCGGTCAGTTACTTGGGTAGACGTGGGAGGAGGGTGTTACAATCTCTTTGCTATTTTGGATGCTCTCCCTTTTGGCAGTGGTTCTCTTGAAAATATAGGCTTGTGTGCCTACTGTCTATCTTCAATATTTTGTAATCATTTTGTTTTTGTTGGACTCCCTGATCAAAAGAGGGCAATGTAATCTCAAGGTGTTGAACTTGTACTAATGGTTTGGTCTTCCTTCAAGTAGACCAATAGTACGAAGCCATTTATTATATAATATATTTTTGAAGTAATAAATAGTAGATAATTCACACACACAAAAAAATGTTATTACAAATTCTATGAACTAATTATAAGTAATTTTTTTTAACAGGAAATAGTATTGAATATGTATTAATCCGCAATCGATCATGACAAAAAATAACAGGAGATTTACAATTCAATTACATCGCCATTGATAGGCTTCATAAGCTACAAACTGACTATCCAAGCCCATTTTTCTTTCAAAATTACAAAAAGCGACTGAGCAACTACAAATTTACTAGTGTAGACCTTACAGTATTGCCATAATAACATAATACATTTAAAATTCGACATTTTAAAAACATATATTAAGCAAGCTAATCCTCTGGCTCGGCTGGAAAGTTGAGATCAAAGCCAGTGGTTTCTTCTATTGGCTGGGAGTTTTGCATAACTGTATGAATTTGGAGATCTTCAATCTTGCTTCTCAGTGCGTCATCTTCATCCTCCAGCTGCCAAATTTTTTTCTCTTCTCGACATTCATCTCCTACATTTTGCATGTCTCCATTCTCTATTGTTGAAGAATATTTTGTAATTTGGCCATACCCGCTTGCAATTCAAAGTGTTTCCTTTCACAAGATACACAAGCGGAAGGGGAGAAAGAGGCTAGAGAAGGGCACTTTTCCCACTTAATTTCATCATAACTAGCCAACCTGCCCAATCGAGGGCGACAACATCCCCAAGAGCTAGCTTCCATGAAGAAGATAAAAAAATTATTCAAATGGATAATTGATGCAGAGAAACAAATGACAGTGAGATTTTGACACCTTTCCCATTGAGTCAATTGACATGGAGGGACAAAAAACCCAGCGAAACCCCTAATGTTCAAACAGAAGGAACTTTCACTGTGGGGCCCAATTGTATTCTCTTTCCAGTTTCGCTCAGCTAGCTCAACCAGAATTATAAGAAATTGACTCTCACCAGGCTAGGGGAACGAGCTTCCCCCAACTACCAAGATCATCCATTGACAACCCAGACTCTGTCAAAGAATCCTATCTCCTACGACCCAATACTAGACTGAGTCAGACACCTTCATAATGTAGAGTTTCAAACAATTATTCAATAATTTATAGAGAGGTTGAAACAAAAGCCTCGTGTGGCTTTGAGAGGTGGTGTGCTTAACTTCGCGATCCCACTGAGCTTCCATGATTTCCCTGGTGCCTGAAACAAACTTTACCTCAAGCATTTGAACATTCACTCGAGAAAACCATCTAATCCATACCAGGGGAACTAAAAGCAGCTCACTCTTTGAGGGGTTTCACATGGAGATTGCTTGATTATTCATGCTATGGACCCATATATGAGGAAGGGACTGAGGCATTCCCACACTTTACATTTCCTCCATGCCAAGTGGAATTTCCTACCTAGGATTTCAACCTTGTGACAAGTGATGAGGGAGGTTATTAATAAGTTGATGCGAGATGGGAGGGGAGAGGAGGAACATACAAAGATGGAGAATGAGTTAGAGGTGGGGAGGCTATGAGGGGGCATGAGGGGGAGGATGGTGTGGAGGTGGGAGTGGAGGGGAAGGATGATGAGGAGGAAGGAGGGGGGTAGGGAGAAGAGTACATGGGGAGGGAGGGTGATCTCACTTGAGGGGAGGGAGGGAAAGACTTTAGGAATTATAATATCCTTTGTTACCATGCTTTGCGGATTTAGGAAAGGATCCTTGTTGGAGGAGAGGAATTTTATTGAGACTTTCATTCAAATGTTTAAGGGATAGGTAAATAACCTTCAGTTTCATTGACCATGTTATAATATTCTTTCGTTTGGCAAGCCATATTGGCTTGAGTATCCACTTCCTTATTTAGGCCTCTTAAAATGTGGAAAATTTATAGTTTCTCAAAGAGATGGAGCATGCTAAGGGTTGTCTTGAGTATCATATTGAGCTTGTTATTTTGGGCTAAAGAGTTAGAGCACATGTGTTTTATGGCCAAGAGGGAATCGCCTAGAATGTTCATTTCCTTAATTCCCTTTTGATGAGATAAATTGAGGCCAATACATAATCCATAGGTTTTCCCTTGGTTGTTGGCCTTATTCCAGGCATAACAATCAGCAATTATTCCTTCAGGATTAATGAGAATCCCTCCCCCTCTTGCCACCCCAGGATTTTTTTTATGCACCATCAAATTGGAGAGTCCATGAGTTTGATTTTTTCTTCCATTCTTCGAGCCCATCCCAGGAGAGACCGAGAATCTAGGGAGGGCGAAGTGGAAGGAATTTATTTGGGGACGAGGCAGAAGAGGGCCAAGTCTAAGGAGAAAGAAAGTTGCCTTTTCAGGATCTAGAGAAGGGCCCACTGTGGGTCAGTGGAATTCAAAACAAGACAAAAGAGCTTTGAGGGTGGTGGACCTGGTGGGAGGGCAAATAGAAATGAAGATCACCTTATTTCTTGATAACAAAATGTGCCAGTAATCATACTTGAGGGGAGTGATCTAGAGATCTTTAAAGGATATTTTGGCCTGAAGGGAGCCTGCAAAAAAATTGGGCCATGAAGCAAAGAAGAGGAGGAGAGAAAATAGCTAATTGGTTCTAAGGAAAAGCGGGCAAAGGGCCACAGACCAAACCGATTTGGAAAACGGGCAATCCAGGAATAGATCAGGGATGTTTTCCTCCGATTTCTCACAAAGGAGACAACGAGATGGACCAATAAAACCCCTTTTCCTGGATATTCTCTATAGTGACAATTCTTTTATGGGATAACAACTAGCAGAAGAATTTTACTTTGGGAATTGCATTTGTATTCCAAGTTTTTCCCCAAATTGAGGACTTTAGGGGAATTTGAGCATTGACAAGCAGATGGGAGTAGCCTTCCTTAACTGACAATAAGGAGTTCTTCCACCCCCACCTATCCTCCATTTATTGTGCAAGGGGGGCACATCCAATTGGTTTCTTAATTAGAATATCTCAAATAGGGAGCAAATCTGCCAAGATAGTTTCTATCAAATCCCAGAAGTGTTGATAGAAAATAGATGAGAAACCATCTGGACCAGGGAATTTTTTAGGGAAAAAGGAGAACACAATCAATATAATATCATCATATGCCAAAGGGGAGGTCAAGGCATTATTTATTTCTGCAGTGACCAAAGTGAGGAATTTCTCCAGAAGAACTCCTCACTTTCTTAATCCTTCTGAAGGTCTTCCGGATAAAGGAGCTTTAAATGATCCACAACAACTTTCTTAATGTCCTCAAATTCAGTGAGTGTCTGCCCCCCATGCTGAATTTGGGATATGTTGTTTTTTATTTCCCTAAACTTTTCATGTTTAAGGAAAATCTTTGTGTTCCTATACCCTGCCCAGAGCCAATTGTTTCTAGATTTTAACCTCTAGTATTATTCTTGTCATCTGAGAAGTGCATGGAGAGCCTTGAAGGTTTCAACTTCTTTTTGGAAGTCCATCTGGTTGACCAGGGCAGTCTCAATTTTCCCCTGAATAGATGCTAGATGGTGCTCCATATCATTTATTGCATATTTCCTTTCATATTTATTCTCCTTGAGCCACCGCTTAATATCACCTTTTACTATTTTGATTTTGGATTCCCAGAGAGAGATTTGGGTGCCCTCCACCCAAACTGACCATGAAAGAGAGACTATATCATAGAACCCTAAAGAGTTCAACCAAAGGGGGTAGAACCTAAAGGGGATAGGTCCAATATAAAGGGAGGGCGAGATGACAAGGAAATTAGGACGATGGTCCAAGTCGCACCAAGGAAGGATAAAGGATTTCAAAAACAGATTCAAGGTAAGAAGGCTATCAGAAGAAAGGAAACAATAGATCCTAGAAACTATATGGCCCAGGCCTTTGAATTTATTATTCCATTTATAAAGGTATTTATAAGGTTTGACTAAGATTGAGTATTAAATCCTCCATGTTTTCTTGTGAGGCATCTCGGACAATGGAGCCTCCCTGTTTCTCGTTTTGGCCCATAGAGGTATTGAAGTCACCTCCCAGGATACAATTGCATCCATAATCATAGTTTTCCAACTCTATCAAGGACTTCCAACACTCTTGTTTCTCTCTAAAGTGAGCAAGCATATATATATTGATTACAATACAGTTCTGTTGCAACTCTAAAATTTTAAAGGTAGTTGTAATCCAGTGGGTTTTTTTAGAGAGCTTACCAGTTGTATTTGAGTTGGATTCCATAACATGCAAAGGCCTCGCGAAGAACCTCTAAAGTTTTCCTCTAGCATACTAATTTTCCCCCAAATTTTGGACTAATTGGAGGAGATTTATGCTTCACCTAACTTCGTCTTTTGGAGGAGGGTGACTACTAGTCTTTCCTTTTGAATAAGTGATTTCACTTCCATTATTCTTTTTCCAGATTCTAGGCCCCTACAATTCTAGGAGATAATATTCATTATTTACTCTTTGAGGCAGGCATCCTTTTCACAGGGCCTACTATACTTCCTTTTTTGCCTCCTTTGGCCCCCAAGTCTGCTAACCGTCGAGGGATGGTGTGCTGAAAACCCAACTCTTTATCGTTTTCTATTTGTTCCATTCATGTCTCTTTTTTTTTTTCCCGTTCTGATCTTCTTACCTTTCTATCCATATCTCTAACTCTTGCACCTTTTGATTCCTCATATGCTGAGCTTGCTAGTATTTCTATTCATGTTAGTTCCTTTGAATATACTAACTCTTCTTCATCTTCCTCTTCATTTGTGGTGTCTTCTAAGTTACTAGATATTTCTAGGCTTATGGGGATTTCTTTCTACTTTTTTATGGTCAAGGAGAGCTTAGTAGCCTCAAGACCACTGAGGTCGGGAACTTTTAGGGAAAGGGAAGGGCCTCCATCCTCCTGGATAGGTGTCAGGGTTGCATACCTATTTTATTCCTTAGCATCTCCACCCTCCAGATTAGAGGCCCCCATGGGAGGGATAGGCATGCTTTGGCTCAAACCCGCATTCTAGGGGGTAGCCTTTGCATTTGTTGGGGGCCCATTATTCTGCTTTGAGTTCCCCTTTTTCCGTTTAACTTTGTGTAATTGTTCATTCTTTCTCCTTACTGGTTCTCTGATGAGTCTTGGTGCTTTGGGAAGCTTTTGGCGAAATGCTCGTATTCATGGCAAAGTTTGCATTTGAAAGGAAGTTGATCATAGTCCACTTCCTTAACATGCGTCCAACTGTCCATACAAAGATTGATGACAGTTGGGAGCCATTTTTCTAGGTCTACTTCCACACAAATCCTTGCAAAAGCAAAGAGACCGTCCTTTGGCTTAGCACAATCTATATACTTCCATAGAGAGTTCTCAATCAAACAAAAGGTTGCATCTTTCCAACAATGGAGGGGGAGATAGGGAAGCTTCACCTAGACGGGGACTGAAGAAGGAACATCACTGTCCTGGTTGAAGCTAGGACTCCACCTATCCAAATAAATACCTTGGACTCCCATGAAATAAGGGCCACTCCTGAATACCAAGTCACAATCCAACTTGTTTTCAAAGTAGAAAGTGTAGAAGCCCTTACCATAGAATGGTTGGATGACCTCTCCTTTGATGAGTGGATTTTAGTTATTCTCTATCCAATACCGAACCAAGTGTGGAGAGGGACAGAGACCCATGAACTAACCAATAAGGCCTAGTTCCACAAGCTACAAGGCACGAGAGCGAGCTTGAGGGACACTAATCTCAATCTTTGGAATCACATCCTTCTTTTTAACAAAACGAGAAGGGCCTTGCTTTTGGAACTTGGGTGCAGAAGCAACCAGGGAGTTGAATGATCCAGGTGGATATTGGTGGCCACCCGCCAATTCCACTTGGAACCCCGCCATTGTTTCTTTCAGTTTTTCATTTTCCTCAATTGTAGTAGTTTACTATTTTTAGCAGTTTTTCGGGTCTTAAACTTCCAGAGCCATTTTCAGGCCCTAAACGACGTTTTTTGGCAATCTACCGTTAGTAATTTTTTGATAAAATCATCATTTCCGTCGTAGTCCTCGAAGAGATCTTTCCTGTTATGAAACCAGCTCACAAAAAGATAGAAAAGAGAGATCAACGCCTTAGAATTCAGCCTCTTCGAGGGGGCAGCCTCCTTTACATTACACAAATGAACAATTCTTGGATGATTCAAATGACAAAACCTCCTTTCTATATATAGGAGTCTAAGGAGTCACAATATAACCCAACTGACCTAACAATAATAATATAAAGCCACAAAAATAACAATAGAGGGATTCTATGGGGCATAGTAATAACAATATGGGGACAATAGGGGCACAACAATATTACTAAGGGATACAACTACAATAGTAATGGGGTAATCACTAGTATTATAGGGACCAAACATGCCCCTCTCCTTCAAAAAAGTGTTGTCCTCAACGCTTGAGTAGTTCTGGATGCTTCTGTATAAAATTCTCATCCTCCCATGTGGAATCTTCAGCGGATAAGTTCTTCCACTTGATAAGATACTCCGAAATTGATCGATTTTGTAACTGTCAAGTTCTTGTTTCTGTGACTGCTTCTAGTTCCAATATAATTTTTCCTTCCTCGTCAAGTTCTGGCAATATTGTTTGAACTGGGAGCTTGTCGCCTATAACCTTCTTTAAACATGAAACATGGAAAACTGGGTGCAATCGAGAAGCTGCAGGAAGCTCCAATTTGTATGCCATAGTACCAATCTTTTGCAACACCTTGTATGGGCCATAATACTTTGGTGATAATTTGTTATCATTCTTAGCTTGCTTGAGGGACATTTTCTTATATGGTTGTAGCCGTAGGAATACCCAATCACCTACATCAAAACTTCTTTTGCT
The DNA here is from genome assembly GCA_031772625.1 of Pinus tabuliformis. Lineage (NCBI taxonomy): Eukaryota > Viridiplantae > Streptophyta > Pinopsida > Pinales > Pinaceae > Pinus > Pinus tabuliformis. The sequence goes on along the minus strand of CM062813.1, from coordinate 392,696,009 downwards.
ACGATGTTGATCTGCCTGTTGTTTCATTATATTCTGTGCCAACACGAGGTTATCCTTTAAGAGTTGGAGGACTTGTTGTTGATGTTCGATGTGATGTTCCACTGCTTGAACCTTAGAATTTTCTCTTAAATATGATGTGATGGATGGTGGCTGATATCCATAAAGTGCCATAAATGGGGTCATTTTTGTTGCTGTATGGAAGGAAGTGTTATACCACCATTCAGCCAGAGGCAACCATTTGACCCATTGTGTCTGTTTATCAGATACAAAGCAACGGAGATATCCTTCCAAACATTTGTTTACTATCTCAGTTTTCCCATCAAATTGAGGATGATAAGATGAGCTATGAGCTAAATGAGTACCAAGACAAGAAAATAATTATGTCCAAAAATTTCCAGTGAAAATGGGATCTCTGTCACTTACAATAATCTTTGGGTTTTCATGTAGCTTTTGCATTGTTTCCATAAATGCAATAGAAACTGTACTAGCTTTAAATGGATGTGGTAATGCACAAAAGTGTGCATACTTGGTAAGTCTCTCAACTACCACCATGATGACACTCTTTCCCTCAGACTTGGGTAAACCTGTGATAAAATCCATTGAAACCTCCTCCCAACGTTGGCTTGGAATGGATAAAGGTTGTAATAGACCCAGTTTCTTAATTGTTTCAACTTTATTTTGTTGGCAAACCAAACATTCCACCACAAACTTTTGAATATCTGATTTAAGGCCCTCCCAAAAAAATTCCTTCTTAACTCTGTGGTAAGTTTTTAAAAATCCTGAGTGCCCTCTTAAGGGAGAAGTGTGCAATTCCATAAGAATCTTTTGTTTTAGCTAGGAATTCTTACAGAGGTATAAGCGATCTTTGTACCATAATGAATCATTTTGCCAGCTAAATGTATCATACGTACTGGAGTCTTGTTGTAACTTTCGAATAAGTGCCCACACTTCTTCGTCATTCTTCCATTCCTCCCTTGTTTTATTTATCCAATCTGGTTGGATAATAGAAATGGCGCACAACAATGCTTCCACATCCTCATCCTTTCTTGAGATTCCATCTGCCACCACATTTTGCTTCCCTTTTTTGTAGATGATTTCAAAGTCATAACCCAACATCTTTGTGACCCACTTTTGTTGCTCTTCAGAGGATAATCTTTGTTCTAAAATGTATTTAAGGCTATCATGATCCGTTTTACCTTGAAGAGTCTTCCCATTAGGTAGGGTCGCCATTTCTTAAGTGCATGGAGTATTGCCAACATTTCCTTCTCATAAATAGCTTTGTGTAAAAACTTTCCCTTGATTGGACAACTTTCAAAAGCAATGGGTATTTCATCTTGCATTAAAACAGCACCAATTCCATTTCCTGAAGCATCACATTCCATAATAAAGGTTTTTGTGAAGTCTAGTGTAGCTAAGACCGGTGCTTGGCACATTGCCTCTTTAAGATGCTCGGAGGCCTTTGTTGCTTCTGGAGTCCATGAAAATGCATCTTTCTTCAATAATGTTGTTAGAGGTGCTGCTATTCTCCCATAATTCTTAACAAACTTGCGATAATACCTGTCAACCTGAGAAATCTTCACAGATGCTTTATGGATGTGGGGATTTTCCATTCCTTAATGGCTTTAATTTTTCTAGGGTCTACCTTAACTCCTTCATGAGATACAATATGACCCAGATATTCCACCTCTTGTACTGCAAAGAAACTTTTGGAACTTTTTGCATATAATTGTTTCTCCTCCAATAGTTGTAGCACTCTGTCAACATGTTCAACATGATCCTTCCAAGACTTGTTGTAGATTAGTATATCATCAAAAAATACTAAGACAAATTTTCTAAGGAATGGTTTGAAAATGGAATTCATCAAACCTTGAAATGTTGAAGGTGCATTGGTAAGGCCAAAAGGCATGACCAAAAATTCATAATGACCCTCATGAGTTCTAAATGCTATTTTCGGAATGTCTTCAATCTTCATTCTGATTTGATGATATCCTTAACGAAGATCCAACATGATGAAGTAAATTGATCCATGCAATTCATCCAGTAATTCATCAATGACAAGAATGGGAAACTTATCTTTAATAGTGAGCTTGTTGAGCTCCCTATAATCCGGACACATGCACCATGATTCATCCTTCTTGTGCACCAATACTATTGGAGTAGAGAAAGAACTTTGACTCGGTTGAATTATACCAGCCTCTAGCATTTTTGCAACCATACGTTCAATTTCACTCTTTTGGGAATAGGGATATTTGTACGGCCTGATGTTTGGAGGAACACTTCCTAGAATCAGATGAATAGCATGATCATGATCACGAATAGGTGGGAGACCTTTGGGAGTCTCAAATACCTTGGAATGATTGTCCAAGGCTTTTTGGAGATCTGGAGAAATAGATGATTCCAATGTGGAAACATCTAGCGAACATAATTGTGAAATTACACCTCTTTGTTCCTTTTTTAGAAGATTTATCATACCGTTAGAGCTGATTATCTTTCCCGGTTTCCCTGCAATACCCCTTAATTCAACTTCCTTTCCTTCCACAGAAAATTTCATGAAAAGTTCTTGAAAATTAAAAGCTATTGTACCCAAGGATTGTAGCCATTGGACTCCTAGTACAACATCAGCACCTCCCATTGGAATGGAAAGCATTGGGATAGTCAATACATATTCTCCCATGGATAGCTTGATATTATGGCATTTTCCAAAGAAATTTATTGTTCCTCCATTTGCAGCCATCACTTGACACTCTAGTGCTAGATATAAGAAGCAATTCAATTCTTTTGCTACCTTACAATGAATAAACTTGTGGGTACTTCCTGAATCAATCAACACTATTACCTTTTTCTTCTTGATTTGTCCTTCTATCTTGATGGTTTGAGGAGTGGTAATTCTCACCAATGCATTACAAGATATGGTTGGATCCATTTCTTCTTTATCTAGGCTTTGTTCTTGGAGTATATCCTCTTCTTTTGACCTTTCTTGCTCCTTTTCTTCTTCCTCTTCACAATCTATGTAGAATAATTTCTTCTCAGCACACTTATGACCTTTAGTGTATTTGCTATCACAACTGTAACAAAGCCCTTTTGCTCTTTTTTCTTCCAATTGTTGTGGTGTCAACCTTATAGGTTGTGGAAGACTAGGAGCAACAACACTTCCATCTTTATAGTTGTGAGTGGTATGCTTCTTGGTTGCCATAATTTTGCTTTCCATTTGTCTTGCTAACCTGAATGCCTTCTCTAATGAATCAGGTTCCCAAAGGCGAACATCATGTTGGATATCATCCTTTAAATTCCCTATGAACACATCAATCCTATGCTCCTCTGGAATATTTTTTACCCTTATGTTCAATTTTTGGAACTCCTCAATGTGCCCCATTATTGAACCCTTTTGTTTGAGACTTATCAATTGGCTAAAAAAAGTGTTGCTTTTTGTATCCTCATAATATGCTGTCAATTATTCCGTACAAATTGCCAAAGTGATAATTTTTTTATGAGAGAAAAGCCATTGATACCATACAAGCTGATTTGGTTCCAAATATAAAGTTGCAATACGTACCTTTTGTGTGTTTTGCACATTATTGAGATCAAAAAATTGCTCCATCTGTAATATCCATGTTGCGGGATCCTTGCCATCAAACTTCCTCATATCGATTTTTGGAATATGGTGGGTCTTCGATCCAACATTAGAGTCTATGGAATCATGATTAACATTTCTTTTGTTCTCATCATGAGTTTCCTTTACTACCCTTTCACCATTAGTGACCATTTCTTGTAGCAACTTATTCATATTTATCTTCAATTTTTCCATCTTATCATCCATGCCATCAATTTTAGCGTCCATGCCATTCATCTTAGCTTCCATGCCATCCATCTTAGCTTCTACACCTTTCTTTAAACAATCCATCTTAGCTTCTACACCTTTCTTTAAACCATCCATCTTAGCTTCTACATGTTTCCTTAAACCATCCATCTTAAATTCTGTTGCTTTTGGTGCAAGTGACACTTGTTGCACTTGGTCTCGTAATTTTGATATATCATGTTGCATTTCTTCCTCTTCCTCATGATTCATGCTAGAGCTTTCAGGTTGCTTACTAAGTGTTTGCATTTTCTTTCCTCGGGGTATCAATTACCGATTCAAACTAATTTTTCAAACCAAGCTTATGCAAAAATTTAAAAAAAACTACACACCTTTTTTCACTTTTTAAAAGCTTGATATTGAATCTGATGTATCTCTGTTTTCGAATCATCTAGTTCTAAAATTGCGATTTGTAGCAGCCCTCTGTGTCCTCTTTCCAATGCCACCAGTCTGATCGAAATTGGATTCTCCAAGGAAGAGTTATGCACAATCTCACAAGATGACTTGATCATAGACTAGTTCAGTAGAGCGAACTTGTACGACGTGCCACGAGTCACTATTTCGACCTTTGGCTCTAAAAATATATACATGAAACTACAATTCGTCCTCTTTCTGTACCTTCTTATGAAATTTCAATCTGATGCTCAGAGAGAAAGTTATGATGATTTTCCCCAGGTCACCTGTTTGGAATGTAATTCAGGTGTCTGCAAAAAGACCAACTTCCTCAGATCATATCTCCACAAATATAGTGCGAAAAGCTCTAAAATTTGAACCTGAGATTTAGCGCGATTTCTTCTCAAATGCGTTTTTTTTTAGCTTCTGAAACATCGCAGAAAAAAATTTATAGCGAAAATTCCATGATGACCTTTTTGGAGCAGCAAAACCCTAGAATCCAAAGCTCTGATACCAAATGTTATGAAACCAACTCACAAAAAGATAGAAAAGAGAGATCAACGGCTTAGAATTCAGCCTCTTCGAGGGGGCAACCTCCTTTACATTACACAAATGAAAAATTCTTGGATGATTCAAATGACAAAACCTCCTTTCTATATATAGGAGTCTAAGGAGTCACAATATAACCTAGCTGACCTAACAATAATAATATAAAGCCACAAAAATAACAATAGAGGGATTCTATGGAGCACAGTAATAACAATATGGGGATAATAGGGGCACAACAATATTAATAAGGGATACAACTACAATAGTAATGTGGTAATCACTAGTATTATAGGGACCCAACATTTCCAATGGGGTATCATGCGTGTCAAATGGAGATAATATGATCAAGTCACGACCCCGGGAAGTTGGTTGTCCAACTAACCCCAACGGGGCCCATAAACTCTTGGTGTTACATCTCCTTGGGTTATGGTTTTGGTTCTTTAGGGTTTCCTCTTATTTTTCAATAATAAAAAGGCCCTTGAGCCTCATTGTAAGGTAGTTCATAAGCATGTAGCCGCGACATCTCTTCTTAGGGACAAACTACCATCGCCCGAGCTAGTTTATTTCCATTTCTGTCACTAAGCATATTTCAGTATTTTACATTAATGAAATGAAGTATTATTTCTATTGCATCTCTGTATTTATGGTTATATCTGTAGTTTTTTGTGTTCCTGTTTAAATTTGGATCAGTGGTATCAGAGCGGTCTTCTCTTTCTCTGCTTTTCTTTGCATGTTCCCAACGAGGTCGGGATATAAGGAGTTAGGGCTTGAACTGTGTTGGCGCATTGGGGCCTGACCCAGGTTCGGAGTTAATTAGCCAAACAGATCCCTATACTACTTTCCCTTTCGGCAACAGTCCGCGGAGTGTAGACTAATGTCTCACCCGAAGTAGTATCGGGGGGTGCTGGAACCAGGTTTCTGCACCCTTGAGATGTAAGAGGGGTTGATTTGGTCCAACTGAGAGTCTCTTCGCACAGGTTACTTCACGCACTTCCCTGGCCTTCACACCATGATATATTCGCCTTCATGCAGTCCTAACCAGGGGCTCAGGGGCTTATGCACTGCTGGAGCAGTGATCTGTATTAATTCCCTAAGTCACACCAGAGATCTTACTTATCTTCTTACACTAGTTATTTATCTTCGCATAACCGGATTCTTTATGTTATATTTATTCAGCACATTCACATGAGTTCACGGAGTAAATAAACAGTAAACTTGCAATTCATACCCAATAATAGATAGGACAGGAAAAGATACATAGAAATATGGTAAAATTTCTCTTTTATTAATGCTTCCAATGGTTACAGACTCGACCTGCCCTGCACACTCAGCTGCGAACTACTAGGCCTCTGCGCACTTAGCTGCAGAGCCTTCTCCTACCCTACGACCCAAAGACACAACTTACATTTTGACTTAATGCTTATTTTTCTTCTATTGATTCTTCTCTTGATTGTTCTCTCTTACACTTAGAGCCTCGCTCTATTTATACAATCCCATGGTCCGCGGACCATGGTAGATCTTTCAAACCAACATTACATTACAAAAACAAGGGTGGATAACCCTATGACTCTATTATGACTTCATGCTTCGCGCCCACAAATCGCGGAGTCTTTACAATGGACTTAGTCAAAACTTGGGCTTTAAGCCCAAAAACATGCCTTGGGGGGATTCCACGCCCAACAGGCTCCCAACACAAATATCATGACTCGCCCTAGAGTCACTCTATCAGTGTGGAGATCCTTGTGTGGAGACCATCCAACTTTGCTCGAATGACTGCAAGGTCACAGCGCACTGAGTGGTTGCCTGCTAAATCTCCTGTACACATTGTTCCGAGGCCGCGGTGTGAGAACTGCTTCTCTAGATCTGTTCCTATGTTCCCTACACCTGTTTATAGTCTTGGGCCTTCTTCCAGCTACTTGGAGTGCAAAGACTATGCTTCTATCGTCTAGTCAGATAGTCGGGTCACCCGTGTATGGCTTCAATTGACTGCCATTCACTTTGCCTGGGAAAGGTTCTCCATTTAGCTTTACCAGCTGCACTGCACCTCCGTCTATGACCTCCTTAACAACATATGGTCCCAACCAATTCATTCTAAACTTTCCCAGGAATTTATCAAACTCACTATCATACAGTAACACTAAATTGTTTACCTTGAAGGTGCGCAACTTAATATAGCGATCGTGCTAGGCCTTTTCGCGCTACTTTTGTACCTGCTGATGGAAGCCAGCCAGGAACTGTTCCTCTTCAAATTCTTCCAACTGCATGAGCCTCTCTTCTAGGGCTCCACGGTCCGTCATACCTGTGAGTGCTGTTATGCGCAAACTAGGCACAATATACTCCATTGTTATGACAGCTTCCACACCACAGACCAACCGGAAAGGTGTCTATCCCATCAGTTTCTTTCACGTTGTCCTATAAGCCCATAGTATTATAGGAACGCGCAGGTCCCAATCACTCTGCTACACGTTGCAGACTTTGGTCAACGCAATCTCCAGTATTTTTTTGAATGCTTCTACTGTCCGATTAGCTTGTGAGCGATACATTGTGCTTTTCTAATGATACACCTGAAACTCTTCTGTTAGCATGTTGATTGCTTCATTCAGGAAATGTGTACCACCGTCACTCATCAAGATCTTCAGACATCCAAATCAAGTCAATACATGTTCGAAAAAAACTTCACAGTCGTGGCGGTCGTGCAATCTTTTATCGGCTATGCTTCTGCCCAACGAGTCAAATACTCTGTCGTGGTGATAATGTATCTCGCGCCCATATTTCCTTGAGGTTTGATAGGTCCTACAAAGTTGATCACCCACTTTTCAAAGGGCTGCAATGTCATTTGAGGATTCAAAGGCATCTCATCCCTCTGTGATGGTTTACCTATTCTTTGACATATATCACATGCCTTACAGTGTGCTTTTGAATCCTGATAAAGGGTTGGCCACCACAACCTTGTGCGGAGAATCTTTTGCACGGTTGCTCACCCTGCATAGTGTCCTCCTGCAACCCCCTCATGCGCTTCCGCGAAGATCTAACTTTGTTTGAATTCAGGTACATACCTTCGCAGTATCTCGTCATTGCCCATCTTATATAGGTGCCCCGCGATGACAGAAAAATCTGCCGCGCGCACCACCTGTTCCCTCTTTTGCTAGATGGAGTATTCTTTCGGTGCAGTTCCTATCGTCAAAAATTGGATTATATATTCAAAGTGTCCATCCGCTACGTGCACAAAAAAGAGTTGTGCGTCAGGTAATCCTTCTTCCAAACTAGTAGGTTCCTCTCCCGTCTCAATGCACGACAAGTGATCCGGTCCCGCGTTCAGGCGTCTAGGTGTCACAACGACCTCCAAATCATATTCTTGGAACAAGAAGAGCCACCTGCATATGCGCCCCCCCAACAAAGGCTCATTGACCAAGTATTTCAGAGTGGAATGGTCTATATACATCTTGAAGTGTCCCCCTAACAAATAGTGCCAATATTTTTGGAGTGCGTACACCATAGCCAATCCCTCGTGTTCAGTGGTGGAATAGTTCTTTTATGCTTTAGACAATCTCTGACTCGCGAATGTGATAGGGTGATCCAAGCCCTCTCCACCCTCCTGTGTTAGTATCGCTCCCAGCACTATACATGATGCATCAACGTGGACGTGAAACTCCTTGTCCCATTTTGGGAAGACTAGGATCGGCGCAAAGGCCAATTTTTCTTTTAGTACATCCAGGCTCTTCATGTAGTCATCATTACAGCAAAACGTGATATCCTTTTTCAACAGCTTCTCCATCGGCGTGGTGATCTGGGCATAGCTTTTGATGAACTACCTATAATACCTCGTATGTCCCGAGGTAGCACGCAGCTGTTTGACATTTCGCTACGCTTCCAAATTCAGAATTACCGCAATATTCGCATGGTCTACCATCAGTCCTTATTTTCAAACCACATGTCCCAACATGTTCCCAAAGGGAACGAGGAATGTACACTTCTTGAGGATCAACGCGATTTGGTGTCGTTGGTAGGTATCCAACATCAAGCATAAGCTCGCTACATGGTGCTTAACCAATCCAAATATGGTCCAATCATCCAGATAAACCTCCAGGAACTTGTGGATATATTCCTTGAATGTTGCAACAACTATGCGCGAAAAGATGACCAGCGCGTTCTTCAGCCCAAACAGCATTACGATATATTGAAAGCAACCCCATTCAATCGCGAAGGTTGTCTTACTCCTATCTTCTGGTGCGATTTTTATCTGGTGGTACCCTGAGAATCCGTTAGTGAAAGAATATTCTTCCTGCCCCCCCCCCCCCTCCACATTTTCCAGTACTTCGTCTGTGAATGGAGTTGGGAATGGGTCATGCACACATGCGTCATTCAATTTTCTGAGGTCCATGCATATTCTTATCTCACCCTTCTGCATCTTTTCCTACACTACCATAGGGCTTACCCAATAGAATTCTTCCACCAGCTCAATGATTCCAGCTACGAGCATCTTGTCTAGTTCCATGCGGACTTTCTCTTTCTACTTTAGATTCAATCGGTAAGGCCTCTGCTTAACTGGCTTCGCATCAAGATTTAATGTGATCTGCATCATTCCTAAATCTCTGATGATTCCTTTCAAGTCCGTGATCTTGGTGGGGAACTGTTATCACCCCAAGAAACTCACCTAGGTTGTAGATTAGTGATGCTCGGGAACATTACAAATTCAACACAAAGTTGGATAAATGGTGGATGAATGAAACAAATGATGCATATTCAAGCCAGATAACCACTCCTACTATGCTAAACCCTGGACATGGGTGAACACCCCCATACTACAAGGCTTTTAAGCACCAATTACTCACAGTTTAAAGAAAGTGTGATGATGGAGAACACTGACTACACCAGCAGATGCACAAGACCCTGTGATGACCAGCTGCAACCAGTAAGGAGGTCTATAAATCTATTTCCTAATGCACAGATAGGATGACAGCTCTTTGGCATTAAAACAACATAAACTTGCATACACATTCAATAACATTAACTAGATTCTAACACAGAGGTGGGATGACAGCCCCTCTAATGCTAAACATCAAGAGCACATGAACAAATGCATAACAGTCACAACCTGGAACAAAGAAGAAGAAGTGGAAAGTGATAAATTAACAGCAAAAGAAGCTTGCATTAGCTGAAAATGAAGACCAGAAGCTACAGGTATCACAGTAGTTACAGTCTCCAGAAGTTGAACTTTACATCAAAATAACATTCATCAACCATCAACCCTCTGTCTTCTGGATATATATAGAGGTTGATTACAAAAAAAACACTCTGTTGTGTTACATGAGGAGGGGTCATAATGGACCACCAACACATATTAACTCTTCTAATGGATTGTTTGCTACAATCTGATTGTCTTAATGAACAAATCGACCTTTCTTTAGTGCTCTGCAGTCCTTGTCTGAGTAGGTGGCGTATAATATGGAACATGCTCCATCACTGATAAATGCTTAAACTGCTCGAGGGTGTCCCTTTTTGTCCTTCGGTCATTCTGTCTTTTAAATGCGGTTGTTGAAGCTTTACTATGCAGGGTACAAGTAGCTGGCCTCATTTCTCCCTCGGATGCACTGGACAGGCTAAGGACACGGGCAATATGGTGGAGGCTTGACTGCGACGGGGACAAGGCCCTGCCGTTGGATCGCGTGGTTCAACGGCGAGGATCTGTCGAAGGGGAAAATCAGGCAGAAACGGGTCAAACAGGTGTGGGCCATCGGATGGCATAGATCAACGGCGGAGATCGCTAGATGAGGGGTATCGGGAGGTAGCGGATGGGCGAATGTGGGCAGAGACCATTATGAGCCATCGGATCGCGGTCGGGTAGATCTGACGGCGATCGGGTGCGAAATGTGCACGGAAATTAACAATAGGGAAGACATGCGGACGGCGGTAAGCAGTTTCCCCGCACCTCCTTTGAGGCTACAGTGGTTTCCATATAAACTCGTACGATCCAATAAAGCAGTAACATGTGGTAGCAGGAAACCACTGCAATCGCACGTTAATGGGCGGGCAGGTCATGCGAGGAGGGCTTGCGACTACCGTGCGATCATGCGACGGACAGTCGGATGGCGAGAAAAGTGCGCGGGGTTTAATCGTACAGGAAAAAGGGCTGTGACCATTGGATCGCGACGATCAACGGCTATGAACGAAGGATGCTATATGGGCGAGGTTTCGTGGGTTAAGCACCCAGTCTTTAGGAAATGTAGGTTTATGGGATAAAAATGAATTCACGCTGATTTTTGAAAGAAAACAGGGCTTGTTACACATCAATTTGTCACTGTTTGTCACCGTCCCTGTTACCCCTCACCCGCACACTGGAGGACTCATTCCGAGACCTGTGAGAAGTGACATCACCTGAAACCACTTGCATCGTATTCCTCTAAGTATGAGCTTCATATGCCCTGAAGACATCTCCTGCAGAATACCCATGAAAACAGCTCTTTTTGCATTAGCGCGGGTCCACAGTTTACTGCCCGCGCCAATGAGGGAAATCCTCTAAAGAGGGCGCGCTATTGGCGCTCTGTCTCAGAGTCGCACTCGCGCCAACCGAATTGAGTAAAGTTTTCAACCAACAAGCTTCTGAAGGTTCTCCTTAACCCATTCACCAACTGAATCTATGTTGAGCTAGGATGGTTTGGCTTCGAATCTCCATAGAAGGGAAGTGGTTTGCCACCTTTCATGGAAGTTTCCAAGTGATAAAGCCAATCCCATGAATAATGTGGTTGATCCTATCTCTTTCCTCTCTATCTATAAAAGCTTGTCTCTATGCCTTGAGCAAGCTAGTTCCAGTTCCAGCATAGTGATAGAGAATACCAGGAATTCAAGAGTTTGAAGCTGCAAGAGCCTTCTTTGCACCCATAAGGCCAAATCTAAGTGAGGAGATTCTTTTCACCTAAGAGAGAGAGGCTTGTTTCCCATCCCAACAAGCATTGCAAGACTTGTGTAGCTGACTACCCAGCCAAAGGAGGATTTGATGTCAGAACAATGGTTGTATTCTTCTTTGTTATTTATCAATAATAGATGACTATCATTATGGTTCCACTCTCATTGTCTTATGATTGATGTTGAGTTATATCTTTTCTGACTGATATATAGTTGCATCTATTGGATTTTATGCTTGTATTTGTGTTGTTCTTTGCATGTGCAGGTGTCCAATCATGGAGATCGTGGGGATCGTGACCGGCTGAGGCAAAGGAACGAGGGCGACGTCTCTTCTACGAATATTAGCGTTGGAATCCAAGTAGGTTCTCATCATCCACTTTTTATTTGCAATTAGGAACTTGTGTGGTAGCATTGTTTGATTGTTGCTAGACCTGGTCTGGGCTAGTAGGTATCATCTCTGTCCGCAGAGAGGATTTACCTCCACAACAGGGCTAGCGGGGAAAGAAGAAGTTTTAGGAGACAAAAAAGAGAAAGCGAGGCTCAGAGAAAACAAGGGATTATGCAGAGTTATAAGGAGAACGAGGAAGAAAAGGAAACCAACTACTGTAAGCATTCATAGGGCACGGAACAACACTATCACACCTGTTTTCAATCCATCGAATGTCACATAATGTAGCAGAGCTAACACTCACTCCTTCTGGGGATGAGATCCTCCCTGTGAGGTCTCAAGAACCTGCAGACCAATGCCTTCATACAAAACCAGCTTAAAAACATTTGCCTAGTATCCATTGGGCATGGAGTCAAACCAAGTCTACACTAAAACCTGAAAAAGAAACTGCTTACGATCATTAAGGCCTGAGAGCCTTAAACAACATAAATATCGAAAACTGGCCAACTAATGGGCCATCAAAATTGTTTCTCCTTCTCTCGACCCCCTTCATCATAGAGCTGCAAAACAGGATCGGTTTGATCATCTACCTCAAATAGTTTAGGACATTTGAGCTTAATAGGTAAATATGGATCAACTTTCATCTCCCTTCTGTGTATTCTCCTCGGATGTTTTTCATGGGAGCCTTTGTACACCTGCTGAATAACCTTTGTTGTTGTGTACTTAACTTTGTCACCTGTGGCCTGCACAATTAATATGAATGGCAAACCAATGTATTCTTGTGTGGAGGACTCACAAACATCATCTACTCCTTTATTTTTCTTAGAACAATCCTCATCCAAGGAGGAGTCCCGCAACTATACACCCTCTTCCTTTGTCATCTGACAAGCTGCCACTTTAATCTGCGTGGATACCTCCAGGGCAGGTGTCAGAATATCAAGACTAAGATGATCAGTTTCAGACTTGGGCTTTGAATCATGGCCTGCCTCAGAGTTCAGGGAGCAACTTTGAGGGAATTTCACTTGGGCAGACAAAGAAACAAACGATGATGGGGAGCTTTTTTCTCCCTCTTTGATCACTGGGCAGGGGACAAAAGCAGGTTGACTAATTTGCAGATCTGCATAGCCATGCGAAGATGAGTTGGCTTCAGGCACAGATTCTTGAAGGATGAAGGGGTTAGCTGCTGATTGTTGTTGCTGATAAGCTTGTTGTTCTACAGGTACAACAAACTGACAAGAAGTGCCTTTGGATAATGCTTCTTCGTATGCAGCTCTGGTTAGGAAAGGAGCACCTCCCAAACCATGGACCTCCTCCTCTTCATCATGATGCTCTTCTTCCATGACTATATTTTGACAAAGGGTCTTCACCCTTTGATCTTCGTTTGCATCTCTGTTTCTTTGCAAAATCTGGAACTGCTCATGTGTTCCTCTATAAGGATTTGGCTTTGAAAGAGTAAAGGAACAAGGAGCTCCTGCTTCCTCAGAATACTGCTCAGCCTTTAATTTGGAAACTTCAGAGGCCAAAAATTCTATCATCCTAGCTAGTTCATCAGTCTCAGGCTCTGAGGATGATGAGGACTCACCTCCCTATCTTCTCTTTTCAGCATCACCTTCAATTTTTTCTGCAGCCAGAATGTTCGATTCTACTTCAAAGGCTACATTTTGCATATCAGCCAAAGAAGCACATCTTCTTTCTCTTAACAGCAGGCAGAACTAAGAATTGAAAGCATTAACATAAGTGAGCATGGCAGAAGCAGGGGTGGGTCTTACTTCAGCTAGCATTCTACTATACATATGATTGAATCTGATGTTGATGTCACACAACAGCTCACCGTCTTCTCTTTGCAAGTTCCCAAATTCAGTATGATAAAATAGCAAATCTTTATTATTTCCCCAGTGCTTTAAAAACACATCATCTAGGGCCTCAATGTCTGTAATAGACCTAGGGGGTAATTCTCTAAACCATTTTCTAGCTTCCCCATCTAGGCTTTGGACAAAAACCCTCATCCAGACATCCTCTTCATTGATATCCAGGTTATCAGCATAGCTATAAAAGGCCTCTAAATGCTCTTCAGTTGTTACTCCTTCTACACCAGTAAACTTAGGCATAAATTCTTGATAATCTCCTGCAGGCATGGCATTCAAAGGGGTAGGCAAGACTAAGGGTCCATACCTAGCAGCAACTATTCTTTCTATCTTCGTGAGGGCTTGCTGGCCTGCCATGACTGAGGTATATGAAAGGATACTGGTGGATTGAGTGGTATGAATCAATGAAAAGAATGACAGAAACAGAGGAATATGATGGACAGCATGGAAATATTCTTTTTTTGAACTGGAATCTGAAAGGGAAATGAATGACTAAGGAGCTAAATGAATCTCTGAAGGTGACCTTTACTAACAGAGATACATGGAATTTTTAAGGCTTACCTGGTCCTGATGCTCCTTTCTATGATACTTTCTTCTGCTTAACGATCTTCTCAGGATCAAGCACTGGTTCAGCTGGTGATTTCTGTAGATATCTCTGGGCATGCCTCACAAACTGAGCCAGAACTGCAACATGGAGTCACCAAAGGTTGGTCTTCCTCCAGTGGAGTCGCTAGATAAATGATTACAACCAGAAATGTGCCCAGACCTTGTCTATCATCAAAATCTGGAACTGTGTCGTTCTCCCATGGAAGCTGAGCTTCAATCTCCTCTCCTCGGCAACGGCGCCAATTACTGTTATCACCCCAAGAAACTCACCTAGGTTTTAGATCAGTGATGCTCAGGAACATTACAAATTCAACACAAAGTTGGATAAATGGTGGATGAATGAAACAAATGTTGCATATTCAAGCCAGATAACCACTCCTACTATGCTGAACCCCAGACATGGGTGAACACCCCCAGACTACAAGGCTTTTAACCACCAATTACTCACAGTTTAAAGAAAGTGTGATGATGGAGAAGACTGACTACACCAGCAAATGCACAGGACCCTGTGATGGCCAGCTGTAACCAGTAAGGAGGTATGTAAATCTATTTCCTAATGCACAGACAGGATGACAGCTCTCTGGCATTAAAACAACAGAAACCTGCATACTCATTCAATAATACTAACTAGATTCTAATACAGAGGTGGGATGACAGCCCCTCTAATGCTAAACATCAAGAGCACATGAACAAATGCATAACAGGCATAGCCTGGAACAAAGAAGAAGAAGTGGAAAGTGAGCAATTAACAGCAAAAGAAGCTTGCATTAGCTGAAAATGAAGACCAGAAGCTGCAGGTATCACAGTAGTTACAGTGTCCAGAATTTGAACTTTACATCAAAATAACATTCATCAACCATCAACCCTCTGTCTTCTGGATATATATAGAGGTTGATTACAAAAAAAACACTTTGTTGTGTTACATGATGAGAGGTCATAATGGACCACCAACACATATTAACTATTCTGATGGATTGTCTCCTACAATCTGATTGTCTTAATGAACAAATCGACCTTTCTCTGGTGATCTGCAGTCCTTCTCTGAGCAAGTGGTGTATAATATGGAAAATGCTCCATCACTGATAAATGCTTGAACTGCTCGAGGGTGTCCCTTTTTGTCCTTCGGCCATTATGTCTTTTAAATGCGACTGTTGAAGCTTTATTATGCAGGGTACAGGTAGCTGGCCTCTTTTCTCCCTCGGATGCATTGAACAGGCTAAGGACAAAGGCAATATGGTGGAATCTTGACTGCGATGAGGACAAGGCTCGGTCATTGGATCGCGTGGTTCAACGGCGAGGATCTGTTGAAGGGGAAAATCATGCAGAAATGGGTCAAACAGGTGTGGGCTGTCGGATGGCATAGATCAATGGCGGAGATCGCTAGATGAGGGGTGTCGGGAGGTAGAGGACGGGCGAACGTGGGCGGAGACCATTATGAGCCATCAGATCACGGTCGGGCAGATCCGATGGCGATCGGTGGCGAAATGTGCGCGGAAGTTAACGATCGGGAGGACAGGCGGACGATGGTAAGTGGTTTCCCCGCACCTCCTTTGGGGCTGTGGTGGTTCCCGTATAAACTTGCGCGATCCAATAAAGCAGTAACATGTGGCAGCGGGAAACCACCGTGATCACGCGTTAACGAGCGGGCAAGTCATGTGAGGAGGGCTTGCGACTATCGTCCGATCGCACGACGGATGGTCGGATGGCGAGAAAACTGTGCGGGGTTTAATCGTGCAGGGAAAAGGGTTGTGACCGTTGGATCGCGACGATCAACGGCTACGAACGAAGGATGCTATATGGGCGGGGTTTCGTGGGTTAAGCACCCGGTCTTTAGGAAACATAGGTTTATGGGATAAAAATGAATTCACGCTGAGATTGAAAGAAAACAGGGCTAGCAGGGAATGAAGAAGTTTTAGGAGACAAAAGAGAGAAAGCGAGGCTCAGAGAAAACACGAGATTATGCATAGTTATAAGGAGAATGAGGGAGAAAAGGAAACCAACTACTGTAAGCATTCATAAGGCATGGAACAACACTATCACACCTGTTTTCAATCCATCGAATGTCACATAATGTAGCAGAGCTAACAGGAATAGGTCCTAGTATTCACGGAGTAACTCAGTGACTTTATCCACCATCACTTCATCCCAGTAGTCACCGAGCGTTGTGTACTTAGGTTCGGCTTCCGTACCAATGTTCACCAACTTTTTTTTATTGGCGTGGTTATGTCAAGGTCTTCAATCAGTGGCCCTTGAACCTCACGATAGCCTTCAGTTTCTAGAATTTAACTTTCCGCAGATCCTCGTCATCTTCTTCAGTTTTTACGTTATAACACTAGCATGCAGCTCAACTGGGTCGCCCATTCTGGATGAAGGAATTCTATTGGCTCCTGGGGAGTTTTAAAGATAGCTGCTTTTATTGCGTGTAGTGCATCACCAACAGTATCCCACCAATGATCCTCAAACATGAAGGTTAACAGGAACCCTTCACGCAAGATATCCCATTCACTCGTCCCATGGTGGAGCTCTGTCTCTATATAAATGTTCATGGGTATAATATCTATGGTATGACAGAATAGGTGCACCCACTCAGGTTGTGGCTCTTCCTCATATATCTTTGTCGACTTGGTGAGGTGCATGTGCGAATCATCTCGTCCGTCATACTTGTCTTTTAATCACATTTGAGGCTTCCCAAATCACATGCACATCATTTTCCTGCATTCGCACCAGTCCTCAAGACTTCCTTGGTGCGTACCCCACCACCTCACGGGCATAGCGCGTAGTACCCATTTTAAAGCCTCGAAACGTTGTTATTCCAACACCTCTCTTTCGAATCTGTTCAGGAAGTCATCTACCTCGTTTAACCCATCATACATAGGCAAATCCCTTACCTCTGTTGATACATAGCGCAATGATCTCATCATCATGTTACAGTTCAGTGTGATTACCTTGTGTAACCAGTTCTGCCATCGCTTTATCTCCTCGTCATAATCTGATGTACAGGAGCTTTTGTGCTCCCATGAGATTCGTCCATTCGCGGTGGGATTTACCCAGTCTTTCTCTCGCACAGTTATCTTGTAGATGCAATACAAGTCATTGTCGCTTTCATAGTCACGCACTGGCCCCGAGTAGCGCGATCCTTCTGCAGGTTCCAAATGTACAACTACACGCACAAACTTTTTCTCAAAATCATCATGCGCTTCTTTAGGTTTATCACCCCATTCATGTCAGTGGCCCAATCTATCCCTAATAGCGCAGGGTAGGGATTGATGTCATCAACAATCTCTATCACTTCAAAATTTTCCAGCGTGCTTGCTCCTTCGATATCTACGGTGATTCCCTGCAATCTTCCCATCGGTAAGATTTTTTACTGGTTCGCCATTCGCAGTTGGATAGGAGACCATTGCAGTGTAGGCCTTCCCATGCGCTCCCATGTCTGCTTCGGTAGAACATTCGCATCCAATCCTAGGTCCATAATCACTTGGTCCATCTCATATTCTCCAATTTACGCAGTCAATCTCATCTCTCTTCTCGTCTTCGTCACATGCTTTCCAATCTTCTGGACTACGCATGGTTCTCCTGGCATGGTCCCGGCACATCTATTTATGAGTTCCTACAGTCCCTTTACAGCCTTAGTGTCACGTAGTAGCTTCATGCATGTTTCCAGGAATGTTGTGAGCATCGATGGGTCCATTTCCGGCTCCTGTCTGTCTTTGCTTCCTGAAGTGGAGGCATCAACGAAGCTCTTCCTTGATTCCATGAAGGTTTCCTTAGCGCACTCCAAATCAAACTCTAGTTCTTTCGTCGGAGCCTTGTAAACCCAAGAACTAACTTCAAGCTACTTGCCTTTGTCATCCCCTGTTGTAATTCCACTTTAGAGCACAATATTTACATTAGGGTCTTCCTCACACGGCTCATACCTCATCATTTGCAGGTTCTGAGTCAGGGGAGGTTGGAGCGCTCCTTTGTCGCACAACCGTGCTATCAGTGTGGGAAAATCCTCCATCTCATGATCAAATAATGTACAATACAAGCATGATGGACACATCAAATTCGTACAATCATGGGCATAATGTCCTAGCCCTCTGCAATTGTAACACATCGGTTGTCTACGACCTCTTCCAGGTCCTCCTCCACCTCGGCCTCATCCGCACCCCTGCAATCTGGTTCACGCCATCCCTGTGTTCTAGTCAAGGGGCCTCATTTTGGCCCGAACTCTATAGGTGGGAGTCCCATCCATCATTAGTTCATAACTTCTACAGGTGCGCTCATCATGTTCCACTGATCTACAGAAATTATAGAACAACTGTTGTGAATTTTGCGTGTACTTTTGCAACAGATGGAAGTTGTCTGTAGCATGCTTTCCTCCTATTTGACAAATTGCGCACCACAACACAAGTGCCATACTGGGTCCTGCTTGTGCCTCTGGTCTCAACGGCATTGGTCCTCCTCCCACGAGGTAATTCATGAACATTGGGCATTGATCCTTGTCATGACCCTGACCCTTACATTTAACACACCATACCTCATCGCGCACTTCTGGGCGAGCTGTCCTGTCTTATTTCAGACTCTGCATCTCAAGGCACAAGTTTTTCAACTGCGCGTGGATCTGCTGAACTCCCAGGTTAGGATCCTGTATCGAGGTCTCATGCAGTCTCATTGTGATCTCCAAGGCCTCGCCTGAGTTGCTAGCCTCTGTTGTGACAACACGTTCCTTAAATGTGGCGTTAGAAATGCTACAAATCATTCGCGATGTTGTCCATCCATCAAAGTCATGTTAGCTTTGCGAATTGTGCACTTCAATCTCTGATCAAAATCCCAAGGGGTCTCGCCTAGTAGAATCGTGATCTCCTTGAACCCAATGATCGACTGTGCCTCCGACTTCAGCCTACTAAATTCTCTGTTCAGAGCAATTTGGATATCTGCAATTGTCGCATTCAGATTGTCATTAGAATGCTTAATGTACTAGGTCAACACGCGATCCTGTAGAGCACTGACCAACGTTGTTTCTTTATATTGTCATATGTGACTCCCTGCGCTTCCCATATAGCTTTTATCACGAACCAAAACTGGTCCGGATCTTCATTTCCTACTCCCTTGAACACTGGCAATTTTATCGCACTTGCCATATTGACTCGCGGTGGTGGTAGAGGTGGTATGGGCGAAGATGGGGGTGAAGATGGTGAAACTGGCAGTGGTGCGGGTGGGGATGGTATGCGCAGAATCCTCTGCCTTATCAAATTGATCGCACTTCTTAGTGAGACCTTAACAAGATCTTCCTTGTTCCCTCGCGGAAATCAAGGGGCTAGTTTCTAGCTCTGCACTACCTTTGTTTCTGTAAATTCTCCCACTTTGCGTAGCCCCAAACATCAATGTATTCACATAACTTGTTTTTCACGCAGTAGCATTTTAATCCAAGTGTTTAAAGACTTAACGTACTTACCTCACGTTCCTTTGAGGAAGCGTCTCTCTGCCTTGATGTAGTTCACTGATGTATCTACCGCGAACTCAGTGATGAATCCTCCTATAATTTGATCGAGCCAGTGATCAACAGGGCGCGCGATCTTATCCTCCGATGCCTCCAATATGCACACCAATTCAGGAGTCCACACAATAGGTCCGTCGAGTTTGCACCTTCCTTGGCTATATGCTAGCTTCGCGATCCACTCGTATAGCTCAGTAGGGAAAGATGCAAAGAAAATTTCGTGGATCTTTGTATACAAGTAGCAGTCTAACCACTCTTCTTTCGATAGTCGCAGATTCTTGTTCTCCTACACCGTGAACTCATGAATCTTCCTATCCAGCCAATCTTCATTTTCTTTCTTAGTTGGATTCCAATGATACGACATCATACATCTCTATGCAGATCCCGGTCCTGGCAACGAAACCATTTTTTGGCTTGTTGGGGCCTAACCCAGGTTCAAAGTTAATTAGCCAAACAAATCCCTGTACTACTGGCCCTTTCGACAACATTCCATGGAGCGCAGATTGAAGTCTCACCCAAAGTAGTATGGGGGGTGCTGGAACTAGGTTTCTGCACCCTTGAGATGTCTGAGGGGTTGATTTGGTCCAACTGAGAGTCTCTTTGCGTAGGTTACTTCACGCACTTCCCCGGCCTTTACACCCTAATATATTCGCCTTTACGCAGCCCTAATCAGGGGCTGAGGGGCTTCTGTGCTGTTGGAGCAGCGATTTGTATTAATTCCCTAAGTCACACATAAGATCTTACTTATCTTCTTACACTAGTTAGTTATCTTCACGTAATCGAATGCCTTATGTTATATTTATTCAGCACATTCATATGAGTTCGCGCAATAAATAAACAGTAAACTTACAATTCATACCTAATAATACATAGGACAGGAAAAGATACACATAAATATGGTAAAACTTCTCTTTTATTAATGCTTCCAATGATTAAAAACTCGACCTGCCTTGCGCACTCAGTTGCAGGGGTTCGCGCACTCAGCTGCGGACTACTAGGCCTCTGCACGCTCAGCTACAGTGCCTTCTCCTACCCTACAACCCAAAGACACGACTTACTCTTCAACTCAATGCTTCATTTTCTTCTATTGATTCTTCTCTTGATTGTTCTCTCTTACACTTAGAGCCTCGCTCTATTTATAAAATCCCATGGTCCGCAGACCATGGGTAGATCTTTCAAACTGACATTACATTACAAAAACAAGGGAAGACAACCCTGTGACTCTATTATGACTTCGCGCTCCGCGCCCACAAATCGCGGAGTCTTTACAATGGACTTAGTCAAAACTTGGGCTTTAAGCCCCAAAACATGCATTGGGGGAATTCCACACCCAACAAACTGGTCGAACCTTTGCAAGACCAACCTTGCAAATCCCAATGGCCTCCCATGGCAGATGAAAAGAAAGACGAGGCGGCAGGAGATCTTATCAAAATATTGGTCGAAGAGGCCCTCAAGCGACAAAGGAACACGATGATGGACAACTTTGCCCAGATCCCTCAATGACTACCCAGGGGTTACACATCTACTTCCAGCAGCCACTCTGGAAGCACCACACCCTTTAAGGTACAAGTTAACTTTGACATTCCCACATTTGAGGGCCAGATAGATGCAGACGTTGTAGATAAATGGTTAAATCTACTAGAAGGGTATTTTTCTATTCATGATTTTTCTAGACAAGAAAAGATTACTTTCACTCTTCTCAAAGCACCCCCCCTCCCACGTCAAGGACTGGTGGGAAACCTACTGCAAGCAAAAGGATGAAAGTATGACCTCACTGTTTTCAACGAAACCCACTTGGAATTCATTTCGGGATGCCATCAAGGAGCAATACTACCCTGTTGGAAGCTATGAGGAAAAATACATAAAGTGGACCATGCTACAACAGGGAAGGGACCAAGATGTGCCAGAGTTTACCAATATTTTTCATACCCTTGACACAAAGTTGGGTACCAAGGATATTGAGCAAAATTTGGTACTCAAATCTGCGGCTTCCTACACATGTACATACAAGACGAGATGGAGTTCCAGGACATCTCCCCGCTCGACACGACGTACTGATACACTGTCAAGATCAAGCAAAAGTTTAAATAGAAGAATCGAGACTTTGGATATGTGAATCCCAAGCAAGGGAAAGGTGCCCCCAAACCACAGAACAAAGGACAAAGCCAAGGCGGGGTGGCCCATGACAACCCGCCAAAGCCGCAAGTAAAGAACAACACTGTGAAGCCGAAGAAGGACACGAGAAAGTGGTGTGAGTTCCATAATAGCTCCACTCATAATACAAGTGAGTGTCAGGCCAAGTAGTCACTAGTGGCCAAGCAAAAGGCTTCGGAATCAGATACATGTTCAGACTCCAACTTAGAACCTGACAAGGGGACTGATAAAGGGAATCAGATTATTGATACGAAGTCCAATGCCACCGTTGCCAACACGAATATCCAGAAGGAGGAACCCCAAGATCTAGAGGAGGAGGAGTGCCTCTTCCACTCCCAGATGTGGGTAAGGGGTTCCTCGCTATAGTTCATTATCGACAGTGGGAGCCAAAAGAACCTCATTTCGGCAGAGGTCGTGGAGCAGCTAGGCTTACCGACCACAGCACATCCCCAATCGTACACCATCGGGTGGCTTCACCAAGGACAAAATCTTTGTGTGAGCCAGCAGTGTCATCTTCCTTACAACATCAAGCCCTTCACGGATGAATTATGTGACGTTGCTCCCCTTGATGTTTGTGATATATTATTAGGCCAACCATACTTGTGGAAGCGACTTGCTGTGTATGAATCAAGGCCTCGTGTTGTTATTGTTACTTTGGGAAATAAGTTGTAAAAGATACCGGAGGTGGCACCGCCTATCGCCATCTCTTTGGTTACTGCAAAACAATGCAGTAAGCTCATTTCCAAAACCGGTAAATTTGTTTTCCTGATGATACACCCTTGGGGAAAGAAGAAGACGATGGCCACAACATCCAGACAGGGCCCCTCTGCATGACAACTACAAATGGACAAGGTCATGGAGGAGTATGAGCACATATTCACCTCCCCTGCAAGGCTTCCTCTACACTGTCAGGTCAAGCACTCGATCGATTTGATCCCAAGTGCGTTTCTGCCAAATGGACGAATCTATCGGGCACTGAACAAGATCACTATCTAGAATAGGTACCCGATCCCACAGATTGATGACCTTCTGGACCAACTGAAGGGGCAAAGTATTTCAGCAAGATCAACTTAAAGTCAGGATATCACCATGTACCAATCAAACCCTCCGATGTGTGGAAGACTGCCTTCAAAGCCAAGGAGGGCCTTTTTGAATGGTTGGTTATGCCTTTCGGGTTGAAAAATGCTCTTGCAACCTTCATGAGGCTGATGGATGACATCTTACAGCCATTCACCAACTCATTTTTAGTGGTATACTTGGATGACATTCTGATCTTCAGAGAGAGTTGGGAAGAGCACCTCCACCACATCCAACAGGTTCTCCAAACACTGCGGCAACACAAGCTATATGCCAATTTGGAGAAATGCAGTTTTGGCATGACTCAAGTTTAGTATCTAGGATACATTATTGATGAACAGGGGTGTATGTGGATCCAACCAAGATCCAAGTCATTCAGGATTGGCCATCTCCAACCACTCTGACAGAGCTCCATAGCTTTCTGAGTCTTTTCCAATTTCTACCATAGATTCGTGTTGGGATTTTCTCATATCACTTGGCCCTTGAGTCAAGTCAACAAGGGAGGAGCGAAAGCAAAATTCTTTTGATCTGAATCTCAACAGAAGGCATTCACAAAGTTGAAACATCGCCTCTGCTCGGCACCAGTGCTTGCATTACCACACTTGCAACAACCATTTGAGATCGAGACAGATGCCTCTAACTATGCTATTGGGCTTACTCAACACGAGCATCCAGTGGCATATCATAGTGAGACACTTTCAGACATAGTCCAAAAGTATCCCACTTATGACAAAGAGATGTATTCCATTGTGCAGGCCTGCCGAAAATGGAAGCATTACATTTTGGGGAAGGAAACGGTCATCCACATAGACCACCGACCCCTGCAGTTCATACAAATGCAAGGGAAGTTGCAGAATGATTGCCATCAGAAGTGGTCCACATACCTGCAACAGTTCCATTGAATATCAAGTATAAGAAGGGCAACACCAATAATGTTGCAGATTGCCTCATTCGACCACCGACCATGGCGTTAACCACCATGCTCAACCCTTGTGGGAATGAGACTTATGATTGACCACTTCTCTACAAAAGCGACCCAGAATTTGACCACACATACCAGACACTCTTGGAGGGTCAGCATGTTCCAGATTTTCACCTCCAGGATGCCCTGTTATGCCACTTGGGTCACCTTTGTATTCCTTCAAGCGAGCATGCCAAGATGATTTGGGAAGCACAATACAGTCGGGCTGCTAGGAATTTTGGGGTCAAGAAAATGGTGGCAGTACCGCAGAAGTATTTCTATTGGCTGAAACTTCGACAGGATGTCGGGAAGTACATTAGATCCTGCACTACCTATGCCATTGCCAAACCCAAACCCACCATCAAGAAGCAAGGCCTCTATACTCTGCCACCTACCCCTAGTCAACCTTGGGAATCCATCTCCATGGATTACATGTCGAGCCTTCTTTCTATTAAGCATGGAAACGACTGTGTTTTTGTAGTCGTCGACAGGTTCTCGAAGATGGCCCTTATGGTGGCCTGCAAGAAGAATATCACAACATAAGCCACTACTAAACTCTTCTTTGAACAAGTGTGGGTACACTTTGGGATCCCATAATCTATCATCTCAGATCAGGAAAACAGGTTTCTCAGTATGTTTTGGTCTAGTCTTTGGTCGATGCTGGACACCAAAGTCACTAAGTCCACCACAACCTTCCATCCCCAAACTGATGGCCAAACAGAGTTTGTCAATAGGATGATCGTACACATTCTGTGCATGTACAACTCAAAGCATCCACGCACATGGGATGAGAGTCTCCCCCATGTACAGCATAGCTATAACCAGGCTCTCCACAACTCGACTGACCATAACCCTTTTCAGGTGGGCTTGGGATTCCATCCACTATGTCCCATTGATGTGGCCATGCCATTTGTAGCTACTCGAGTAGATTCCACTCATGTCCAGTCCGAAACGGATAAGGCAAATAGCTTCATTGAGCACATCCAACATATCCGCCAGCAGGTCCATGACATTCTAGAGAAATCAAATGCCAAGTACAAGCAGCGACATGATCAACATCAGGTGCCACACAAGTTTCAAGTGGGCAACAAAGGCTGGTTGCATTTGCAAAAGAAACACCTTACCGGAGCCTATCAGAACTCGGACCACTTTGATATGGTCCTTACACCATTACCAAGGTTATGGGATACAATGCATTTGAGCTCAGCATTCCCCCATTACTTGGCCTGCATCCAGTGTTCAATGTGGATCGCCTTCTGCCATACTTTCCACCATTACTAGACACATCCGACATTACAGAACAACTCACACCAATAGAGTTAATCCAAATTGCATGGAATAAGTGCAACTGATCGGATCATGGACACGCAAATCAAGCACACTCGCCAGCAGAAGATCCAACTGTATTGAGTTGTCAAAGCAGGCCAACTCCTTCACTAGGGAAAGTGGCTCACCAGGGACCAAGTTCAATAGAAGTTTCCTCATCTCATGGAGGAACTTAACACAATGGGGACCATTGCTTCCTAAGGGGGGAGGAATGATCCATGTGGATATTGGTGGCAACCCACCAACTCCACTTGGACCCCCACCATTGTTTCTTTCAGTTTTTCAGTTTCCTTAATTGTAGCACAGTTTATTATTTTTAGCATTTTTTCGGGTCCTAAACTTCCAAAGTCGTTTTGAGGCCCTAAATGATGTTTTTTTGGCAATCTACCACCAACGACTCTTTAAAAAAATTATCTTTTTAGTCGTAGTCCTCGAAGAGATATTTCCAACGGGGTATCATGCACATCAAACGGAGATAATATGACCAAGTCGCGACCCCGGGAAGTTGGCTGTCCAACTAACCCCAACAAGGCCCATAAACTTTTGGTGTTACATCTCCTCGGGTTAGGGTTTTGGTTGTTTAGGGTTTGCTCTTATTTTTCAATAATAAATAGGCCCTTGAGCCTCATTGTAAGGCAGTTCAGAGGCATGTAGTCGCGACATCTCTTCTCAGGGTTAAGCTACCATCACCAGAGCTAGTTTATTTCCATTTCTATTACTATGCATATTTCAGTATTTTATATTAATGAAATGAAGTATTATTTCTATTGCAACTCTGTATTTATGGTTATACCTGTAATTTGTTGTGTTCCTGTTTAAATCTAGATCATTGAAGTTTGTGATCTCTGCAGCCAGAGAGACATCTTGGGCCGACGTATCCATCCAAGTTGTCCGACTAGTGGTAGCCGAAACACCAAGCCTGGGAGGGAGAAGGGGCAAGAGGGGAAACATGATAAGGAGGAAGGGGAGGGGAATGGCCCTCAGCAAGAAGCCATGAACGTGTAGCACGGGGAGCGCAGCAGGGGAAGCACAACAATTTTGAAAACTATTATAAGTAATTTTGATGATAATAAAGAAAATTGAATTCTTTTCAAAATATCATTTAAGTTGAAACTAATTTTAGGTGTTGAAGTGAGACTTAAAATTGTTTTTAATTAGTTAAGAGCTCTTTTTTATTTTTTATTTTTTTTACGTTGAAATTACTTTTAGGTGTTGAAGTAAGACTTAAAATTGTTTTTAATTAATTAAGAGCTCATTTTCAAGTATCTAGTAAAAATAAGGATATACATCTTATAAATTACTAATAAATTATTTTGAATAAAAAAGATAAATAAACTTAAATTTATAAATAACATTAAATTATAGCTATCCTCTCCACAAACCTATAACTTAATTATAATAAATTTTACCAATAAAAATTTGAAATAATACATAGCTTTTAAAGTTTAAATGTCTATTCTTATTGGGGTAGTCTAACTTGAGTGCTTTTTTGCTTTGAAAATCATAGAAATTCAAGCAATATTTTGATAAATTCACCACTTTCAAACTTCAAGATTTCTAGTATCCAAAAGTTTTTGATGGTGTTGAATCCATTTCCATCATCAAAAACATGATTTAAACAATGTTAAACACTGTTTTCACAAGATTTGTTGAATTTTTTTGAGTCACTTTTGACCGTTAAAACAATTCCTCCACCTCTATAAACAACTCCATTTTTATTACACAATTTCAAATTTTCATAAAACAATTTAGTTTAGTTATTTCATACTTACTGTAATGAGTAAAGCTAAGATATTTCATACTACTAATTGTAATGAGTAAAGCTAAGATATTTCATACTACTAATTAAGATAAAGCTAAGATATTTTTATCAATATTTCTTCTTTATTAAAGCGTTTCAAAATTTCATAAAACAATTTCGTTTAGATATTTCAAAACTACACTAATGAGTAAAGCTGGGATATTTCATACTTCTAAGTAAGGTAAATCTTAGATATTTTAATTAAGGTAAAGCTAAAATATTTTTATTACCGCTCTCCAAAATTAAATAAATAATAAAATAAATTTAAAACTTAAAATAGTTAGATAAGGGAATAACTGAATGAAGAGTTGTTTTTGGATTAGAGTATATTTTAAAAGTATTTTTACTTTGTTAAGAACTTGCTGGACGTAATCTAAAAGTATAGGGTAAGAGTGAAAGTCATTTATTTTATGGATTTTCAAAAGATAATTCCAAATAATCTAATTTTTCTTTTTCTTAAATAACAATAATAATTCAAAAGATAATTTTAAATAATCTAATTTTTCTTTTTCTTAAATAACAATAATAATAAGTCCGTCTATATTTTCAATTACAACCAATAATAATTATCCCGTGATTAGTTTGACATTGAATTATGATAAAGCGAAAAAATTATAATAAAGATAAGATTGAATCACACTAATAATTCGTAAATATATACCAATATAATTCAAAAAAAATATAAAAAAGTTGGGCAAGATGGCCGAGGAATCGTCATCCACACATTGCAGTGGTGTACGTCAATATTTTTGGTCCACAACATCGTCGCGCTCTGACAACCGCATATTTCTCTCTTCGCCCGACAATGGATTCCCCTCCACATTTCCAATCACATGAATCTGAGAGTCTCATGGCTTTCTTGGGCGCCACGTTAATGTTCACGTCAGACCACGTGTCAATGCGCGAGAGAACCAGTGGGCGCCCTAGCTGCGAGTGCTGTGATTGACAGATTTGGACGAATCCGGGGGGCGGCAACCATAAAATGCGAAACACTTCCCTCCCCAATTTCAAACACGTCTCTCCGATCGCTTGCTTCCTCAGCAAGCAATCAATCGATGACGATGGAGGGAGTGGCATTCCAGCACCAGGCGGTGCCAGAGCTACTTGTAGGCTTCAGATTTCATCACATCGATGAGGAACTCATCACCCATTACCTGCAGAAAAAGGTATCCTCCTCCCCTCTGCCTGCCTCAATTATAGCAGACGTTGATCCGTGCCAACACGATCCCTGGGATTTGCCCGGCCAGTTTTTATTCCTCCATTAAACCTCACTTCACTTGGCTATGCCTAATACTTTTATTTTCTGTTACAATCCGTGAAATATACTTTTATTTTCTGTTACAGTCCGTGATAATTTCAGATTATTTCTGTTACAGTCCGTGATAATTTCAGATTTTAAACTTCTGCTAACAATTTCTTGTTGCAAATTGATTTCCCGATCCATGGCATTCATAAATGTTTAATGTTTAATTAACATTTTGAACCCACCACTGTAATTCATCTGTGTCTCACCGAAAGCATTTTTCGGGGAGAACGAATGGTATTTTTTGCAGTTGGAGGGACCGGGAATATCCCAGCGGAGCGCGGCCAAACAGAGCCGCAGGCTCTGGCTACTGGAAATCCACGGGATCAGACATACCCATTGTTAGTACGTCAGGAAGCTCGTCGCCGAGAAAAGTGGGCGTGAAGAAATCGGTGGTGTTTTACAAAGGAAAGGCCTCTGAGGGCGTGATGACCAACTGGATCATGCACGAATACTGCCTCGCCCCAACTCTGCCAACCCAGAAAAACGGAAAAACGGATCTGCGCCCGTGAGAATTCTTCAATTTGATATTCTCACATCTTATTAGATAGTTTTTCTGAACTTTTTTTAAATACAAATTAGAATTAGCATCAATTAATATTAAAGTATGAATTCATTCTCTCTGCATATATCTTCATCCTTACTTTCGCAAAGTTGATTTTCTATATCTTAAGTTAGTGAAAATATAGAGGTATCATAATTCTTTATCACGTTACACATTTTTTCCTTTCCTCAATTGCAGATGCACTTAAGATTTTTTTTTAATTCTAATTCCTTTTTTGTTCCAATGTTTTACACGAGATTTAACATTTTAATGGGAATCGACTGATGGTTTAATAAGTCTGGTTTATAATTTGAAGCAATATTGAAAAGCTTCCTCATCCATGATGTTTAACTTAGTCTTATATGTTAGATGCCTATTTATAATCATAATTTGATGCTTTTATAGACATAATCATGCTTTGAACATGGTAAGTAAATGCTTAGTTCAAATACTTGCTTTACTTGCTTTAAATCATGTAAATACCTGTTTTTATATGATTATGACTTGAAAATGGTAAATACTTGGTTCTAACCCTCATATCATATAGTATTGATAAAGTAGGGGAAGGTGTATAAGTAAATACTTGTTTTATGAAGATGATATGATAGTGTATTATATATGATTTTGAAATTATTATGTAGTAATAATTTGATATTTTAATTAATATAATAATTTGAGTTAGTATAAACAATGATACAATATAGTGTATTGTTTAATAATTTGAGATAGTATAATTAATATAATAATTTGAGATAGTATAATCAATGATATAATAGAGTGTATTGTTTAATAATCTGAGATAGTATAATCAATGATACAATAGAGTGTATAGTTTTTTAGAATTTATAAATATTTTTATTTTTAATCAATATAATAATTTGAGATAGTATAATCAATGATACAATAGAGTATATTGTTTTTTAGAATTTATAATTTTTTTCCATTTTTTTAAAATAAAATATTTTTTATTCTAAAAAAGAGTTTTATGTAATTCCAAATAGGAATTTAAAATATATATATATATAAATATATATATATATATATTAGAATATTTTTTATTCTTAAAAAGAGTTTTATGTAATTCAATAATAAGAGTGTGTTGGTTAATTTATTATTCTAAAAAAGAGTTTTATGTAATTCAATAATGAGGGTGTGTTTGTTTGTTAATTTATAGTTTTTTTTCACGACAATGAAAAGATTGTTTTATGTAATTCCATAATCAGGATAAAAAATATTGTTTTATGTAATTCTATGACAAGAAAAGATTTCCATTAAACTTAAAAAAGAGTTTTAGGTAATTCCATAATCAGGGTGTATTTGTTAATTTATAGTTTTTTTCCACGACAAGAAATAGATTGTTTTATGTAATTCCATAATCCGGGTGAAAAAGATTGTTTTATGTAATTCCATAATCAGAATGTGCTTGTTAATTTATAATTTTGTTTTACTACGAGTACTTTTTTTTAGTTAAAATTTCCATTAAACTAAATTTTTTTTTATGTAATTCCATAATTAAGGTGTATTTGTTAATTTATAGTTTTTTTCAAGATAAGAAAAAAACTTCTATTAAACTTTTTTACTTTTTAAAGTAATTTAAGCCATTACAAATTCTGTATTTTATTTTGAAAATGGAACTCATAAATACTTTTCAATTTTTTTTAAGAAGTTATTTTTTTTATTTTAAAAAATTTCTTTTTAAGAAGTTATTTTTTTATTTTAAAAAAGAGTTATTTTCATTAAACTTTTATTTTTGAAGTAATTGGAGCCATTACAATATATTTTTTTTTTTTGAAAATATAACTTATAAATACTTTTTGATTTCGAACTTGTCCTTTCCATGACTCTGAAAATATAACTCAGAAATACTTTTTGATTTCGAACTTGTCTTTTCCATGACTCTGAATCTGGAGACGCTCTTCAAACCAATCGTATACTTTATTGAGATAGGTAAAATGAAATTCCCCCTCTGAAAACTGTATGTGAAAATTTCCCTTCATCATAATCAAGTTTGATGTAATTTCATAATCAAGGTGTGTTTTTTTTAAATAGAACAATTTTTTTTTTATTCAAAAAAATTACGTAATTTCATAATCAAAATGTATTTGTTAATTTATAATTTTTTTCACGACAAAAAAAGATTTTCATTAACTTTTTCCATTAAACTTTTTTCTTTAATTTAAAGTAATTCGAGTCATTATAGAAGCTTTTAGTCTCTGTTTGAAGTAATTAGAGCCATTGCAAATTCAAGAATATTATAGAAACTTTAAACAGCGCTTTTAGTCTCTGTTTAAAGTAATTAGAGCCATTGCAAATTCAAGAATATTATAGAAACTTTAAACAGCGCCATTGCAAATTCTAGAATATTTGAGAAGATTATAGAAGCTTTTCCTCCCTGTTTAGAGCCCTTGCAAATTCTGGAATATCTGTGTATATTTCCAGGATAATCAAAATTTGCGATCCGGTTAAATTGGCTTTTAAAATTGTGTTTTAATTTAAAGTGCATCAAGCCATTCAAAGATCTAGAATATTCTAGAATTTCTTTTTATTCTTTTGGAACTAGAACCACGAGCAGCCACAATGTTGGATGGAAGGTGGACACACTGTGCCCACCAGTGTTATATTTGATGTTGAAAAAACTAAGTGTATTGTTTCTGATTTTGAAGATATAACTTTTTTTTTTTTCAGAGAGAAAATCAACATGTATATTATATTAAGGAAATATAATGAGCTGTTACATGAAAGGCCATATATACCAGCCGACTGTTCCTATGAAGAGGTCCAGAGGACCATACCAAAAATCAAAACATGTTCACAATAGCCATCGAAAATTAAGGAGAGATTACACCAATGAGTAGAAATCCACATAGATCATAAGCAAAACTGATGAGCAGAAAAACATATCAATCCGAAGCAACCAGAGCAGAAATGTAAACCAGCACAGAATCAATTGAAGCCTTTGACTCCTGGAAAATGCGGGCATTTCTCCACTTCCAAAGGAACCAACAGGTGAGGATAAACATCGATCTCCAAGCTGGACGTTGGTCGCTCCACCACTTGAATGTGTCCTGTACAGAGGAGAAAACTTGATGAGGAAAACCATAAGTTAAAGAGAGTTCATACCAGATTAGGGCCGATGCCGGACATTGAAAAAACATGTGGATATTTGATTCGGGCGCTTGACAGCACATGGCACATCTACCAGGACCCATCCAGCCTTTTCTTTGCAGGACCTCCCATGTGAGGTTCCTATTGGAAAAAACCAACCAGGAAAATAAAATTGCCTTGAGCGGGCATGTAGCTTTCCAGAGCTTTGAAGGAAAGATGGGCATAGGGAGCGGCGGAAGAATTGACGAGGCCACTGCATACAAATCTTTTACAGAGACAGGCTGAGAGGAGTGTGGCTTCGACCATACCAAATCATCGATGATCCCTGACTGTTTAATACCTTTATCATCAAAACTCTTTACCGCGGTTACCCATAGATGGCACAGAAAGGGAGGCATACTGAGTTCCTCTGCATCCTTCCAAGTTGGCGTCGATGAGGACCATGACTTAATCAATTTGTTCCATGTGAATAGACCCCGTGAGTGCAGGAAGGAAACAAGTTCGGGAGAGAGAGAATCTTCCAACCCAAGAACGGTGGGTTCCAAACCGATAAGGATACTGGAGCCCGAATTGATGCGCCATCTAAGGAAGTCGAAGAAAAGCTCCTGAATCTTTCTGAAGCCGAGCCATATAGCATATCCCCTTGAAGAGCCTAGTGACTTTCTCCTGTACCAGTATACCACAGGCCTACCTTTCAGATATTTTTGATTGATAATGGAGCTCCATTTGCCCACACCGAAGATACCGCGATGAAGAGAATTACAGAGGAGGGCCTTGCCGAAAGATCTCATATGTAACAGTCCCCATCCACCAGACCTCTTTGATCTAGAGATAGAATCCATCTTTACTAAGTGAATTTGGAAAGATGAGATCTGCCACCCCATAGAAAATTAGCAGATAAAGAAACCATTTTGTTGATAATAGAAGAAGGAAGATAATAAAGGTGAGCCCAATATACCGCAAGCTGAGATAGGACAGACTGAACTAGGATAAATCTGCCACCTAAAGATAAAAATCGCATCTCCCACCTTGAAATTTTTTTGTAAAATCGGTCAATCAACCATGTCCAATCCTGTTTGCGATTCCCCTTCGGCTTGAGGAAAAAGCCCAAATACTTAAAGCCGTCTTTGATTAGAGCCAGATTGATACCAAATAAAGCCGCAATCCATTGAGCTAATTCCTCATTTGTGTCGTTATGATATAACATAGATTTGGCTCTGTTAATGATAAGGCCCGATGCCGATTGAAACTTTTGAAATATTTCATTGAGGCATGTCCAGCTTGATTTGCAGAGCATAGCAAATATAAGAATATCATCGACAAACAAGTTATGTGACAAAAAAATATTCTTACACATCTTGATAGGAGCGCATCGATTGTCAGCAACGGCTTTGTTTATCTGAGTACTGAGAGCATTCATGACCAAGATAAAGAGAAGTGGAGAGAGCGGACAGCCTTGGCGAAGTCCTTCTCAATATAACTTACAATCACTGTTAAATTTATTTTTAATATTTTATAAAAAGAAATTTTTGAAATTTCATAATTAAAAGTGTGTTTTTTAATTTATAAATTTTTAATGAACAATAAAAAGTTTTTTATTAAATATTTTTGTTTGAAGTAATTTGAGCCATTTATTTATGTCAATTTAACAATAAAAATCTTTTTATTAAACATTTTTGTTTAAAGTAATTTGAGCCATTCTAAATTATAGAAACTTTTTATTTATTTTTAAAGTAATTTAAAATATTACTCTCTATTTTAGAATATATGGAAATCTGCAATCCAGTTGCAAGCTATGCTTTAATTTAAAGAAAATTAAGCCATTACAGAATTTTGAATATTTTAGAATGTTAGATGGAACTGTATGATGCTATAATTAGGATTATGTTGAATGGAAGAATAATATGATTCTGGGACAGTTTAGTTTCCCCAAACATAGCTCTCATTCTCAATTCCTCTTATGAGATTTGAATCTATGACCTGGTAAAGACTAAACCCCACACAAACCATTTGGTCTACACTATATGGGTTATTGTTTTAAAAATTTATAGAACTTGCAATCACTGTTTTTTTTTGTAAACTTGATAGATCTTTGCAAGTTACATCCACATATGAATAGTTAAAGGGCCTCAACTTGCCCAAAAGAAAATCTTAATCTATCTAGCAACTTACTTTTCTCCCTTAACAAAATAGAATCTACTAAAACTTGCAATCTCTTTTAAAGTAAAACTGTATTTGAAATAAAATTTTTAGTTTAATTGTGCTTAAATGCATTATATAAGAAAATTAATCCATTACAAATTCCAAAATATTTTGGTTAAATAAATAAAGATATAAATAGTAGATTTCTTAAATGTTCAATTAAATTCAGATTCTAGAATATTTGAATTATCAAGAAAATAAATTTTCATGAACTAGAAGTTTCTAGAATATTCTAAAATCTAACTTAAATTATGGTTTTCGAGTAATTAATTTGCACTCTCCTCTGTTTCAGTTGGACGATTGGGTTTTGTGCCGAATATACGAGAAAGTGAGTGATTCTCCCGGGGTGGTCTTGTGCCTACCGCTGGAGGCCCCGTCGCCGTCAGCTATTGGAGGAAATGTCTGGTCGTCATACGAGTATTGGCCTTTTTCTGATAAAAACCCATCGGGAACTGTGATTTTAAGGTTTTATAGTTGACTCGGAAGTTCAGAATTGCTAATTGTATCACGGAGGATTTACCCGATTTTCAGGGTGCTGACTTTTGATTTGATTTGAGCGTAGAATCCACACGTAATTCATTGAGTAATTACACTTATTATTCATGAAGACCTACCCAGGACCTTATTAGGGCATAGAGCTTAAGATTACTCTTAGTAACTTGTACTCATGCTCTTGAAAATAGGAAATGAGTTTATTGATGTTCAGAAGGATTTAATCTTGATTTCCATTTAATTTCGAATATCGCTTCCGTATAAATGTTTAACATATTAAAAAAAAATCATTTTAATTTGGTTCAGAGGTGTAATAAAAATTACAATGTATCATTAAAAAAAATTGAACATATTGAAAAATAAATTTCAATTATATTTTTTCTCACTTTCTTTTTAAATTTATACTTTTTTTTCCCTTTTTAACTTTAACTCAATTTTATAGAGATCTTTTCGCAATAACTAACCATAAATTAAATTTAGATTTTTTGAATGTAGGTTTCCACACTTGTGAGTTATAGTACATGAAGATGATATGTGAGACATTTGTGAACACTCTACTTATCATTAGGAATTAGAAGCAAAAAGATATAGGTGAAGACCCAATTAATTTATAAGAAGAGTGATGAGAAGAAGACATTCTGAAAAATTATTAAATTAAACCACACGAAATAAGAAGAATATAAAAATTTATAATATTATTAAATTTTAGGGAAAATTGGTTAGGAGAAATATTTCAAAAACTACTTTTCCTATCTAACGGGTGTCCCATCCACATGGCATGTATATGGGCCTCTGCTTGTCATGATACTTTACAGTTGTCCAATCAAATATTGCTCACCAGTTTTCCACCCCAACTACAAGACTCTCTCCATATTGTGCTAGTGGAATCTTCCCTACTGGGATAGTTCTAAAGTGAAAAAAAATCAGCACTACATTGGTCTCCTTCCTCATTCCATTAACACATGCCACTCCATGTGTCATTTTTGCATGAATTAATCACACCCTCCACTCTAGCTTTACCTCCAAAATTAGTGATATAGGATTATACGAAATAACAAGTAGAAGATCCTATGTATTACTTAAGTGTGTCTTATAATAAGAGCTCAAGATGAATATGCATGGTACTGCATCTGAGCCGGAGTAATGATGTTAGGCCCAATAATCACATTTTGATGACTGAAAATTTTGTTAGAGCTTGCAGAGATGTAGATAAACCCATATCCACATGATGTGCACTCAAAATGGACCTGATCCAAATTGACAACCAAAAGTAGGTTTCACACTTGAAGGGTGGGATAAGTGTGATATAAGGCTTGTTCCTACAACCCTGCAATTTTATATCACTACATTACACGAGTTAAGGATTGATATAAAGCTAAATATAAAAAAGGAGTTTCAATTACCTAAGTTTGAATGAGATCTCCCATGGAGATTCTAGGGAGATCATGATGTTTCCAACCAAAAGTAGCAGGCTTGACGAGTAATACCACGAGGGAGTTAAAATGGTGGTGATGGTGTTTTTGAAAATAATGAAGTGAAAGAGAAAGAAGAAAGCCAAAAATTATCTTAGATTTGCAAATGGAGAATAGGATATTTACACCACCAAATAGGAAGAAAAGTTTCCTACCTAAACTAAAAGAGAGGGTTACGAGGAAATTTAAGTCCCTACATTGAAGGCAAAACCCCTTCCTTGAGGAGAGACTTACTAATTTTTGACTTAGCACATCTTTGTTAAGACAAAATAATTCATTCAGATGTAAAAGAGAATAGGAATGATTGAGATGTCAACTCAGTGAAATCAAATATAAAGTCACCCCCTTGGAAGAAAAAATATCATAAGAAATGACAATTTTATGGCCCCTTCAAAGCAACTTGCATCATCTTGTTTTAATAAGTTTTCCCTCTCACATCCCAATGGTTCCCAATCACATCATGGTTACACAATGAACATTCAAGGTCTACGTTGGATGGTGACATTGATGATATCCCAACATCTTTCTCACTAAAGGGTTGACACTTCATATGCATGATACATGTCCTACCTATATGGTGAGATGATAGGGTTCACCATGTCATCCTCGTCTTATATGAATTAACAATCTTCCACTCTAGAAATCCATTCCCTTAGATTTATGATGCATGCCCCATCCACAGAACACAAATATGGCCCTTCAACAGTTAATTGATGTGAACTAACCAAAATGATTCCCACACCATCCCACATCCTAAATTCCCAATAAATGCTAGATACATGTGGTTTTATTTCATTCTCGTTCATGATTATATTATATACTTGTGGCCTAATTGATGCCTATTTATCTTCCCATGTCCCATATAGTTGCCACCAGCCATAATTTGTTATTTGGAACAAATATTTCCATCGCCTGTAAATTTAAATTTCATCATTGACATGGTGCATTCCTTAGTCGTAAGGTGTGTGGAAATCAATAAAATCCACATGAGAGTGTTTTACTAGAACATAAGCTAACCACAACAAAAAAGCCACTTTTATGCTGAATTTAACTCTCTCATCACCTATAAGTCTTTGAGAGACACTATTTAATGCATTTTGTTGTCAATATTTTAAACTCTTAATTGCTTGAGGGATAGAGGAAGCATGGAAAAATCCACACTTGCATGCATCCACTATGCAGTAAGCTTAATTTGTTAGAAAATTATATATTACAAAGCAATGAAACACATTAAATATTGCATAAATATAAACACAGAAAACACATAAAACAAGAGAGACACAGATATACATGGTTCACCCAATTTGGGCTATGTCCATGGAGAAACAGCCAGTCCTTCCTTTTATATTATCCAATAAACTGAAGAGATACAACCTACAGCAGATCTGTTGTAATTCCCTCTTCTCTCTCGCTCAATCTCCTCTCTCTTCTCGCTTAGAATACAGATCTACATAGACGCAATACAATTCCCTCATATATAGCGAGGGGTTGCCTTCTAGGGAAAAATACCTTAAATTAAACATAACTTCTACCGTCATAACTCCACCTAATGAACGGCTCAGATTGACTACGAAATTACAACATTTTACAAGGTAATTTTACATCTATTTTTAGCTTCGAGGGGGCACTGTCCCCGATCCCCCGCCGGGGGGGGCTCCCAAAGGTCACATATGCCCCCCCCTAGACTACCCTGTAGCGTATATTTTACAGGCGGCTTTGCTGCCCCATTACGAATTGGGGTCCAATGTGGAAATACCTTTGAATACAGAAGATATTCAAGCTCCACACCCAACAATCTCCCACTTGGAGACTAATTATAGCAACTCCACCGCTGCTTCATTTGCTGGAAAATGACCCACTTTGGACCTCATTGTTTCTCATCTTCTTCATCATTCTTGAAGACCAATTGAAACTGAGCAGACTCTCAGTTTCTCCCTAGCTTTTTTTAACATATTTGCAGGATTCTAGCTAGTGTGTATCTTTTCCATCTTCAACTGTCCATCTTCCAATGTTGACCATATGAAATGGTACTTGAGCTGTGTATGTTTAGTCTTGGAATGAAATGCAAAGTTCTTTGCAAGATGTATGGCACTCTGGTTGTCATTGTATAACCTACCCAAATCCTGCTTCTTACCCAATTCATCCAGAAACCTTTGTAACCAAATCATTTCTTTACTAGCCTTTGTAGCAACAACATACTTGGCTTCTGTTGTTGAGAGTGAAACAACACTTTGCAGTTTTGAGACCCAACCGACAGTTGCTCCATCTATAGTAAACACATACCCTGTGGTGCTCTTCCTGTTATCTCTATCACTCGCCATATCTGCATCAATATATCCCTATAGAGTAATGTTTGAACCACCAAAGCATAATGCTTGATTTGTGGTACCTCTCTCAAATACCTGAGAATCCACTTTATTGCCATCCAATGTTCTTTTCCTTGATTTTTCCTGTACTTGCTTACACTCCCATTGCATGTGCAATATCAGGCCTTGTGCAGACCATTGCATACATTAAACTTCTAACCGCTGATGCATATGGAACTTTAGACATATCAATCAGTTCTTCCTGAGTCCTGGGACACATTTCCTTACATAGTTTGAAATGGCTAGCCAAAGGTATACTAACTAGTTTTGCATTCTGCATATTAAACCTTTTCAACACCTTTTGTATGTACTCACTCTGAGATAATGTTAATTTGCGATTCTTCCTGTCTCTAGTTATTCTCATACCAAGGATTTGTTTTGCAACACCCAAATCCTTCATTGCAAACAAGTTTGCCAATTTTCTTTTGAGCACATTTATTTCCTGCATGTTAGAACCTGCAACAAGCATGTCATCTATATACAATAACAACATAATATAGCTGCCATCATTTTTCCTTTTGAGATCAACACAATAATCAGAGTGACATCTAGTATAACCTTGTTCAGACATAAACCTGTCAAATTTTAGATGCCGCTGCCTTAGAGCCTGTTTTAAGCCATACAAGCTCTTCTTCAACCTACACACTAGTTTCTCCTTCCCTTTTACCTCATATCCTTATGGCTGTTGCATATATATCTCTTCCTTCAAATCCCCATGGAGAAAAATTGCCTTTACTTCTAACTACTCAAGATGCAAATCTTCAGCTGCTACTAGACTTAAAATAGTTCTAATTGAAGTCATTTTAACAACAAAAGAAAATATCTCATCAAAGTCTATACTCTTTTTCTATGCAAACCCCTTCACCACAATTCTAGCTTTATACCTTTGTCTACCTCCATCTTCTTCTTTCAACCTGTAAAACCATTTATTCTGCAATGTTGTTTTCCCTGCAGGAAAACTGACTAAGTCCCAAGTCCGGTTATGTGCTAAGGAGTCCATCTCTTCTTTCATGGCTTGCTCCCACTTCTTTCTGGTTTCTACCTGAACTGCTTCTTCATAACATTTTTGTTCACTACAATCAGTGAATAGTACATAATATAATGAAGGAGAGTATCGTTCAGGGGGTCTACTTATCCTGATAGGTCTTTTAACACCATTTTCAGGTGTTTTAGTTGCTTGTTGTTGTTGTGGTTGTTGTTTTGGTCGTTGATCATTATAATTTTCAGGCACCATCACTTTTTCTGTGATCTCATCAAGCATTGTGTATTCTTTTTTTTTCTTATTTCTTTTCCTGCAGCTGATCCTTATACAAAACCTTTTCATTGAATATGACAACTCTGCTCCTAATGATTTTGTGTTTTTCATAATCATAAAAGCGATAACCAAAATCATTAACCCCATATCTAATAAAAGTAAATTTCTTTGATTTCGCCTCAAGCTTTGTTATATTTTCTTTATTAATGTGGACAAAGGATTCACAACTAAAAGTTTTTAAAAATGAGTAGTTTACCTTTTCACTTGTCCATGCCTCCTCTGGAATACCACCATCCAAGGAACTTGAAAGCCCTTTGGTTATTAGATGAACAACAGTATCTACAGCATCTGCCAAAGTTGTAAAGACAATCTTGCATGCAATCTCATGCACCTTGCACGCTCCATGATTGTCATGTTCATCCTTTCTGACACACCATTTTCTTGTGGTGTTCTTGGAACTGTCTTCTTTCTGCGAATTCCATTCTCTGAATAGTGTCTATCAATCTCTTTGTTACAATATTCACCTCCATTGTCTGATCTGAGACACTTAAACCTTTTTCCTGTTTGATTTTCAACCAAAGCTTTCCATTTCTTGAAAGTATCAAATACATTAGATTTATTTTGAATACAATAAATCCATGTTTTTCTGGTTGCATCATCAACAAAAGCAACATAATAATGAGATCCACCAAGAGATGATACCTGAGAATGTCCCCATACATCTGTATGCACAAGCTCTAATTTTTCGCTCTTCTTTTCTTTCCTAACTCTGAGGAATCTGACTCTCTTTTGTTTTCCATAAACACAATTCTGAAAGAATTTTAAATCAACATGCTTCAAACATGGCAACAAATTTCTTGATTGAAGAATCTGCACCCGCTTCTCACTCATGTGCCTGAGCCTATGATGCCTCAATGCCGTATCTTCTCCTGTAGAGGTTAAAGCATTAACAGAATTAGAAATACCATTGCATAAAAACAATGTACCAACCTTTTCTCCTTTTGATATTACCAGGGATCCTTTAGTGACCTTCCACATTTTATTTGTAAAAGTAGTCACACAACTTTCACCTCCCAACTGCCCTGTTGAAATAAAGTTTTTCTTCATATCTGGGACATGCCTTACCTCCTTCAATAGCCATTGATTTCCATTTTGTTGTTTTATGAAAACTATACCCATTCCAATGATTTTACAGGGATTATCATCACCTAATCGAACCTGTCCAAAAACTCCTTGAATATAATCATGAAAATGTTTCCTATCAGGTGTGGCATGAAATGAGGCCCCTGAATCTACCACGCAGGCATCAATAATATTTTCTAAAGAAAGAATCAAAGCATCTTGCAACACATCACCTGTCACATTCGCTTCATGATTGATTTCTTGTTGCGCGTCTCCTTCTTTTCCCTTCTGAGACTTGCAGTATTTCTTCAAGTGTCATTTCTTCCTGCATTTCCAGCACACTATCCCCGATCTGGACTTGGATATGTCTTTCCTTGACTTACTGCGATATCATGGGCTCTTTCCTCTTTCCATTTTTCTTCCCCTAGTCTCTACACTCAAAGCATTACCTCATGTCTCACCGAAGCTTTTCCGTCGCATTTCCTCGCTAAGGATTGCACTGACAACATCATCAAACTTTAAAGTACTAGATCCAGAGATAGAGTTACTAATGGCCATAACTAAACCATTCCAACTTTCTGGCAATGAGCACAGAAATAACAGAGCCCTAACTTCAT
The DNA here is from genome assembly GCA_031772625.1 of Pinus tabuliformis. Taxonomy (NCBI): domain Eukaryota; kingdom Viridiplantae; phylum Streptophyta; class Pinopsida; order Pinales; family Pinaceae; genus Pinus; species Pinus tabuliformis. The sequence continues at coordinate 392,654,173 of CM062813.1, read as the reverse complement.
CATCAAAAGTTACCCCTACAAAACTTAACTAATTGATAACTGTATTAAATTCATTTAAATGATCAGCAACAGATCCACCTTCTGACATTTTCATATTAAATAAACGCTTCATAAGAAATACGTTATTTGAGGCCGAGGGATTTTCATATAGTTTGGCAAATGTTGACATTAAACCCTCTGTTGTCATTTCCTTTGAAATATTAAATGCTACCGACGCCGCTAGGCACAACCGTATTGTTCCAAGTGCCTTTCTGTCAAGAATATCCCATTTTGTGTCTGTCATACTCGTCGACTTCTTTGCCTTTCCACTCAATGGTTGGTACATATCTTTCTGATACAAATAATCTTCCATCTGCATCTTCCACAGCTGGTAGTTTTGGCCGTTAAATTTTTTGACCCTAAACTTACCATCTTCTGCCATTGCTCTCACTTGAACCAGGAACCCTTCTCTCCTGCAAGTTTATCAGCCAAATATACCTTCAGCTTTGATACCAATTGTTAGAAAATTATATATTACAGAGCAATGGAACACATAAAATATTGCAGAAATATAAAAACGAGAAAATGCATAAAACAAGAGAGACACAAATATACGTGGTCACACAATTTGGGCTACATCCACGGAGAAACAACCAGTCATTTCTTTTATATTATCCAGTAACCTGAAGAGATACAACCTACAACAGATACGTTGTAATTCCCTCTTCTCTCTCGCTCAATATCCTCTCTCTTCTCGCTCAGAATACATATCTGCATAGACGCAATACAATTCCCTCATATATTGCGAGGGGTTGCCTTCTAGGGAAAAAAACCCTAAATTAAACATAACTTCTACCGTCAAATCTCCGCCTAATGAACGGCCCAATTGACTATGAAAATGCAACATTTTACAAGGCAATTTTACATCTATTTTTAGCTTCGGGGGGCGCTGTCCCCGCTCCCCCACTAGGGGGGGCTCCCAAAGGTCATAGCCCCCCCTGGATCCCCCCTGCAGCGTATATTTTACAGGGGCTTTGCCACCCCATTACGAACTGGGGTCCAATGCGGCGATACCTTTAAATACAGAAGATAATCAAGCTCCACACCCAACATAATTCTCTTCCTAGGGTAACTGGTAAGTTCATCCATACCTCTTTTATATGAGTATCTTTCTTAACCCATAATTTATTTCCTTAGTAAGTCCTTATTTATTGCACTTTGTAGAAACTTAAGATCATCATGTTAAATTGTTTAGATTAAAAGGAGAAGTCACCCAATGTTAAGGAGCCTTAAGGCCTAACACTCAAGGAAATCAACAACCTAAATTCAACATTATTCTCTAATACCTCCTCGATCATAGGAATTTCAAATTAGCTTGACTAGTCCAACATTTACAAAATATTCAAGTTTGAACAAGACCCTAAGAAGAAAGGTATCGTCAAAACATTGAAACTGGAAGGAGATATAGATGATGAAGTGGATGGTGATTTGTTCTAGAAACTATGGAAACTTGATTTCATCACATATCCATCCTCCCTTATTATGATATGATGAAATGGATAATTAATCATGTCAACTTAGAATCATGTGTTATGGTTTGTGAAAATGGCATGGTTCTGGATTATTTTCTACTCCCGGACATCTCTAAGAAGTACATCCTAGGAGGTGCTTGAATTATATAGCTAAGGGTTGAGAAAGTGGATGGATGTTATACAACAGTTGAAGCGTATGAATCAAATACGCCTTTTCAATCTCCTCATTTTTCCTTTAGAAGAAGTCATCCATCTAACATTTTTTAAGACGGCCACTTAAAGTGACTTGGAGTTGATTTCTCAATATGTGGAAAAGTATGAAGTGGTAATAGAATAAATACTTCCACTCTTAAGCTACATAGATCAAGAAAATTCTTGGCCAATGGGAATGTATTCTATGAAGAAGGCATGCATTACTCTTCACCTCCAACTACCTAACTGGTTAGTCAGTTACCTGTCAGAATAAAAAATTGAATCAATTTCATGAGTGCAATTCTCTTCTACCTCATGGAATTATTGGTATCTATAACTGTATAAGAATGGGAAATTCCCAAAAAAAAGGGGTTGCAAAATTATGTAATTAGGGAGAACATTACCCAGAGATAATAGCTAAACTAATTTTGAAAGATATTTAATGTTGTGAAGCCAATCCTAGCCAAAATTATATAGAAGAAATACATGTGTTGTTGGACTATTTTGTGTATACATTGTTATCTTTTACAAATTTGAATTAATTAGTTTTGCTCTTAATTCTTTAAACTAGGAATATGAGTTTAAAATATAGACAAGGACCATGATTTGCATATAAACTATTTCGAACTGTGGATATCTATTATAGAGGGGAATTTCATGCTCTTATATTATTCTATGCATGCTCATATCCCTTTGAATAGTAAAATAGTGTAGATTTAGTTTTATTAGAATAGAATAGACCAGTTGCTTATATTTCAATCATTTGATTAAATATTTCTTATTTGACAATTTGGAATAATCTATTATACTGTGGTGTCGTAAATTTGGAATAATCTTTGTTTTTTAGGTCACGATATGTTTTAATTCACATTTTCAAGGATAATTTAATTGATTTGGGATTTTATTTGACTATTAAATCCCATCAAAACTAGTAATCAAGCCAACAATCTAGAGGATTTAGTTATCCTAAACAAGGAGAGTCTAATTGGGCCTCTCTCTTATGGTTTGATCCTTCTCCTGTTTGGTGGAACATTCCATCCCATCAATGGGATGTTATAGTATTTTACCATCCTCTAATGTTTCATGGAGGAAACTACCTATGTATGATAAGGGAATCTATGGCCTAGTTTAATTTTTTAAGAAGTGGAAGTGTTATATGATGGGAAAGGAAGCCATTATCCACATCGATCACTATTAATGGCAATATTTGTAGGCCTATTGTAAGCTTCAACAAATTAGACCTTATAACTGGATGAGGTTTGTGTAGTAGCTACATCTAGTCATTAAATATAAGAAGGGAAACATAGATAGGTTGGCATACACGCTTTCAAAGAAACCCATTTGGAAACTCGCACTCACATGGAGAATTTTACCCATGGTGCATACAAAGAGGCATGCATAGAATATGATGACTTTAAAGAGATGTTTCAGCAACTATGGGGTCAAATTCATGTAGAAGAAGGTGATGATAAGGATGACTAACATTCTACAGAAGAATTTTCTTTGCCAACTAGATAAGCTATGCATTCTTAAAGGTGAAAAAATGTATCTTATTAGAGAGGTTCACACCCCTAAGTTTGTACAATAATTAGGTGTTGGGAATCCAACTTAAAAAGATATTTATATTGGCTCATAATGCAAGAAGATATAGCTTTGATTTATAGAGAATGCATAAATTGTTGTATTAGTGAGCACAAAAATAGAAAGAAAACTTTATACCATCCCTTACTTGTAACCACTCAACCTTGGGAAAGCCTTTCATTGGAATTTTTTGGGTGGTTTTCCAACAACTGAGAAGGAACATGGCTATTTATTTGTGGTAGTTGAAAAGTTCAACATGATTTGTATTCTTATGCTTTGTAAAATTGGCATCAAAGGATAAGAAGTGGTTAACATGTTGTTCAAATAAGTCTTGGTTAACTTTGGGATATCAAGGCACATCATCTCAAATAAGGATACTATATTTGAAAGTGCCTTTTGGAATATACTACGAGAAAATATGGACACCACGTTGAGGAGATATAGAATTTTTCATCCATAGACAAATAGGGAGACAAAAGAAGTCAATCAGACATGAGCCCATCTTTTAAGGGCTTACAACTAAAAGCATCAAAATACCTAGGATGAAAATATGATCTACATTCAACGCTCTTATAAAAATGTAGTCCACACTTCTATACATAAGTCCCCTCTTGAAACTTGTTTTAGGTATTTTCTAGTTTCACCCTTAGATGTTCTATATGGAAAACAAAGAGAAATGAGGGAAGATGTCATAGGAGAAGCATTCAAAATAGAGAAATTTATTGAAAATATTAGGTAGACTCATTTGGAAGTACATGAGACATTGAATAAGTTATAAGAAAGGTACAATGCCCAACATGATTGAGACATAATTGATAAAATATTCAAGGTGGGTGATAGATTTTGGTTATTTATTTAAGCAAATAAATACTATACAATATTGGTAAGAAGATCGAAGAACTACAATATTGTAATTTTACTTATTAGAGAATGTGGGTGATAATGCATATAGACTTATCCTATTCCCATATATGTTCTTTTATTCAATAATAAATGTGGAAAAATATAAAACTCTATGAGCCTTCCATGTCGATTTAGGAAATTGAGGAATAGGTCCTATGGACCATAGATAACATAGCACTAGAAGATTAGGTGGAGCTAACAAATGAAATATTTTTGTAGAAGTCTAGATTTACTAGACAAGGGTAGCATGGACTTTCGAAAATAGGATGGAAAAGACAACTTATAGTAAAGGAAAAATGGTAGTCTAGGGAGAAGGTAGAGGAAAAATTTCCTCACCTCATTTAGTAAATTATTTTGGGAACCAAAATTTTCCTCACCTCATTTAGTAAAATATTTTGGAATGGATCATTACAAGTTTGTCATCCACCTTGGTACTTTTTTGGTGGAAAAATTTGGACCAAGGTGGATTTTTATGACAAGGCCATTGAATGCTTGGATGACAATGGAGAAAAAAGAATCTTACAGGGTAAGAAGAAGGAAACATCAGTTAGAATGGTGATAGTTATGTAAGTAAAACACGGTCACAGAAAATGGTGTGTGTTATTTGCAGTGCATAATTCTAGGGATAAAGGTAAGGATGTTGAGGATGTAGAGGCATTGACCAGGTACTCAATTTTACAACATTTTCAACATCTATTTCCCGCAGAGATTTCAGAGTTGTCATCTCATAGGGGAGTGGACTTTTGTATTGAGTTGGCACACAGAGAAGTGGACCTTGCATGTTGAACACTTAGCAAGAGTGTTAAGATTTCTGAGAGAGAATCAATTGTATGCCAAAATTAGAAAATGTAGTTTCTTTCAGACAGAGGTACATTACTTGGGACATGTTTTTTTTAAAGAAGACATAACAGTGGAACCGAAAATGATAAGAGAAATTATGGAATGGACAACTCCTAGGAATGTGGATGGGGTAAGGTCATTCATGGGGTTAGCAGCTTACTATAGGAGGTTCATTAGGAACTTCTCATGCATTGCATATCCTATTACATCATTGCAAAGAAAAGGTAAGAATTTTGAATGGACAGAGTAATGTGCAACCAATTTTGAGCAGTGGAAATAGTTGTTGACAAATGCTCCAGTTCTCAAGACTGCAAATTTGGATAAAGAGTTTGTGGTGTGTATAGATTCCTTCAAGAGAGGACTTGGTGGAGTCTTGATGCAGGAGGGATAGGTGGTATGTTATGAATCAAGGAAATTGAATGAGAAAGAGAAAAATTATGTTACACATGATCTTAAGCTAGCAACAATCATCCATGCTTTGAAGATGTGGATGCACTATCTTATTGGCAGAAGGTTTCTATTGATGAGTGATCATAGTGGATTGAGATACTTGTTTTACAAACCAAATCTAAATGTTAGGCACGCTAGATGGTTGGCCACGATCATTGAGTTTGATTTCAAGATTAGGTACATTAAGGGAAAATAAAATAGGGTTTTCAATGCTCTTAACACAAGAGTGCATTTGAATAATATAACAACTATGATTCTTATGGGACATATCTACAAGATCACATCTTACAGGTAGGATAGTAGGATGACAAGTACATGGAGCTTAGGCATAGGTTACAGCAGGGCACTTGTGATCAGGATGTGGATTATCATCTCAAAATGGATGGTTTGATTAGATTTAGGGATAAGATCTATGTGTCAGACAATAGTGAGCATAAGAAGCTTATCTTGAGGGAATTGCATGTTAAACTGTTTTCAGGTCACCCAGGATATCAAAGACATTAACGGAGGTGAAGAAGTTATATTATTGGCCGCATTTGAAGAAGGAAATGGAAGAGTTTGTAGCTAGATGCTTGGATTGTGAACAAGTAAAAGCAGAGTGTAAGAATCCAAGTGGATTACTATAGTCGATTCTGATTCCAAACTGGAAATGGGAGGTCATTTACATGGAATTCCTTACAGGCTTTTCAAGGACATCTAAACGACATGATTCTATCATGGTTGTGGTGGACAGGTTGACCAAGGTAGCACACTTCATTTCGATGAAATCTAATTATTCAGCTAGTGATGTAGCACATGTTTTCATTAGGGAGATAGTGAGGTTGCATGGTGTTATGAAGAAGATTGTGACAAACAAAGACACTAAGTTCACTTCCATATTTTGGAAAGAGTTGTTTACAAGTTTGGGTACAGAATTGGCCTTCGTCACAACTTATCACCCACAGATAGATGGATAGACATAAAGGGTAAACAAGATACTAGAGGACATGTTGAGAATGTATGTGATGCATCAATAGCAGAAGTGGGAAGATTATCTTCCATTGGTTGAGTTTTCTTACAAAAATAGGTATTAGGAGTCATTGAGGATGAGTCTGTTTGAGGCACCGTATGGGCAGAGTTGTAATATTCCTATTAGTTGAAGTGATCTAGTGAATATGGTGTTGATAGGACCAGACATGTTGGAAGATATGGAAAGAGAAATGCAGGTTATCAAGAAGAATCTAAAGGAATCACAAGACAAGCAGAAAAGTTATGTAGATCAACACAAGTTGTTTAAGGAGTTTTAGGTTTGGGAAAATGCGTACTTGTGCATCAAGCCCATGAAGATCTCCTTGAGGATTGGGTCATGTGTGAGTTGGCATCTCGGTATTGTGGACCTTTCAAGATCCTTGAGAGGATTGGACTAGTGGCATACTAACTTGCACTGCCTCTTAAAGTGAAAGTCCATGATGTTTTCCATGTTTCATTGCTTAAAATATATGTAAAGGATTTTGATCATGTTATTCATTGGTATGTGTTAAAAGTGGAGCCAGAAGGATAATTCCAACCGGAACCTCAGTGTATTTTACAGAGAAATATTCTCATGCTCCGAAATTGAGCAATCGAGTAGGTCAAAGTGTAGTGGAAGCACTTTGGGCCCGATGAAGCTACATGGGAGATGGTTGATCAGTTGCGGGCTATGTATCCTTCCTTATTTTTCGGTTGAGGCAAAACAATTTTAGCATATGTATATGGATGTAAATACCACAATGAGATGTGCTATAAAGCTCCAATAAGCGGTATAGTTATTATGTTGTCATGTTGCTTATGCTTTTCAGTAGGTTTATCATTGTAAATACTGCATTGAGCTAATTATAAAGCTCCATGGGAAATATGTTTTGGTTTTCAACAGTTTTGTTGGTTGTAGGTGTCATTGAACACCGAGGACAGTGTTCCCCTAAGGGGGAAGGGTCTGTAACAGCCCCAGGTTAAAAATCTGTGTTATAAAGTTAATAAACGCAAAATAATACCAACTTCATGGGACATGTATTCCAAGTTGAAGGTTGGGAAAAACATCCTAGTGTGGGTGTTTATTTGGTTTAATATGGCTAATCAAAAATTTGCAAAGGCAATGGAAAAGGCTTTGGAAAGGCAAGTGGCATTAATTGGCATTTTATTTATGAAAATAATGGAGGAGAAAAGGAAGGTGAAAGGTCACACATTGCATGTGAGGAGGGAATTGTAGTAAAATAATGGAAATTGAAAAAAATAGAGGCCTTGTTGATAAAAAGGCTTCTGAGGACTAGTTCACAACCTTTTTTCAGTTCAGTTTTGGAGCTTTCTCTCTACTTTCTCATACTCTTGCACACTTAAAGCATTTTGGGAGAACTCTAGCATTGGAGGAAGGAAAACAAAGGAAGGAAAAGAAAGCAAAGGTAAGCAAAGATCAAACAAGGAAGAGTTGGTTCAAGCGGCTACAACATGATTACTTGCAAGTCTCTAGTTGCATGTATGATGTCCTTGCTAGTTTTGGCACACATGATACATGCATTTGTTTTTTTGGTTCTCTTGTTATCATTGGCATGGGTTTTGGTAGGTGTGATAATGGTTTTTAGCCTTGCCTTGTCATTTCTAGATAACCATAGTATGATGGGGTTTTTCTTACTTGGTTGAGTTAGATTACAAATGGTTTCGAAACTGAGTGGGGTGATCTCAGGAGGAAACACAAGGCCTAGGAATCCTTGGACTGGTGAAGGTGGTATTGTGGTAAAGCATGATTGTGTATGCCCTCGTTGGGCCTAGGAATCCTCAACTGGTGAATGGAGACGAAAAATTTCCTCATGGTTTAGGTGGAGAGATCTAGAGGCATCCATGCTTATATAGGCCTAGTGATACCTAGACAAGTATGTGGTGGGATTGCGTAAAGCCTGGCAGTGTATGCTTCTTGTTTGGGCCCAGGAATCCCTTGGCGGGATTGTGGTAAAGCCTAGTTGTATAGATGAGGGCTTGGGCATAGGAATCCCTTGGTGGATTGCAATAAAGCCCGAGGAAGCCCTAGTTTTTTTGTTGTAAGTCTCACATTCATACTTGGAATGTGGCATGAGGGTGATTGGATGAAAGAAAGATTTGGTTCAGCGTAATCTATGGTTAGGTGGTACATGGAATTCCCAGGCTTGGTTGACTTTTGCATATGTTAATAAGATACATTTTCCTCTTTTGTTCCAAGTGTAAATGTACTTGTTATTATGTGGTTTTAATTGGCTATTCTATCATTGTTATTATGTTGGTTATATGTTGGTTACACGCATTGTTTATAACAGACTTGAGTTATGACTCTCATCTTGTTTTGTTTTGTAAATTAAATGTTAACAAATGTATGACCTAATAGATGATAATACAATTATTGTGAGATGGCATCAGACTTTCTTGACGATCCTCAAATAAGTATGAAGTCCCTATGCTTAGATGCATTTATATGACCTGTAGATTACATGTTCATGATGTGTTTGAAAAAATGTATATCATGGTTAGGCCTTGTCATATTTTTATTTATCATTGTTGAGATTCTCATCAAGTTCTGGGCAGAGGCATGAGTTCCGACCCTGAAAAAGTGGTTCAGAATCTGGGGTCGCTAGCACATAACTACCTAAAAAAGGTTGAAGTGGCATGGATGCCTTGCTGTGGGAGCGACTAGAGGGTCCCATTCGCATGTAGGGCTTGTCATGGGTGAAAATAGGGGTCTTGTTCAGTCAGAAAGCAGGTTAAATCATGGGTTTCGCACATGGAGTGGATGGTTAGCCCCTGGGGGCCCTATAGCTTCTGAGGAAGGTTAGTTTGGTTTTGGCTTGTCGATTCCACTTCCTTAATTGTACTTGGGGAGTTGAATCATATCATAGTAACTCTTCGTCACACGTTTACCTCGGTGGACCGGTTAGCTTGGGTAAATGTTGGAGGAGGGTGTCACATGGTGCATGTACTAAAAATAAGGGTTCTGTATTGGCAATATTTTTTAGAGGGGAGGGGAGTTTCCACAAAAGGAATTTGGGAGGCTTTTATTAAGATCTACTAAAATTAGAGATATTCTTTAATATCTCCTAAATGCAAGTGCTATGTTGTAGGTTGACTAAGTGGAGGTCATGTGGTAAAACCCTAGCCTTTGAATGGATTTAGGCACCTTTGTCACATTACCACGTTTGTGTGCACTGACCAACACAAATGGACAAAAAAAAATGTTAATGGGTAAAAGAGTTGATTTTGGTGCCCTCAAAAAATGGTAAGGAACATCATAGACATGTTGGTTGCCCTTGCTCAGATTAGGTGCACTAAAGATCTTGGAAACTTGCATTAGTTGAACAAAACAAAAAAATTCCTGGAGAGGGAATGCCTAAAAGAAAGTATCACAAATGATCTAATCTAGAGGGATACATTAAACATGATGGACAAAGTGGCTAAGAAGAACTCACTATCTTATAAATTCCTTAACTCGAATGGGTGCACTTAGTTGGGTGAACTTGGATAGACTAACATTGGCTGGGCACACTTGGATGCACCTTTCTAGGCATGTTTTCACACACCTTATCAGATGCAGTTCTGGGCACACTTGGACATGGGTGCACCTTTGGAAGAGTAGGAAAAACACTAATGATTCCACATCGTTGCAAGTAAATTTCAATGGATGATTCATAATGGCACCATTGAAGTGAATATGGGGGCACTTGGATCCAATTTAGAGATCAAGGGACTTGATAGTGAAAGGAAAGGCTCATATCAAAAAGAGGATGCCTCAAAATTTCTAGGAAATTCAATAAATTATTCATAAAGTGTAAAAGAGATTTGTGATAGTGCTAAAGGTTGGCACGGTAGGGAAAATTGCATTGGTTAAGTGAAAAGGAGAAGAATACAATACTTGTAGCAGTTAGATTGATGGTTTCTTTAGTGATTGGATTGAAATTTCTTTAAGGTAATTGTGTATTTTATAATTCTGGTATGTCAATAATTTGTAAGTAGCTGATCATTATTCTCTATTGTACATTGTAACAAGTAAACACCCACCTTGGGTGCCACTCATACATGTGTGATATGGGCTCTTTACATCCCCACTCATACATGTGTGATATGGGCTCTTTACATTTTTGGATGTTAGTGTTCCTTGTAATACATTGTGTTGGCTAAGTATTGCTAGGATATTTTAAGGCCATGGTGCCTATCATTGAATGAACTTGGTTAAGTGGAACTTAGTTACATTCGACAAATTGTAATTTGTAGCTTATGGTGAAAGTATGGTAAAATCTTAGACTATGCATGCTCTAGTTGTAGTAGGCATAGGCTAGCCAACTCCCTATAGGCAAGGAAATGCCCCTCCACATGATCTCAAGTGCCAAAACAAAATTGAAGAAACTAAAATTTGTAAAGAAAAAATAGAGCAAATTTTTTGTTTGTGACAACTCTATTTTAATTTTAAATGTTTGGTACCTTCTCCTTCTTTATGGGTTTCTCTTCATAACCTTAGACACTTATTTTATATATATTCAATATAAAGAGAAAGAGCTATTTCTAAATGATTTTATATAATTTTTTCTTTTTCTTTTTAATGAATAGTTTAATTAATTAAAAAAAATCTATTTTTTTAGATAAATATCATTGAAATTGTAAATTTTAATTAGCTAATTTTAAACAATGTTAAATTCCAAAAATTAGCCTTAAAATTTGGTATAACTTACATCTTCCAAAAATTTTTAAATGAATTTAATCTCTTAAGATGAATTTCACAAAAGTAAAGTATATATCTATAAATAAATTGTATTTATTATTAAATTCAAAATAACATTTCTTAATATCCATAGATTCAAATATAAAATCTTCTTTAATAATATTTTTATTTTTATTTATTTTAATTTAAGATTAATAAAATATTAATAAATATAATTATAAATTAAAAATCAATATAAATATTAAAATATTATAAATATCTTCAGTAACAAAGAAGGATGAATATGAAATTTCAAATGGTTCTCGAGGGATGATTTAGTTTAGGCTTTACCTACGTATATGTCAAACCATGAGAAGTATGGATTGTTGAGCCTATATATATGCTTGGTCTAAATATGATGTTTTTTTAATGATAAATAGTTGGCATAATAAAATGTTATCCCTTTCAAAAAGAACACTTAGTAAATCTTTAACCATAATTGAAAAAAAAATCATGAATCTTAACTATAATTAGGGAGAAAAAACTATATATCAATCTTTCAATACTAACCTACCTAATTGTAGCTTGGGCATCCTAGAAAATGAACAATAACCCACCTAAGTGTAGCTTGGGCATCCTATTAAAAGGACCATTCCTGACTTGTTCATTATAAAGGTGCATTTCGTTGAACTGCTTGCAAATTTAATACATTTATTTTTCCACCCTTGAAGTTTTTTAATATAAAAAGGAAAATTCCTGACTTGTTCATTATAAAGGTGTATTTCGTTGTACTGCTTGTGCTAAGTTAAAAAGCAAATTTAATGCATTTTTTTTCCACCCATTTCATTTTTGAAAAGTTGCATACTGTAAACTGATACTTTTCAATATTTTTATTAAGTAATTAATATATTTTAACAAGTTTTAGTCATCGTGGTTTGAACTTACCTTGTTATACTATTTGCAAAACGTTAATAGGTTTTGTTCTTTATAAAACATTTTTTTAAGAACCCCTTTTATTATTTGAGCATATGGAGAGATTTTACAGTGAAACATTCAACAAAAGAAACATTGGGATGAGTGATCGTGTAGTTAGTAAGACCTGGTTACTTTGTCCCAGTATTACTGTTTATGATGATTAATATTATTTTATTAATTTTAATTATTTTAATTTATATAAACATTTTATGACACAATGAATGTTAAATGAACAACTGGGAAATGTGAATTTTTTATAGTCTTAAATGGACGGTGAATGTTTATGTGTGATGATGTATTTCATCTATTTCAATTTTACCTTTTTTTCTTTTGAAATCATGCAATTTAATAAATATTAAATAAATTATTGATGAAAAAATATAATATAATATATATATATTATATTATATATATTAGGATTTCTATTATTGATGAAAATATATTAATATATATATATATATATATATATATATTTTAATTTAGATATTTCAAACTTATTTTAACGAGTAAAGCTAAGATATTTTGTACCATTTAGTTTAGATGGTTCAATTTGTTTTCTTCAGAGAGAAAAATCTTCATAAATTTATATTAAGACAATATAAAGAACTTAAGATATGGCAAGGGACAGACACCTTGCATGCATATGAATGCAAATGGATCAAAATTTGACAGACATAGGATCCCCAAAAAAATCAGAACTAACATTCAGAATCTGTACAATAAAGTATCAAAAGCAAGATCAGCTGCTATCATAGTGAGTGACGTTAAGATATTTTGCACTTATAATTAAGGTAAAGCAAAGATATTTTTATCACTGCAGTATCTTTCAAAATTAAATAAATAATAAAATAAATTTAAAAATTGAAATAGTTAGATAAGTTTAAAATTTGAAAGAGTGAGATAAGGAAATAACAGAATAGCGAGTTCTTTTTGACTTGAAGTGGACTTGGAGTATTACGTAAGAAACAAGTTAACCTTCCAAACCTTAAAAGAATCTAACAATAGGGAAACCTGCTCCCTAATAATCCCAGATGCCTTGGTTTTCTTTTGAATGTAAATTGATGTTTTATAAACAAAATAAGATTAGATCACAAAAATAATCCGTAAATATACACCAAAATAAATCCAAAAAATAAAAATAAGTTGGCCTAGAGGGACGAGGAATCTTCATCAACACGCTGCAGTGGTGGGCGGGTCAACTTTTTTGGTCCACAACATCGTCGCGCTCTGCACACCGCATATTTCTCTCTTTGACCGACAGTGGATTCCCCTCCTTTCGCCAATTTCCGAGAATGTTTGCAAGCTTTCTTGGGCACCACGTTAATGTTCACGTCAGACCATGTGTCAATGTGCGAGAGACCTGGTAGGTGCCCAAGCTGCGAGTGCTGTGATTTGACCGGTTTGGAAGAATGCGGAGGGCGGCAACCATAAAAGGAGACACACTCCGCTCCCGAATTTCAAGCACGTCTCTACGATCCCTTGCTTGGTCAGCAAGAAATCAATCGTTGACGATGGAGGGAGTGGCATTCCAGCAGCAGGCGGTGCCAGAGCTGCTTGTAGGCTTCAGATTTCATCCCACCGATGAGGAACTCATCACCCATTACCTGGGGAAGAAGGTATCCTCCGCCCCTCTGCCTGCCCCAATTATTGCAGACATTGATCCCTACCAACACGACCCCTGGGATTTGCCCGGTGAGTTTTCATTCCTCCAACTTCACTTGGGTATGCCTAATACTTTTATTTTCTGTTAGTCTATGATATACTTTCTCACCATATATTTTTTTTCCGATTTTAGATTGAATAATTTTTCAAACTTTAATTTTCAACAAGACAATTTCTTGTTGCAAATCGATTTCTCAATGTGAAATTTTGATTTCGAATCCACTAATGTAGTTAATCTGTATTCACTGTGTTTCAGCAAAGGCATTTTTCGGAGAGAACGAATGGTATTTTTTCAGTCCGAGGAACCGGGAATATCTCAGCGGAGCGCGGCCAAACAGAGCCGCAGGCTCTGGCTACTGGAAATCCACGGGATCAGACATACCCATTGTTAATGAGTCGGGAAGCACGTCGCCGAGAAAAGTGGGCGTGAAGAAATCACTGGTGTTTTACAAAGGAAAGGCTGCTGAGGGCGTGATGACCAACTGGATCATGCACGAATACTGCCTCGCCCAAACCCTGCCAACCAAGAGAAAGGGATCTGTGCCCGTGAGAATTCTTCAAGCTGACATTTTCCCATATTAATACAAAATAGTATTAGCCTGCATTAATATTAATATTACAGTATTAACTTATTTTCTTAATCCAAATTATAGCACCTAGTATTCAATAATATTAATATTAAAATGTGGATTTTAAAATTATTTTGAAGTCCAACAAATTATGCAATTTTTCATCCAACTATTCTAATATATTAGAAATATTTTCAGAATCCAAATAAATTCTATCTAAAATATGATTTCTAGTATTCTCAAAATCCAAACAAATTCTATCTAAAATAAGATTTCCCATGTCCTTTCCCATATCCCATTTACAAAGTCCTTTCCCATATCCCATTTACAAAGTGGATTTTCTGTTTTAAGTGAGTGAAAATATAACTTTAAATATGGAGTATCATGATTTTTTATCTTGTCCTTTCCCATATCCCATTTACAAAGTGGATTTTCTGTTTTAAGTTAGTGAAAATTATAACTTTAAATATGGAGTATCATGATTTTTTATCTTATCCCTTTTTGTTTTTTCTTTTCCAAATATAACTTAAAATATTTATGTATCATGATTCTTTGTCTTATCCCTTTCGGTATCATGATTCTTTATCCTATCCCTTTCGGTTTTTTCTTTTCTAAATCTAGATTAATAATAGGGGTCATGATTCTTTATCCTATCCCCTTCTGTTTTTCCAAATATAACTTAAAATATTTATGTATCATGATTCTTTGTCCTATCCCTTTCAGTATCATGATTCTTTATCCTATCCCTTTCGGTTTTTTCTTTTCTAAATCTAGATTAATAATAGGGGTCATGATTCTTTATCCTATCCCTTTCTGTTTTTTCTTTTTTCAAATCTAGATTCAATAATAGGTATCATGATTCTTTATCCTATTCCCTCCGTTTTTTCTTTTCCAAATCTCATGATTCTTTATTCTTTCCTCTTCTGTTTTTTCTTTTCCAAATCTAGGTTCAATAATAAGTTTATTATAATTATTTAATAAAATCGTATTTTTTTCCTATTCCATTTTTTTATTAATGATTTTGCTATTTAGCATGCTTCAAATTATAAAGCTTTCTCTGCCATGTTGTTTAATTTAGTGTTATATAATAGATGTCCAGTTATATAATTATGTTTTAAATTAAGTAAATATTTGTTTTTATATGGTAGAGAATCAGGTAAATATATTGGAAATGATGATATGATAGAGTGTACTGTATCTGACTTGGAGAATATGATCTAGTGTTTTTTTGAAATGTAATTTTTAAATATTTTTTTTTATTTTTCTGATTTTGAAAATATAATTTATAAATTTATTTAAATTAAATTTGTTAAAAAATTTAATCGAAGATTTGTTTCTTAATTTATAAAACAGAATAAAAAAAATTATTTTTTAATTTATAATTATTTTCTGGACAATAAAAAGTTTTCCATTTTTTTCAAATTTTAGAATGTTTTAGAAATTATAAAATATTAATGAAGATTTCCAGAATATTTTGGAATCTGCAATCCAAATGGTATTTGGTATTTGGAGTTGTTTTTTAATTTAGCCTATACCTAGAGTATTCCAGAAACCTATAAGACATAAGCTATTTTCAAAATGACAATCAATTTCATAATCAAAGGTGTGTGAATTTATAAATATTTTCCAGACAATAAAAACCTTTTCAATTTTTAATTTATAGTTGTTTACAAGATGATAAGATGTTTCTCATTTTTGTTTCAAATTTTAGAAATTACAGAACATTAATAAAGTTTTTTTTATAGGACATAGGCTATTTTGAAAATGACAATCAATTTCATAATCAAAAGTGTGCGAATTTATAATTGTTTTCAGGACAATAAAAAGTTCTCCATTTCTTAATTTATAATTGTTTTTAAGATGATAAAATATATTTTTTTTTAATTCTAGAAAAATTAAAAAAAAAAAAAAAAAAAAAATAATAATAATAATAATAATAATAATGATGATAAAAAAATAAAAAATAAAAATTATAATTATTTCCGAGATAATAATTTTTTTTTTTTTTTCAAATTCTACCCATTACACAACATTAATGAAAATTTTCAGAATATTTCTGGATCTGCCATCCAGTTAAAATGGTATTTCCAGTAACCTTAAAAGTAATTGGGGCTAATTAATTTGCTCTCTCCTTTGTGTCAGTTGGACGAATGGGTTCTGTGCCGATTGTTTCAGAGACTAAATCATTCTCCCGGGATGCTCTCGTGCTCACAGCTGGAGGTCCCGCAGCGCACCCGACAAAAACCAGCGATGCCAAAATTCAGTTCCTTTTCGAGGGTGCTTCTGAACGAGGGTCCATCTATGGAGAACTTACCGAGCCATGCCACGTCAGATGCCAACAACGCAGCCGTGTCCTCTGCGGAGTTGTCGCTGCAGGTAGTTCCCCACCCGCTAAATTCATCGGAAAGAGGAAGCCACTCGTCAATGAATTGGTCTGCGCAACGCCTACATGAAATGTCTGGTCGTCGTATAAATATTTTTGACATTTTTCTGATAAAAATCCGTCGGGAAAAGAGGGGAAGCAATCCTAGTCTTTGAGAACTGTGATTTTAAGGGTTTTTGGGTTGCAACTAATTGTATCTACTCATCATTTATCCCATTTTGAAGGTGGCGACTATAAATGAAATAAATTGCGTTATAGCAGTTACTCTGTTTGACTTCAATCTCAGCTCTCAGCAATATCTACTCATGCTCTTGAAAAAGGAAAATGCCTTTTTAATGATTTTTAAAAGGATTTAATCTCAATTGCAACTTAGTTGGGATGGAATACCACTTCAACATAAATATTTAATAGGTTTTGAAAAAAGCGGTCATTCTGATTTGATTTAGATGTTTAATAGAAATTATAATGAACATTTCATTTATATACCATTGAAAAATAAGGGTTTTTATTTTTAACTTTAACTCAGCCCTAGGGAGAGCTTTCCCTAGAGTAACCATAAATGAAATTTAAATGAATTTAAATTTTAATTGATTAACTATAAGTCAAATTTGGATTTTCAAAATTCATTTAGAATGCCAACACCTTATCTAAATCAAAGTGATCAAATTTATGAACTATTTCCATTTCTTATAAAGGGATTTCATTTACAACTACCAGGCTCAAGGGAGAAATCCTACTATTGTTTTTCCTCTTTATCATTGAAGAGAATATTTGAAACATCTTTCTACAATTTTACGCCTGCATTGATATCTCCTTACAAATGTGATTCTTTGTTTTTTACATTCTAATCAACTTCATCAACCCATAAAGTTTCCTCACACGTTTCTAAACTTTTTAGTTTTGGTTTTTGGTTTGTGGTGCCCTTTTTCATTTCTAGGTTAGTTTAGTTCTCACTTGGAACAAGAATCCTAAAAATGCGTTGTTGGTGAGCAAGTATGACATTACAAAGTTGTGATTTTAAAATTTAAAATTCAAGTTCTTTGAATATTTTTAGAATCCCAAATATGACATTAGAAAGTTGTGATTTTAGACTTTAAAACTTAATTGAATCTTGTGAATTAACCAAATCATGGAAAATGGCATTACATGTAAAATTATTTGTAGGAATTTACAAGGTAAGTTTCTCAGATAGAACACCAAAGGGCACCACTCACAAACAGATCACATATCAATGCACCAGTGTTCTTGACGTGGTTAAAAACCTCAAAGAGAGAAATAGTCCACGACCTGAGCCAACACAACCACTTTAGGGAATTTATTAATAAAAGAAAGAAAATTTACATAAGCTTTTCTCATGAACGGTCACCCTACAAATGACCCTCCATGCTCTTTAAATAGAAATCATGAACCAGTCGGGTGTTAAGCCATGGATCAAGTGTCGGTAATACTAAGGAGAGAATGAATTGTCGAATCACTTTATGTCTAGAATATATCGTGACTGTCAGATTATAAGTTACAAAAGTACATAATAAAGAAATAGACTTTATGTAACTCTACACTAGACCAAGTTATACTTAACTATTTCCTATGTGTCAGAATATCCTAACATCTCCCCTTAAGAACAACTTGGGATAAGATTGAAGGATGTACAAATATGACATAATAGGAGAAAGAATGAGGCATTAGAGCCTATCCCCCCTTAGTGACAACATTCTGAACTCCAACCATAAATCGAAGTTAAGTAAACTTCGCCTCTGTGAGAGCCTTTGTAAATATGTTTGCAACTTGATCATCTGTTGAACAATATTGCACTTCAAGAACATGGTCATCAATGAGCTTTTTGATGAAGTGCATGTGTAGTTCAATGTGTTTGCTACGCTGATGTTAGACTGGATCTTTGCATAGTTGAATGGCACTTTGATTATGTTATGAAACCAGCTCAAGAAAAGATAGAAATTATAGATCAACGCCTTAGAATTCAGCCTCTTCGAGGGGCAACCTCCTTTACATTACATAAATGAACAATTCTTGGATGATACAAATGACAAAACCTCCTTTCTATATATAGGAGTCTAAGGAGTCACAATATAATCCAGCCGACCTAACAATAATAATATAAAGCCACAAAAATAACAATAGAGGGATTCTATGGGGCACAAAATAACAATATGGGGGTAATAGGGGCACAACAATATAAATAAGGGGTATAACTATAATAGTAATGGGGTAATCACTAGTATTATAGGGACCCAACATGCCCCTCTCCTTCAAAAAAGTGTTGTCCTCAACGCTTGAGTAATTCTGGATACTTCTGCATAAAATTCTCATCCTCCCATGTGGAATCTTCAGCGGATAAGTTCTTCCACTTGATAAGATACTCTGAAATTGATCGATTTCGTAGCTGTCGAGTTCTTGTTTCTGTGACTGCTTCCGGTTCCAATATAATTTTTCCTTCCTCGTCAAGTTCTGGCAATATTGTTTGAATTGGGAGCTTGTCGCCTATAACCTTCTTTAAACATGAAACATGGAAAACTGGGTGCAATCGAGAAGCTGCAGGAAGCTCCAATTTGTATGCCATAGTACCAATCTTTTGCAACACCTTGTACGGACCATAATACTTTGGTGATAATTTATTATCCTTCTTAGCTTGCTTTAGGGACATTTGCTTATATGGTTGTAGCCGTAGGAATACCCAATCACCTACATCAAAACTTCTTTCACTGCGATGTTGATCTGCCTGTTGTTTCATTCTATTTTGTGCCAACACGAGGTTATCCTTTAAGAGTTGGAGGACTTGTTGTTGATGTTCGATGTGATGTTCCACTGCCTGAACCTTAGAATTTTCTCTTAAATATGATGTGATGGATGGTGGTTGATACCCATAAAGTGCCATAAATGGGGTCATTTTTGTTGCTGTATGGAAGGAAGTGTTATACCACCATTCAGCCAGAGGCAACCATTTGACCCATTGTGTCTGTTTATCAGATACAAAGCAACGAAGATATCCTTCCAAACATTTGTTTACTATCTCAGTTTGCCCATCAGATTGAGGATGATAAGATGAGCTATGAGCTAACTGAGTACCAAGACAAGAAAATAATTCTGTCCAAAAATTTCCAGTGAAAATGGGATCTCTGTCACTTACAATAATCTTTGGGTTTCCATGTAGCTTTTGAACTGTTTCCATAAATGCAGTAGAAACTGTACTGGCTTTAAATGGATGTGATAATGCACAAAAGTGTGCATACTTGGTAAGTCTGTCAACTACCACCATGATGACACTCTTTCCCTCAGACTTGGGTAAACCTGTGATAAAATCCATTGAAACCTCCTCCCAACGTTGGCTTGGAATGGATAAAGGTTGTAATAGACCCGGTGTCTTAATTGTTTCAACTTTATTTTGTTGGCAAACCAAACATTCCGCCACAAACTTTTGAATATCTGATTTAAGGCCATCCCAAAAAAATTCCTTCTTAACCCTGTGGTAAGTTTTTAAAAATCCTGAGTGCCCTCCTAAGGGAGAAGTGTGCAATTCCATAAGAATCTTTTGTTTTAGCTGGGAATTCTTACAGAGGTATAAGCGATCTTTGTACCATAACGAATCATTTTTCCAGCTAAATGTATCAGAAGTACTGGAATCTTGTTGTAGCTTTCGAATAAGTGCCCACACTTCTTCGTCATTCTTCCATTCCTCCCTTGCTTCGTTTATCCAATCTGGTTGGATAATAGAAATGGCACACAACAATGCTTCCACATCCTCATCCTTTCTTGAGAGTGCATCTGCCACCACATTTTGCTTCCCTTTTTTGTAGATGATTTCAAAGTCATAACCCAACATCTTTGTGACCCACTTTTGTTGCTCTTCAGAGGATAATCTTTGTTCTAAAAAGTATTTAAGGCTATCATGATCCGTTTTTACCTTGAAGTGTCTTCCCATTAGGTAGGGTCGCCATTTCTTAAGTGCATGGAGTATTGCCAACATTTCCTTCTCATAAATAGCTTTGCTTAAAAACTTTCCCTTGATTGGACGACTTTCAAAAGCAATGGGTCTTTCATCTTGCATTAGAACAGCACCAATTCCATTTCCTGAAGCATCACATTCCACAATAAAGGTTTTTGTGAAGTCCGGTGTAGCTAAGACCGGTGCTTGGCACATTGCCTCTTTAAGATGTTCAAAGGCCTTTGTTGCTTCCGGAGTCCATGAAAATGAATCTTTCTTCAATAATGTTGTTAGAGGTGCTGCTATTCTCCCATAATTCTTAACAAACTTGCGATAATACCCTGTCAACCCAAGAAATCCTCGCAGATGCTTTATGGATGTGGGGATTTTCCATTCCTTAATGGCTTTAATTTTGCTAGGGTCTACCTTAACTCCTTCATGAGATACAATATGACCCAAATATTCCACCTCCTGGACTCCAAAGAAACATTTGGATCTTTTTGCATATAATTGTTTCTCCTCCAATAGTTGTAGCACCCTGTCAACATGTTCAACATGATCCTTCCAAGACTTGCTGTAGATTAGTATATCATCAAAAAATACTAACACAAATTTTCTAAGGAATGGTTTGAAAATTGAATTCATCAAACCTTGAAATGTTGAAGGTGCATTGGTAAGGCCAAAAGGCATGACCAAAAATTCATAATGACCCTCATGAGTTCTAAATGCCGTTTTCGGAATGTCTTCAATCTTCATTCTGATTTGATGATATCCTGAACGAAGATCCAACTTGGTGAAGTAAATTGATCCATGCAATTCATCCAGTAATTCATCAATGACAGGAATGGGGAACTTATCTTTAATAGTGAGCTTGTTGAGCTCCCTATAATCCGGACACATGCGCCATGATCCATCCTTCTTGTGCACCAATACTACTGGAGCTGAGAAAGAACTTTGACTCGGTTGAATTATACCAGCCTCTAGCATTTCTGCAACCATACGTTCAATTTCACTTTTTTGGACATAGGGATATCTGTACGGCCTGATGTTTGGAGGAACACTTCCTGGAATCAGATGAATAGCATGATCATGATCACGCATAGGTGGGAGACCTTTGGGAGTCTCAAATACCTTGGAATGATTGTCCAGGACTTTTTGGAGATCTGGAGAAATAGATGATTCCAATGTGGAAACATCTAGCGAACATAATTGTGCAATTACACCTCTTTGCTCCTTTTTTAGAAGCTTTGTCATGCCATTAGAGCTGATTATCTTTCCTGGTTTCCCTGCAATACCCCTTAATTCAACTTCCTTTCCTTCCGTAGAAAATTTGATGAAAAGTTCTTGAAAATTAAAAGCTATTGTACCCAAGGATTGTAGCCATTGGACTCCTAGTACAACATCAGCACCTCCCATTGGAATGGAAAGCATTGGGCTAGTCAATACATATTCTCCCATGGATAGCTTGATATTATGGCACTTTCCAGAGCAATTTATTGTTCCTCCATTTGCAATCATCACTTGACACTCTGGTGCTGGATATAGGAAGCAATTCAATTCTTTTGCTACCCTACAATGAATAAAATTGTGGGTGCTTCCTGAATCAATCAACACTATTACCTTTTTCTTCTTGATTTGTCCTTCTATCTTGATGGTTTGAGGAGTGGTAATTCCTGCCAATGCATTACAAGATATGGTCGGATTTATTTGTTCTTCATCTAGGCTTTGTTCCTGGAATATATCCTCTTCTTTTGACCTTTCTTGCTCCTTTTCTTCTTCCTCTTCACAATCTATGTAGAATAATTTCTTCTCAGCACACTTATGACCTTTTGTGTATTTGCTATCACAATTGTAACAAAGCCCTTTTGCTCTTTTTTCTTCCAATTGTTGTGGTGTCAACCTTGTAGGTTGTGGAAGACTAGGGGCAACAACACTTCCGTCTTTATAGTTGTGAGTGGTATGCTTCCTAGTTGCCATAATTTTGCTTTCCATTTTTTTTGCTAACTTGAATGCCTTCTCTAATGAATCAGGTTCCCAAAGGCGAACATCATGTTGGATATTATCCTTTAAAGACCCTATGAACACATCAATCCTATGCTCCTCTGGAATATCTTTTACCCTTATGTTCAATTTTTGGAACTCCTCAATGTGCTCCATTATTGAACCCTTTTGTTTGAGACTTATCAATTGGCTAAAAAATGTGTTGCTTTTTGTATCCTCATAATGTGCTATCAATTCTTCCGTAAAAATTGCCCAAGTGATAAATTGTTTACGAGAACAAAGCCATTGATACCATACAAACTGATTTGGTTCCAAATATACAGTTGCCATACGTACCTTTTGTGCGTTTTGCACATTATTGAGATCGAAGAATTGCTCCATCTGTAATATCCATGTGGCGGGATCCTTGCCATCAAACTTCCTCATATCGATTTTTGGAATATGGTGATTCTTCGATCCAACATTAGCGTCTATGGAATCATGATTAACATTTCTTTTGTTCTCATCATGAGTTTCCTTTACTACCTTTTCACTATTAGTAAGTATTTCTTGTAGAAAATTTTTCAAATCTGTCTTCAAATCTGCCATGCCTGTCTTCAAATTTGTGTTCAAATCTATCTTCAAATTGTCCATCTTAGCTTCCATGCCATTCATCTTAGCTTCCACGCCATTTATCTTAGCTTCCATGCCATTTATCTTAGCATCTGTTAACTTTTGTGAGCGTGACATTTGTTGCACTTGTTCTTGTAATTTTGATATATCATGTAGCATTTCTTCCTCTTCTTCATGAGTCATGCTAGAGCTTTCAGGTTCCTTACTAGGTGTTTGCATTTTCTTTCCTCGGGGCATCAGTTACCGATAATAATGCTCTACTATGCCCTTTGAATTCCTTCAAAATAAATTTTCAAACCAAGCTTAAGCAAAAATTTAAAAAAATCTACACACCTTTTTTCACTTTGTAGGAGCTCGATATTGCCTCTGATGTATCTCTATACTTTCCAATCATCTAGTTCTAAATTTGTGACCTGTAGTAGCTCTCTGTGTCCTCTTTCCAATGCCACCAGTCTGATCCAAATTGGATTCTCCAAGAAAGAGTTATGCACAATCTCCCAAGATGACCTGATTATAGACCTTTCCAGAAGAGCGAAGTTGTATGAAGTGCCACGTGTACAATTTTCGATATTTGGTTCTGAAAAAGATATAAAAGAAACTACAGTCTGTCCTCTTTCTGTACCTTCTTACGAAATTTCAATCTGATTCCCAGAGAGAAAGTTATGACAATTTTCCCTAGGTCACCTGTTTTGAATGTAATTCAGGAGTCTGCAAAAAGACCAACTTCCTCAGATCATATCTCCGAAAATATCGCGCGAAAAGCTCTGAAATTCGGACCCAAGGTTCAGCGCGATTTCTTCTCAAATGGGTTTTTTTTTGCGACTTCTGAAACGTCACAGAAAAAAAGTTATAGCGAAAATGCCACGATGACCTGTTTGGAGCAGCGAAACCCTAGAATCCAAAGCTCTAATACCAAATGTTATGAAACCAGCTCAAGAAAAGATAGAAAATATAGATGAATGCCTTAGAATTCAGCCTCTTCGAGGGGGCAACCTCCTTTACATTACATAAATGAACAATTATTGGATGATACAAATGACAAAACCTCCTTTCTATATATAGGAGTCTAAGGAGTCACAATATAATCCAGCCGACCTAGCCTCTTCGAGGGGGCAACCTCCTTTACATTACATAAATGAACAATTATTGGATGATACAAATGACAAAACCTCCTTTC
This sequence comes from Pinus tabuliformis, assembly GCA_031772625.1. Lineage (NCBI taxonomy): Eukaryota > Viridiplantae > Streptophyta > Pinopsida > Pinales > Pinaceae > Pinus > Pinus tabuliformis. Next base: position 392,629,709 of record CM062813.1, on the reverse strand, counting down.
TATATATAGGAGTCTAAGGAGTCACAATATAATCCAGCCGACCTAACAATAATAATATAAAGCCACAAAAATAACAATAGAGGGATTCTATGGGGCACAGAAATAACAATATGGGGGTAATAGGGGCACAACAATATAAATAAGGGGTATAACTATAATAGTAATGGGGTAATCACTAGTATTATAGGGACCCAACAGATTATCACACCAAAGTGTAGTCAGATGTTGCTGCTGAAAGCCAAACTTTGACAGGATCTGACAAAGCCACAGGGCTTCCTTACTAGTTTCTACGACGCCATGATACTCTGCTTCTGCTAAAGAAAGAGAAATGGCACTTTGTTTCTTGCAAGCCCATGTAATAGGTCCAGAACCAAGGGTGAAGACATAACCTGCAGTAAACTTCCGATCATCAGGGTCACCAGCCCAATCGAAATCAGTGAAACCAACCAATAGAGGAGATGCTTCTACACTGTAATGAATCCCATACTGAACTGTACCTCAAACATAACGAAGTATTCTTTTAGCTGTTTTTCAATTACTTCCATGTGGGTTTTGTATAAACTGAGCAATAAGGCCAACATCAAAGGAAAAGTCAGGACGAGTATGGGTCAGATACAAAAGTTTTCCTACAAGTTGACGGTATAAGGTAGCATCAACTTCAGGGGAAGTACAAGTGACTAAAAGTTTGGCTCCAAATTGGAAGGGAGAAGGGGCCGTCTTACAGTCTTCCATGTGAAAGTGGCATAGAAGATCACATGCATACTTGGACTGTGAAAGGGAAATACCTTCCTTGGATTGCAAGACTTGAAGACCAAGAAAATAATGCAAGTGTCCTAAGTTTGTCATTTCAAACTGCTTTTTAAGGTTGGACTTCACATGGTTTATAAGGTTTGGATCACTACGAGTAAGGATAAGATCATCAACATAAAGAACAAGAATGATAAGAGACTTACCCACTTTCTTGGTGTAGACAATATTGTCAGAATGACACCTAGAAAAGCTAGTATCTAAAAGAAAACTATCCATTTTGGCATACCAAGCCCAAGGGGCTTGCTTGAGACCATAAGAATATTTCTTGACATACAAGGTTGGAGTCTGTTTTTATAAATCCAGGAGGTTGTTCCATGTAGATTTCTTCATGCAAGTCCCCATGTAAGAAGGTAGATTTAACATCCATATGATGGACGTCCCATTTGAAAGAGGCAGCAAGGGAAAGAACAAGGCGGATAGAATTCAATTTGGCAACAGGGGAGAAGATTTCAGTATAGTCAATGCCTTCAACTTGTGAAAATCCCTTAGCAACAAGACGAGCTTTATGTTTATCAACTTTTCCATCTGGTCCAAACTTGGTTACGTAACCCATTTACATCTAACAAGTTTTCTTCCCTTTGGAAGAGGAATAAGATCCCATGTATCATTTACCAATAATGAATGATATTCTTTATTCATAACTGTGTCCCAATCTGGATGACCTGAAGCTTCTGCAAAGGTGTCAAGATCATAATTCATTGAAGCTTGAGCCAATAAAGAAGAGGCTCTATCGAACTGAGAACGTGTACGTCGTTAATCTGTAGGATCACCTGTAAGAGAACCTGCTGCATCTCGAGTACCACAAACCCATTTTGGAAGTTGAGGAGTTGAAGGAGGATCCCGAGAAGATGGGGCAGGATTGTCATCCTCGCTGTCATCATCTGAAGAAGAAATAGTTTCAGAAGTAGAAGGGATAGAGAGAGGTGGTACATCCACTGAACTGAACTCGTAGGTGAAAGAAGTCTATATCCTTTGACATCTTCAGAATATCCAACAAAAACACATTTTTCACTCTTAGGCTCTTAGGCTTTATGTTTCTCATCGGGAATATGGGCCCATGCTTCACTTCCAAAAACATGAAAGTGACTTACATTTGGTTTAATTGAGCTCCATGCTTCTTCTGGAGTGATATTCTTTAAAACCTTAGTAGGAGTGTGATTTACTATGTAATTTTCACAATTAATTGCTTCTGCCCAAAAATTAAGACTAAGTCCTTTAGATTGAAGCATACAATTAGCCATTTCCTTTAAGGTGCTATTATTCCTTTCAGCTACACCATTTTGTTGTGGAGTATATGGAACAGTATGTTGCATTTGAATTCCATTCTCAGTGCAAAAGTTGATGAATTTGTTGCTAACATATTCTCCACCATTATCAGATATTATCTTAAGAATTTGATGTCTAGATTGTTTCTAAACAAGTGCCTTAAAGGCCAAGAACATGTTAAATACTTCACTCTTGATTTTTAAGAAGTATACCCAAGTGCGTTTGGAAAAATCATCCATAAAAGTTAAGAAATACTTGTAGCCAGAGAATGAAACAATTGGAATTGGACCACATAAATCACTATGCACAAGTTGTAAAGGGGTTGAGGCATGTTTTTCAAAACTATCCTGATGATGTTTTCCAAGTACACATCCGGAACAAACACCATCTCTGTAAGATACCATAGGAAGACCCGTCACCATATTTTCTTTACATATATTTTGAAGGGAGCGATAATTTAAGTGACCAAATCGCTCATGCCAAAGTTTGCTCACTTCATCATTATGAGCAACAAATACCAAGGGAAGAGTTGATGACCCAAAGTTGTTAAACTTATACAACCTTGTCGAATCATCAACAATGCTAGTAGCTAAAATCTGTCTAGGATCTCTTAGGTCCTTAATTACAACATCATGAGGTGAAAATTCAACAATTTTACCTTCTCCTGAATGAGTTATCTCATATACAGATAGAAGATTGCGGGATAAGGTTGGAACACATAATACATCATTAAATTGACCATTGTCTAGATGAATAGTTCCAGTCCCTATATTTTTGGTGTTACAATCATTTAAACAAGAAAACATGGCTTTGTTTTTGGCCATGTGATAAGAAGCTCCAGAATCAATGAGCCACTCGTGAGAATGAGAAGAAAAAGACATATTTAGTGCATAACCAGACTGCGATGCTTGACAACCACATGCAAAAAGTGTTATTCCTGAAGATGAAGTTGAAGTTGAAGAGTGCTCCAAATCGATGTTATGCTTCTTCATTGCTGCTTCCAAGGCATCCATCTTCTTAAAACATTTGGATTCTAAGTGGCCATCTCGATTACAAAAGTTGCAATGTCTATCAGTCTTCTTCCCTTTGTTTTTATTTGCCTTATCATTTTGTTGAATTGATTTTTCATTTTGAGACTGAAAGTGCTTAGGACCATTCTTTTTAGGATGCTGCTTCTTAGGATTCTTTGAACTTGGTTGTTGTTGAGTGGCTAAGGCTTTCTTAGAAAAGTTTCCAAGATTAAGAAGGCCAAGATCTAAGAGTTTTTCTTGTTCTCTTATTAAAGAATCACAAAAGGCATCAAAAGAGGGGGACTTGTAGGCTTGTCCTTGATAAATAAAGGCTTATCTAGTAGAATGGAAGGTGGAAACAAACACAGAGTAGGTTGGTCCTAACTTTGTAAGAATGGAATAGATAAGGCTACCATCTTCTTTCTTAACCTTAACACCTTACAAGAGAAGTCTAAGGGTCTTGAACTTGGACAAAAAATCTTCAATGGAAGAAAAATTATTGGGGTCCAACGTAAACAACTGTTAGGGTTCCACCCTAACCCCCTTATTTATGTAATGGGATCGAGTTATAGTCAAGAGTCAATAAAGCCCATATTAATAATTGTAAGTGGTTAACCTGCAATTAATGACGGGACCACAGTTAGTTGCAAATGGGCCATAGTATTAGATAGATGGTATTAATAAAACCCATGGTATTGCATGTATGAGTCATATATAAAGGATAGAGACTCCCTGTGAGGAGCATCGTGTCTTATTTTTGAATCGAGCTCTGCTCTATTGGAGGTTGCCCCCTCAAAGAGGCCAGTGAACATTGCTTTCTGAATAATAAAATATTTGTTGTTGTCTCTCACTATTCTATGTTCTGGGTATCTTTCTTCGCATATTCTGTATTTGAGTATCTTTTGCAGGTTAAGAGCATAACAAGTGGTATCAGAGCACTTTCTAGGGCCGGTGGGATCTCCATTTCTTAGCAAATTTTTTTTTGGCTAGAGACGTGTTCCAGCGTCTTTAAACCACGGGATCTGTCATTGAGCGCATAAACCTACGGATTTGGGGAGGCATGCACGCAGGAAATACAAGAGGTGGTCACGCTTGTTGGACTCCCTTGTAACCCCTGTGGGTACCCCTTCGAGTAGTAGCGCATTAGACAGAACCGCGTACGGACTGTCTTCCAAGTACCTTCTGGGTACATCGGAAGCCCCTTAGCTCCTCTGCAACCTTGCCATAGATAAACCGTCGGCCGTCTTGCTGCTACAGTACACTAAGAACAGCACTCAGAGAGATTACTCACCTGTACGATAGGGTAGTCAGGTTGTACGGCTAAGGGTACGGTTGATCCTCCTTAGTTAGAGCCCTGAAACATTGAGCCAAGTACTACTGTCAGACGCTTATGTATATTGCGATCTGTAGCACCTGACACTCCTCGAGACCATAGTTCCCTTTTCTATCTTGGGATCACGCATCATCTTTGCCAGATCCGCTCGTTCAAAGGGGTGCAGCAGCAGCAGACATCAGTCCCGTAGTTTCGAGTTAGCAGACCAGCCATTCCGATCTATTAGATCCATCAGATCTGCAGCAGCAGTCTGTTCCATCGCCCAGAGCTATCCGATCCGCCATTCAGATCTCTCAGATCCACCAAATCTGAGTAGTTGTGTGGGGTTCCTATACCGGGGTGCTTATTGGTGATCTAGCCCATCAGAATCAGGACGACGAGCTGAGCACGGTGGTACCATTCAATTCTTACTGAATTTATTTATTTTTGGGCAGTCCCAAATCTCAAGAACATCTGATCGATGCATGGTAGAAACTAGAGCTCAAGCTATGGCCAATGAGAGGATTGACAAACTTGAACTAACCTTGCAATCCATCCAAAGTCAACTTGACAGACTGTCTACCCTAATCTCGAAGGGCAAGGATGAAGCCCACGAGGAGGCGTATAATGGCAATGGACACAGTGAGGGTGAGTCTAGCCACTCTCCTCACGTCTGGGGCACCCACCAACAATCCCGTAAGCGACCTCCCAAGTTGGATATGCATAAATTTGACGGTTCTCACCCAGTAGCATGGATAGCACAAATGGAGCAGTGTTTCAATCTGAATAACATCTTAGATAATGAGACTCAGCTTATGGTGGGGAGCATGTACTTGGACAATGAAAGGTGGCAATGGTGGGAATGGCATCAATGTTGCAATGGACCTTTTCTGGCTTGGACCAACTTCAAAAAAGCTCTTACAGACTGCTTTGACTAGGAATCTTCTTTTTTGGGTCGTCTTACTAAGCTCCGACAGACTGGCACAGTGGATGAATATATTACAGCCTTTGAAGCCTTAGCCTTCCGCACTAGGGGTCTCTCAGATGTGTTCTACACGGAATGTTTTATTAGCGGTCTTAAAGAAGCCATAAAAGCCCAAGTCCTACTACACCACCCTCCCACATGGACGAAGGCTTGTAAGGTAGCTCGTAACATGGAACGTGCGTTAGTAGCACAGTACAGTCGCCCAAATTTCTCCGCTAAGGGTTGCCCCCCACAAGCTCACAACACAACTCAAACACTTAAGGTCCAAAAGGTGTCCCCTGCAGAAATGGCCGAAAGAAGAAAGCAAGGACTATGTTACTACTGTGATGAAAAATACTCCCCAGGTCATAAATGCAAGGAGCCCAAATTTTTTCAAATTGATGCCACTGACTACAGCTCATTGGAGGAAGATCCACCACTTGAGGAACATGAGGCGGTAGAAGAGGACAACCAAAAGGACAATGTCCCTGACGAACTAGTTATTTCGCTGCATGCTTTGGCAGGGATTTCTTCACCGCAAACTCTCAAAATCAGAGGTTTTATTAAACATCGCCCAGTAGTAGTCTTGTTTGATAGTGGAAATACACATAATTTTATCCATCACAAAGTCGTGGAAGCAATGCATTGTTTTGTACGAGAAGTTTTTAACTTCCAAGTCCAAATTGCAGATGGGGGCACAATGAAATGTGAAGGCCGCTGTGAAAATGTCAAACTTCAAATGGGGGATTATCAGTTGAAGACCCACATGTTTGCCATACACATGGGAGGGTGCGACATTGTCCTTGGCGCTGAATGGCTCCGCACTCTTGGGCCAATCACAATGGATTTCCAGGAGTTATATATGAGTTTTAAGTAGAACAACTCCACACATACCCTCCGTGGACTCCAGGCGAGAGCTCCCTCTATCATCAGCTCGCATAGGATGGAAAAATTGCTAAAAAAGGGTCATCATGGAGTTATAGCTCAATTTAATGCTATCCAGGCAGTCGCAACCAAGTCTCTGCCGATTCATCTTGAGATGCAACAGATTTTAAATAACCATCTGCCAGTCTTTGACAAGCCTCATGAGCTTCCACCCTCGAGAGGGGAACATGATCATAGCATCACCTTGGTTCCAGGGGCCCAACCCCCAAATGTGTGCCCATACAGATATCTGTTCACCCAAAAGAATGAAATAGAAAAAATAATCAAGGAACTTTTGGAAGCAGGTGTCATTTGTCCCAGCATTAGTCCTTATTCATCACCGGTGGTCATGGTGCTCAAGAAAGATGGGGAGTGGCGGATGTGTCCAGACTTCAGGGCCCTCAATAAGTTGACAGTCAAAGATAAATTTCCCATCCTGGTGGTTGATGATTTGCTGGATGAACTCAATGGGGCTCAATTCTTCACTAAGCTGGATCTGCGCTCAGGCTACCACCAAATTCGCATGAAGGAAGTCGACATTCCAAAGACTGCTTTCCGAACTCATGAAGGCCATTATGAGTTCCTGGTCATGCCATTCGGTCTTTGTAATGCCCCATCTACTTTTCAGAGCCTTATGAACCACCTTCTCAAATCATATCTCAGGAAATTTGTTCTTGTCTTCTTCGATGACATCCTCATCTATAGTTGCACTTGGGCCGCACATCTTCAGCATGTAGATCTACTCTTGCAACTACTCCGCAAGCATAAATTATTTGTTAAGATGTCCAAGTGTTCATTTGGCATGGAAGAAGTTGAGTATTTGGGCCACATTGTGGGGCGTGAAGGTGGACCCCAAAAAGATCCAGGCAATGCAGGATTGGCCTCAACCTAGGACCTTGAAGAGCCTGAGAGGATTTTTGGGTCTCACGGGCTATTATCACAAATTTGTCTGCAATTATGGTCGCATAGCGAAGCCCCTCACTCAACTCCTAAAGAAAAATTCATTCATCTGGAATGAGGACGCACAACAGGCCTTTACAGCTCTAAAAAATGCCATGTGTTCCACTCCAGTCTTAGCACTACTGATTTCACCAAATCTTTTGTCATTGAATGTGATGCTTCGGGTATGGGTATTGGAGCGGTCTTAATGTAGGAAGGACAACCTTTGGCCTTCACAAGCCAACAACTAAGTGGGAAGAATCTGGGCCAATCTACCTACAAGAAGGAAATGATGGCCATCTTACATGCAGTAGAGACCTGGCGACCTTACTTATTGGGGCGACGTTTCCAAATCCGCACAGACCATCACAGTCTTAAATATTTTTTGGAGCAACGCCTATCCTCCCCACAACAAAATAAATGGCTCGCCAAAATGCTGGGATATGATTATGAGATCATTTACAAGAAAGGGCAAGACAATAGTGTAGCAGATGCATTATCTCGCCAATTTGAGGAGGAAAGTACTCTGCTAGCAATTTCCCTCCCCATTCCAAAATGGATTGAAGAGGCTCGCAAGGAATGGTTTTCACATCCCGGGCTCTCCCAACTCATTTCTCAATTGCAGGCGGATCCAAATTCCACCAAGGGCTACTTGTGGCAGGATGAGATTCTTCGCTACAGGGACAGAGTCGTAATATCACCAACATCCACCCTCAAAAGTCGCATTTTGGCAGAATTGCACTCATCCCCCATTGCAGGACATTCAAGCTTTCAGAAGACGTATGATCGCACCAGAAGATCATTTTTTTGGACAGGCATGAAAAAGGACATCCTTACTTTCGTAGCAGAATGCGATGTCTATCAATGCCACAAAGGGGAGACCGTCAACGCACCAGGCACATTACAATCGTTGCCCATCCCCTCATCAATATGGATGGAGGTTTCTATGGATTTCATTATAGGTCTTCCAAAGTCAGGAAACAAGTCAGTCATCATGGTGGTTGTGGACAGACTTTCGAAGTATGCTCATTTCTGCGCCCTACCCCACCCCTTTACACCAACTTTGGTCGCTCAATCTTTCATGGATCAGATCTTCAAATTGCATGGCATGTCCACTTCTATTGTGTCCGATCGCGACCCGATCTTCACCAGTAATTTTTGGCAGGAACTCTTCAAGCTACAAGGCACTCAACTAAAACTCGGTACTTCCTATCATCCACAAATGGATGGTCAAACTAAAGCCGTCAACAAATGTTTGGAAACCTACCTTAGGTGTTTCACTTCAGAAAAGCAACATCTTTGGGTACAATGGTTACCTCTGGCTGAATGGTGGTATAACAAAAACTATCATGCCACCACCAAAATGACTCCCTATGAAGCAGTATATGGTCAACTCCCTCCTTCCCCTACTTCTTATATCAAGGGGTGCTCAAAGGTACAAGCAGTGGATCAACTCCTACAACACCGCGCAACCATGCTTGCCCATCTTAGAGAGAATCTTCATCAAGCTCAAAACCGCATGAAGCAACAGGTAGACCAGCATCGCTAAGAGCGCCAATTTCAAGAAGGGGATCAGGTCTTTTTGAGGCTACAACCATATAAGCAAACATCACTCAAAGACAAGGGTTGTCATAAACTATCTCCAAAATTCTATGGACCATATCAAGTACTTCAGCGCATTAGAGAAGTGGCTTACAAGTTGGCTTTGCCACCTACTGCAAAAATCCATCCAGTTTTCCATGTCTCATGCCTCAAGAAAGTGATTGGGAACAATTGCAGAATTCAAACCAGTCTACCTGAATTGGACGAAGAAGGGTCAATCTGGCTCCAACCTGAACAGGTCCTAGACACACGAGATAGGCACCTACAGGGCCGCATGATTAGGGAAGTCCTCGTCAAGTGGAAAGACACCTCTCCAGAAGATGCAACTTAGGAACCAGCCACTATTCTTCAGTAGTTTCCGCAGCTTCAGCCTTGAGGACAAGGCTAGTCTTAAGGGGGAGGGCATGTTAGGGTCCCACCCTAACCCCCTTATTTATGTAATGGGATCGAGTCATAGTCAAGAGTCAATAAAGCCCATATTAATAATTGTAAGTGGTTAACCCGCAATTAATGACGGGACCACAGTTAGTTGCAAATGGGCCGTAGTATTAGATAGATGGTATTAATAAAACCCATGGTATTGATCCATGGTATTGCATGTATGAGTCATATATAAAGGATAGAGACTCCCTGCGAGGAGCATCGTGTCTTATTTTTGAATCGAGCTCTGCTCTATTGGAGGTTGCCCCCTCGAAGAGGCCAGTGAACATTGCTTTCTAAATAATAAAATATTTGCTGTTGTCTCTCACTATTCTATGTTCTGGGTATCTTTCTTCGCATATTTTGTATTTGGGTATCTTTTTGCAGGTTAAGAGCATAACAACAACTCATTTTCAAGTTGATGGGCTCTAATTTCATTTTTAATTCCAAAAACTTTATTGAGTTGTTTCATTGCTTCATCAGGGGTATCAAGTTCTGCGATACAGAATCTCAGGTCTGGAGAAATAGACATCCCTATCAACCCATTTGATTGATCTTGCCTATTTTCCTATTTTGCTGCCTTATCTTCATCTTTAGGTTTAGATTCTTGGCCTGAAGCTATTCTATAAAGACCTTTACTTCTAAGTAAGTCCACAATGTAGGATAACCATTGGAAGTAGTTGGTGCTGTCAAGAATAACTTGGCATGAACTTTCCATTTTAACAGAAAATGAAGCTTAGATGTGAAACTAACTGTTTCAATGGAAAGCTCTCGAAAAATTAGGCCGATTAAAAAAAACGGCTTTGTAAACAGCTTCCTGATGAAAAAGTTATGGCTTTTTGAAGAAAAGTTGTTGAAGATGCCGTCGAAGTACATGAATGTGCGAAAGTGAATGATAATGTTATATTGAAAAAAAATAAAAAAATCCTTCCCCCCTTTCCAAACTTAATCTAATTAGCTCACTTAAAAAAAAATGTGACCCACTTTTATAAATAAGTTAAAGTCACTTTCACAGTGGTACTTTATGAGCTACCCACTAAATTGTAACTTAAATAAAAAATTAAGAGACTTTAGAATTATAAGTGACTCACTTTTTATAATGGGTAATAATTTTTTTACATAAAGTAACTTTAAAACATAAGTTACATGTGCTTTTTGAAAAAGTAGCTCAATAAAAAGAAAGACTTGAACCCAATACCTCTCTTCTAATAAAGTAACTTTGGACCAAGTGAGATAGTTTAAAAGGTTAGTAATTTTTGGAAAAGAGGAAGGGTTTTTTTTTAGTCACTGAAGCTTTGGAGTGCGTGCTTACTTGAAAAAGCATTTTTTGCCTAGAAAACAAAAAACCACACAACCCAACACGGACATGCAAAAAAAACAAAACCTTGTGGCTTGAAGTTAGCTTTCGCTAGAAACTAAATATTTTCCTTAATGTTTATGATTTTCCGAGATCACACTAAGGCACGACGGAAAAGAGCATACACATGAGAAAAATCCTTCCTTTTTGTTTCTGATTTGCCCAGATCGCACAGAGTTGCAGGGCAAATATCATACACAGAAATGAAAGGTATAGATCCAGTAATTAAAACAGAGAGCTAAATAAACTGAAATAAACAGAGAGATGAATAACTAAAACTGCAAATAAAGACTGTATACCTCCAGATCTTAAAAATGACATAGCTATGGCTATCAAAAACTTTCTCACGTAAAATGAAAGGGGTTCCTCACTGGAATAGATGCTCCTAACACAATAGAGCAATCCTCCCAGCCCGAAAGTAGTCAGAAATAGTAGATCTAGGAAACGATAGTTGGATGCAGCTGTATCGACTTCGGATTTGGATCACCAACGGATGCGGCCCTCAAATAGCTTTGATACCATGCAAGAATTTAAAGGGTAAGTTCCTTAGATATAACACCAAAGGACACTTCTCATAAACGTATCGCAGATCAATACACCAGTATTATTGACGTGGTTAAAACCCTTAAAGAGGGAAACAATCCATGTCAAAAATACTGGTGTATTGATCTATGATCTGTTTGTGAGCGGTGTCCTTTGGTGTTTTATCTGAGGAACTTACCCTGTAAATTCCTACCTGGTATCAGAGTTATTTGAGGGCCGCATCCATTGGTGATCCAAATCCGAAGCCGGTACAACTGCATTCGACTGTCATTTCCTAGGTTTACTGTTTCTGACTGCTTTCGGGTCGAGAAGACTGTTCTATTGTGTTAGGAGCATCTATTCCAGTGAGAAATCCCTTTCGTTTCAGGAAGTGGTGAAAATAACCCCTTAGGAAGGATAGAAAATTGTCTCATACAACATGAATGATGATTTGATCCTTGGCTAGTTGTTTAGTGAAAGACTTACGTAGGCAATTTCCAAAAATGTACTTGTAATACAAAGGAGGATTGGTCATAGTTGGTGTTGTGATTCTCATATGGGTTATGTATTTGGTGTTGTGATTCTCATATGGGTTATGTATGCCAAATTCACTTAGAGTATCTTTTGGTTTACAAAAAAAAAAATTGCACATACATACCTTCGAGAATCCCTTCTAGTTATTTACATTCCTATATTTTCTACAATGGATTGTGTCTATAATGAAATACAAAAGAACTATAGGAAAAAAATAACATGAAACGAATTGATGTTCACCTTAGGGTCCTCCTTTATGGTTGAACTAACATGTGACAATTTAGAGGATGAAATGCAACTTTACTTCTCAGGAAAAAGGTTGTGATGGGGATGACCCTAATTGAAAATCACAAAGGAAATTTACATGTTCTAAAACTCTTAACAAAGCTAACCCAATTGTAAGTTGTAAATCAACTGCTTACTTGAACCAATCTAGTTTGTTACAAAGGCAAGGAGATTTACTCCAAATGTTAGTCATGCACGATAAAATGAAAATAAATTTGGGTGAGTTAAGACAAGATGTTATGAAAGGGAGGAATTCTTTTCTTGAGGTTGCTCAAGGTGAAGTAAAACCTACAACATTCTTCAATAGAGTTTTTATCCCAAAGACGCATCATGTCCAGTTGTCCCTCAAGATGTTTCCATACCTGCCTGATGAATGGGCAAGTCATAAATAGTTCGGTACTAGTCTTGACCTCATTAAAGTGTAAATAGAAAAATCTTTGTCAGTCTATATTTATCCCTTGTATCATGTCTCATGTGAGTACATTGTTATTGAATAAAAACCGGAAAAAAAGAAGAAGAAAAGAAAGCCCCATCCTCGTAATTGCACCTTTAGTCTTAGGTTAGCAAGGTAACCACCTCTAGTTAGATAAGGGGGTTTGTTATAGTATTAGTAGAGAAATGACTTGAGAGTTCACGTTGTTCATGAAATTCGATGTCATGAACAACTTTATAAGAATGCAATCTCCCAACGGCCTCGAATGAGACTAGGATTCTAGGGCGCCCCAAGCATTCAAGCGTCAATTGCACTGGCCAACCTGAATTACATTATAACCTTTGAAACTCACTACAACCCACAACACCAAGATTCTCACACACACAAATTGACCATAGGAACTACACTAGGAGGTCAAGGACCTTACCTCGGCTCCTCTCCACTCACCACATACTATCTCAATGCCCATTGAAGACCCTAGATAAAGCCAATCGCCAACTGTGACATTGCATGGACATGCATTCGAGTGTAGGCCATGTCATCCCTCTTAAATGCATAGTGCGTACTTGAGGGTGGTGGGCATAGTGCCCAAGACCCATTTTCCATCTACAATTACACCTCGATTGGGGATAGGAAATTCAATAAGTTATTCACAAAGTGTGAAAGAGATTTGTGATAATGCTAAAGGTTTTCACAATAGGGAAAATTACACTGGCTAAGTGAAAAGTAGAAGAGGACAAGACTTGTAGCAACTAGAATGGGGGTTTCTTTAGGGGTCAAATTAATAGTTCTTCAAGGTAATTGTGTGTTTTATAATTGTGGTATGTAAATGAATTGTAGGTAGTTGGTCATTATTCTCTATTGTACATTGTAACATTGTTCTTCTAAATAAAGTTAAACGCTCACCTTGGGTGCCACTCATACATGTGTGATATGGACTCTTTACATTGTTGGATGTTAGTTTTTCTTGAAATACATTGTGTTGGACAAGTATTGCTAGGATATTTTAAGGTCAATGTGCTTATTTTTGAATGAATATAGTCAAGTGTAACTTAGTTGCATTTGAAAAATTGTAACTGGTAGCTTATGGTGAAGGTATGGTCAGGCATTATGTGAAGATGCATTCTCTAGTTGTAATAGTTGTAATAAGTGTAGGCTAGTCAACTCCCTATAGCCAAGGAAATGTCCTTCCACAATATCTCAGGTGCCAAAACAAAATTGAAGAAACTCAAATTTGTAAAAGAAAAATAAAACAAATCTTTTGTTTGTGACAAATACTCTATTTTAACTTTAAAAGTTTAATACCTTCTCTTTCCTCACGGTTTCCCCTGATAACTTAGACTCTTATTTAATATATATTAAATAAGAATTATATTATGAAAATTATATATAATTTTAAATATTGAAATTGAAGGTAATAGGTGGATAAGGAATTGGTTGAATTTCAATGATGTTGGAGAGGTCTTTCTTCACGGTTTCCTGATAACTTAGACTCTATTTAATATTTATTAAATAAGAATTATATTATGAAAATTATATATAATTTTAAATATGAATAATAGGTGGATAAGGAATTGGTTGAATTTCAATGATGTTGGAGAGGTCAAATTTCCATAGGGAAAAAATAAACTAAGTAACAAGTATCCAATGCGGAGTGTGGAGGTCAAAATAAAATTATTTGTAAGTGATTTTAAATATTTATTTTTAGGAATGGTTTAATTAATTTAAAAAATAAAAAATTATTTCTTATTATATTATAAAAATCATTAAACTGTAAAGGCTAATTAGATAGCTTAAAAAATATTGAATTCAAAAAAATAGAATTGAAATTTTGTATAACTTACATCTTCCAACGATTTTAGATAATGTAACATGAATTTAATCTTTTGAAATGAATTTGGCTAAAGAAAAGTATATATCTATAAATAATTTGTGTTTATTATTAACTTTAGCATTAATTTTCTTAATATCCATAGGTTCAAATATAAAATCATCTTATTTAATAATATTTTAATTTATATATTTTTTAAATTTAAAATTAATAGTCTTAATAAATATAATCATAAATTAAAAAGTAATATACATATTAAAATGTTATAAATATTTTCTAAATCTAAATCTACGTCTTTTATCTCTCTCTATGTGCTTCTCCGGCGTATCGAGAGGAACGAACGGGTGGACGCCCGCCCTTGCCTGGTTGGAACTATGATCACGAGATAGCGAGTGCTGCAGGTGGATGGGATTTCCCTCTATCCAATAGGACCCCACCTATGAATGTAGCAAAATATGGAGATGGCTAACAGGTATGGAATTCGAGACAAAGAAAGATCAGCAGATTTGCCCAGATCGGGCCAAGGTTTCTGTTCAGTTGGAGTGGAGATGCTTGTCCGGTTATTCTACCTCGGGCCGAGCTAACAGCTGATGGTTTCTACCCGGAGCCGAGTTGAGTATTTGTCAATCTAAGTCGCCTTACCTATTCATTTGAATTCCCCCTACCAATTCCATAGAGGCACCTTTTCCGAATGGCGTTGGTTGTCACTAGACATTAGGAATTGATCCCTGGCACGACGCGCAAAGAAAGAAGCTTCTCAAGCGTGATTGCCCTTTGCTATAGCAAATATTTTGATTTGAGAATGCTTCTTTTCACCTTTCTCTCTCGGTACTTGTACGCTATCGCTCTCCCGTAATATGACTGCTTTACGTTTCCCAATGAATAGTTATTACCTATGTAATAACACCTATCGCTAATTGGACCTTCCTTATCGCTGGCGCTCACTGCACTCCGCGTTCTTCCTCTCCTTATCAGTCGAGCAATAAATTCCTCTCCCGTTGGTCGAGCCCTCTCCTTAACAGTGGAGCATTCGTGCCTCACCCTGCCGGGGGCATCCTCTCCTTATCAGTCGAGTCATGCTTACGCATCCTCTCCTTATCAGTCGAGTCATGCTTACGCATCCTCTCCTTATCAGTCGAGTCATGCTTACGCATCCTCTCCTTATCAGTCGAGTCACGCTTACGCATCCTCTCCTTATCAGTCGAGTCATGCTTACGCATCCTCTCCCGGGGGTCGAGCAACTAAAGTTTCAATTTACTTATTGGGTGGGGGGGCGGTGGTCGAGCCCCGTTGCCGGTCCTCTTCTTCCCTCTTCTATCGCTATCTAGGAAGTCGATCCGCGAAAGCTAGACCAAACCAATAACCAACCCAACCTGCGCATTACCAAATCGATGGGTCCATAAGCAAACAGAACAATTGGGATATTCTTCCCTTTTCATGGCAGGGATATTCTTCCCTTTTAGTCGCAGTGATCATAGTCATGGTCCTAACCCATAGGACCTACCTAATCGCCGCTAACGAGTCAGTATTTTGTTACAGGGGCCTAAAAATACTATCTACAAATTACCCAGGTACCTTATTTAGAAGAAGAAAAAGAACGTACGGGCTTGATTGAAGGCTTGTAACTAGCTCTTTCCACCGGCCAAGCAGTAAGGAACGAACCTTCTTGCCAAGGTAAGGTTTTTTCACTTGCTTTCAGGCTGGTCACGCTCGCTTCTAATTACGTTCTGAAGAAAGCTTGCCCTACTTGTCAGCGCGCAATTAAGGGAAAGATATTCAGAAACCAACCTCCCAGAACTATAACTATTTTGAACTAACCAACCCTAACTTGAAGGCTTGATAGTGACAAAAAGCGAGGAAAGAAGCTGTTACGTTGAGTTACAAAGAGTGACAAAAAGCAGATACAAAGAGTGACAATGACAAATAGTGACAAATAGTGACAAAAGCATATTCATTATGACTTACTTAAAGCACCTTGCCTAACAGAACATATAAAACAGCCTGAGAGGCAAGGCAGCAGACCCTCATCAATTGATTACTCGTTGAACTCATGATGGTGGAAAGGCGACTACGGGCTGGCCGGAGCTAGAAACAAAGGATCTTGCCTGGGGAAGGAACTATATAGCAACTTGGGGCTGGCCAACCCCACCCACTGAAGGCTGGCCGTAGCTCGGATGGACAAACTGCTTTCTCATTGAACCGTTTCATACACTCTATTCTCCTTGCCCTCACCCACTCTCCGGTTAGGGAGTAGAATCAAGGGATAGATAACTTCACCCACGGTTGGCCTAACTCTGCTGTCCATCGAGAAGTAGGAAAGCTATCCAGCCTATAGCTAGTCGATGGTAACAGCATTAACTACAGCCCCACCCCCACTGAGACTAACCTTCACTGAACACCCCAGGGAGGGAGAAGCCTACTTACTGCCTGAGCCCAACCCGATATTGAACTGAGCCCAACTCCCTGATAATCCTTAGGGAGGGTGTCGCTAAACGACTGCTTTGATCTTGCCTCGAACCCTGCCTACTGATCGGTTTGGCCCGTGTTATTAAGGTCACACGCTTCTACAGAGGAAGGACGGACAGGCAACTCCCATCCCGTCGGTTCAAATGGCCCTTATATACTCTTCTCTTTCCTTAATAACTTGAGATTCTCCTAGCTTTTCTTCATGGATGTTACTACCCGACGAGATCACACCACTAGACAAGAATGAGGATCTTCCCCCAGATGACCTATTTCCTTCCTCAACTTGATTGCTTTTGGCTTGCTATACTAGTACTATGGGCACATACACACATTGATCGCCCAACAAGCAAGAAAGAGATTATGGTTCTTCACGAATAACACAGCGGAGGACACCTACATTTTAGGTAGGTCTCAATCCCACTCTATAATGGGGTAAATAAACCAACCTACCTATTTGATCGCCTTCATCATCCCGGCCGGAAAGTGGGGCGCATGCCCAACCACATACAGAGGTCAAAAACCCTAGGTCAGTTGGAAGGGGCAATGATGGATGGCATAGATGGAACTTTGAAGTTCCCATCATCGAGTAGGCCAGCCAGGGCTCCAATCCAATATTGCTTTGCTGGGAGAGAGAATTGCATCCCAGACCCAGAGCAGACCCCCATTGAACAGGTGACTAACGAACATATATAGAGGTGAATCTGTCCCTCCCTCACATTGCGGTTTCTTTCACTGAGCCCTCCAGACCCAGGGCTAGGGTGTGTTCTTCAATTTCGTGAAAACAAATACATACTAAGCTCGTCTTAGCGAGCTCTGTGTGGGTAATTAAAGAGGCGAGGAACGAGAGGAACACTTCGTGTGGCTCGAGAACGGCCGAGAGGAACACTTGCTGCCTTACCGAAGTTCCGGGCAAGGTGGACTCCTTTCCCTCAATGAAATCGCTTATCAATTGAATAACGAGTTGAATCCCAACAAGTAACAACTACTACTATATGAATTTGAAAACAACCAATCATAGTAGTTCCCACCTTATACCACCTAAGTATACTTACTACTACTACCATTGGGTGGGCCAGGGCTGCTTACCTAAAAGAACTATTCCCCGCGATCGATGGGCCGCGAGCCGCCCCATCATCTGTTGTGTGTGCTCGGATGGCGCTATATTAGAGCTTAGCTGGTTTTCAATGAACTGAAAAGAAACAGAATCTTCATACATACTTGGTCTTTCCGGACCAGACTCATTGGAGAAATCAAGATGTCGGACAGAGCCTGAGATGCGGCAAATCGAACCTTAGCCGGTGTGACCACCCACGGTTGCTCGGCTTTGTTCTATCTCACTATGGAATCTCCGTAGAAAAGGTGAAAGTGATCCTCTCCCTTATGGTCGAGCCCCTGCCGGTCCTCGAAATGCCTCCACCGAATAACGACACGCAGAGGGGCTGGCTGTCCTTTCACACAGAGTCACCATGTTCCAGCTGGCGGCAGAATCAGCTTATTAGTGACCAAGCTGCTAAACAACCTTATCGTACGTACTGGACCCCCTCATACTGCCTTCCCGGCATTCTTTCAATAGGTAGGTCCTCGCTAGCGCACCCGCCCTGGTGCATGCCAATTTCACCATCCCATTCTAACTATATGTAAATCCACTTATTCCATATACATGATTTCCACCAAAATGAAGTGATATAATCTTCCGTTCCAATATTCTATCAGTTGAGCAAGGAAGAGAGGGAATTGGATGTCCCTTGAGAGCAGGACACGCGGACCACCCACGTCTTTAGATTCCAATCTCAACTTACTCTTTCTTGCTTCGATCAGTCTATCGTTGGCAAGTCGGCAAGGGAGATGGTTCTAATGATTAGAACGTAAATCACATTTCTTTCAAAGTGAGCGAGCGAAGCGAGTGACCCGTAGCAGGGGAACGAGTGAAGCGAGTGAACCCATCCTATCTAGTTTCTAATACCTGAAAGCGGGATTTAGACACATAAATAATGAACTTGGGTTACGTCATTCTGGCTGTGCTGACCGTCTCTTTCGGTGTAACTGGCGGATTATTTGGTGACAAGTCGTTCTAGCAATTACTTATTCTTTAGCCCATTACTTCCTTTCCCCGCCCTTGTTTCGTTTAGTTACTCCTCAAATGTATCTATGTCAGGTAAGTTCGATCGGTTCGAAGCGAAGAAAGGGTGCGGGGATAATGAGAGCAAGTAAAGCGACCTCAAATATTGTACTAGCTCACCATTCAACTCCTAACTAACCACATGCACTCACTTATTGGTTGGTGGTTCTGCATGCATTTGTGGTTTAGCACCGCTGTGTGTGTTCTGGTGCGGAAGCTCGAGAGTGCGCGTAATGTGCAGAGTAGAGTAGATAGGACCACGAGAAAGGTAGGAACCTAGCGGGCTATAAACCATACAATAGTGATTGATTCCCTTTCCTCTTCTATATTATCTATACTAGACGTTATCTCCCGATCACTCAATAGTGTTAACGAGTGGATCAGGCAAGCATGAGGGGTCATTTCATCCCCAGTGCGTGCTGGAGATGAATCACTGGAATCATTAGGTCTGCGTCAGGGAGATTGATTCGCTTACCATTATTGCTTTCGAGGAAACACAATTCTCTCTCTAGTTAATGACATTACTTCAAATAGATTGTAGAACCAGCTTTATTTCAGTCTTCTCTTATATAGTTTATTATATTTCATACTAGAGCTCAAAACTTGTCTATTTATAGCTTTCTACCTATTCTTATTACTCACTTATTGATTTGGCCTCCCCAAACCTTATTCAGACAGATAGCCTCTTCCGAAGGAAGAAAGATAGAGAGATGGATCCCACCCCGTAGCGTAGATGGATTTCAGTTCCGTGCTTTAGAATGGCTTCAGATGGTAAAGAGGCCTATCGATTCTAGGAAGTGAGTGACTAGCAGCAGGTCCCTAGATGATCGACTCTCAACGAATAAGAGGTTGGGGTCTACTCCTCAGTTGAGATAAGGAGGACCGAACTTCTATTCTTTCTTTACCACGGGTAAGCATGGGCACCTAACCCCACCTGGGGAAGACAGAATTCATAGTTTTTTAGGCCATTCCAATGTCTATAGTCCCACCCTCCTTCAGCTAAATGGATTAGTTCCACGCGGATATACTTGCTTAATAAACAGATTCTTTTCTCCCTCCGGCCGGGCATTACATATTAGTTATCCCTCCGTTGAAACCAGAGTTAGCAATGGATGGATGGCGGCTCTGAAACCAATTCAAAGGCCTATCCATTGAAGGACCTATTCTAATTCTATTTTCCACCCCCCCCATATTTTTTCATATCAAATCCTGATCCATACGGAGCGAAACGAAACCACTACCCCACTAGTCACTTTGATCTATACTATAGTGCGTGCGGTGTTTGCGAATAAAACTATAGCAATGACTCAATTCCGATCCATCATTTCTACTCTCACCCATAGAAAGAGATGCGAATCATAAGAAGAAATACTGGGTGGGCCCCTCTCAAATAAGTAACTAATGGTTTAGTTTCAGAATTCCGAGAAAGTATCTCCGCTTTATAGAGAGAAAGGGCCGAGGGACTTCACTGCTTGGTCGAGCGGATAGATGTTGAGCTTCGATCGATCTGGGGCTAAACCATAGATAGATAGGGGTTCGCTTATCCATTTCCTCTATTTTCATGGGTAACAAAGCAGTACAATAGTGCCGGTGCAACGCCTTAGTGCCAGTGAGCGGAGGGAGTAGGACCAACCATGCGGGTTAGAAGCAGCTATCTACCACCTCCTACACCTCTATCGACCTATCTTCAAAAGGTTTTCTTCCCGCAGACGAGTAGAAACATTCTGAAAAGAAAAGCCCGGTTCAGGGGAGGGTGGGATACCTCCAGAGGTGGGCCTGGGGATTTGACAAGGAGTCAATAATTGACCATTCTGACAGGCGAATCAGCAGTTTCAATAAGCTCGCGGAGCAGAATCCAAAGAAGCGGGTGGAATCTTCTAAGGATACTGGGCGGGCACTACATCTTTAGATAGAACTGGCGGGGCATAAATAGGTCCCTCCTACCTCCAAGAATATGGAGCGGGTGAGTCACTACAAGAACTGGCGGGGCGAAAAGATGCCTGCCTATTTCGGTTCAGATTACAAGGCTACTACTGCGCGAGGCGGCCTATAGATACTTCATTCCGATTCGGGTTACACAGAAGATTCGGATTACTTAGTATCGGAACAAGGCGGCTTAGCTAGAGCATTGGGATGGATTCGAATGAAAAGGCAGTATAGAGACTGACTTTATAGTTCCAGCGGGGCTAGTTCTTTCTTACTGTTTCCCAGGGCCCTCGGAGCAGAGGAGAAAGAGAAAGAAGTGCCGAGTGCATATTCCTTTGTTCATCGAGGCGAAAAAATAGCCTTTCTCAAGGCAAGGAGGAACGGCTCACACTCGCTATGAAGAAAAACGAAAAGACCAATAAGTCTTTTTGTCAGTTGGCAAATAACAACAATAAGACAACCATGTAGTCAATGAGGAATAACGCATATTGATTCTTGCAAGTCATCAGAAAGTAGCTTAGGTTATGTTAAGTCATCATGGAGTTGGTTCTTTTCATCAAGGCAAGGAAAGTGGGTCAAGTCAAGCAGGAAGGTTCAGTATGTCAAGTAGAGGGGAGATATTAGGAGTTGATAAGTTTAGTGCTTGCAAGGTGATATGATATTAGTAAGTGTTCGGTAGGAAGAACCAAGAAGGGAAACAAGTAGCCTATGTTCGGTGATTAGGAACCAAGACATTTCTAGTTGTATATGTTGGGTTGACAAAGCAGGTGGTGCAGCTGAGAAGGTTGGGTTGACAAAGCAAGTATCAAGTTCCCTATGTTCGATTAGGCACCAATAAGAGAATGACCAAGTCAATTTATCTATGCTATGTTCAGGAGAAAGGAGAGATTAGGACGGGTTGTCTATGTTAAGAAGTTGGAAAGGAGCAAGTTTAGGTTGTTCGGTATGAAGCTTGATGCCTCGCTCGGTCTCTCGGTTCTAAGCCGGAACCCTCACTCGCCGAGTCGGCTCGACCAAGAACAGTTTTTTAGGTCTATGTGTGTTTTCTTAAAAGCAACAGGTGCCTATGGGGTTGGCACATTTCACATCAACTCAACGAAGAAGAAACTAGGATTCATTATAGCAAGCAACTCCAAACCAACTATTCTTATTTCATTCATCAACAGCTCAACTATGCATTGTTAATAACCGATTCTATTCACATTCCATTCCTGAAAACCTTGGATGTGGATAGGTAACAAGGACGGGCTCGAAGAACTGGTCAACCTTTCACATGTACAGGACGGGAATAGGTTGGAGGAATGGGAAAAGCGGCGTTGGTTCTATCACAAACTCAACTATCTATCTTGCAACAATCTAAGCTAATGTTCACGAAGGTGTAAACAATTGATTCTCACCTCTCTGACTCTATCACATATGGAATTTGGAGCTTCAATTTTGTGTTGGTCTCTAAAATCTAGGACAAATGCTAAAGAGTGTTAGCACTCTGATTGTGTTGCCAGAGCATTGCTATCTGCGTTGCTCTAAAAACCTATCACTACGCCTTTATACTCAAACTAAGATTAGGTGACATGGGCATTTGGAACTTCTGGGAGAGGTGAACATATTTTGCTATCATATCTTCTTACTACTTTTCCAAAGTCTTTGCATTACTCATCCAATCATCTAGTGCTTTTGGATAAGGATAGATTGTATCACTATTTGACAAGAGCTTGCTCATTTGACGAACTGAGGATTGGTTGTTGTTGCTCAACATACTAGCATTGTAAGAGAGTGTGATATCCATAGAACCTTCTAATCATGCTTAGAAGAGAAGTGAAAGCTTCAAAAAGTGTCGCATGCTTCTTCCACAAAGCGAACATTGTACTATCAAGGAAAAGCAAAAGTGTTGTCTGTTAAGAAAATACCTGGGGCGCCACTGTGGCTTATGATATTTTCACATTCATAGTGAGACTATCTACCCTAGCCTCAACATCTTATCGCACAATTGTCAACCCTTTTATTGCCTTTGTCTTATGTGCCAACTCTGTCTCTAAAGCTAGAATAGTCACGTTCAAAGCTTGTTGGGCTTCATTCTATCACTAGGCATTGCTGAGCGTAATTTGTCATTCTATGAACTGAACCTTCAACCTTGCATTTTCTTACTCTAATAAATGACAATCTTGTCACAACTTTGCCATCTTAGCATAATGCATTTCAATCAGAACTTAATCCAATGTTCTCAATGTGTCCAATGGCATCTCATGTTCCTCATGAGTTGATACAACTTGAATCAATATGAACCATGGTATGTCTCCTTCTCAGATTACAATCCTAGAAATAAGAGGATGCGTAAGCAAGCTCGACCACCGCCCCCCCACCCAATAAGTAAAATGAAGCCACAGAAATGAAATTCCTCTCCTTAGATTGAGAGCCCCTCTCCTCTCCTTATCAGTCGAGCCCCCTAAAGGGTCCTCTCCTTAACAGTCAAGCCTGCTTACGAATCCTTATTAGTCGAGCGTGCTACGCACCCTACCGGTCCTCTCCTTAACAGTCGAGCCTGCCTCCGCATCCTCTCCCTTATGGTCGAGCCCCTCTGGTCCTTAGAATTCTTTTGGCAGTGTGTGCTTATGTTTTTTCAATGGATACTACTACTATATTTGTGGAGGGCGTTGAGGTGTTGGGAGTTGACTATAGTAGCGGGGAATCTAGCAGAGGGGTGGACATGGTAGTTTCTTTGGGGAAGAAGTTCATGCAACCAAAAGGAGAGGATTCCATAGAAACCCTTGAGGAGAACCAGTGCAGGAGGATTATATAGGCATTGCAAGGATGACAACATGGTAGGGTTCCAGAGTGAAGGGTGCAGAATTGGTTGATGAGACACGGGTGATGTAGGAGGGAAGCACATACTCCAATTGGGGTTCATCTATGTTGATCATAGGAGGAAGGGTGGTTTGAGGGCTTTCCTCCATGATCAAGGTTGAGGAAGGGTCATTGCTAGGTGGTTGTAGGGAAAAGGACTAATCACATTGGGTGGTAGATAGGTCAAGAGGTGTACATCCCATGTGTGTCCAATGTGTAAGCTCAGGTGGATTAGGGGAGGTAGGATCGAGAATGTTGGTGAGGTGAGCATAGGTATGCCGTGTGGCTGTGGCCATAGGGGGAGAGGACATGCTTTATTCTATAGTTTTTTGTTGTTGAGGTCGATGGTACTATTGGGATCATCTTTGACTATCTCATGTAGGGGTAGGAGGCCATGAAGAGGTGGAGATTGGAGTAACCCATGGGCCACGTCCGATCAAGGTGCCACGATCTATGAACTCTCTATATTCTTTATCTTCCTCTGTGCATCCTTCAACAACTCACTATATTTTGGGTGGCTCAATTGGGGCTAGTGGGCCGTTATGTTGAGAGCATTGTAAAGAGCATTGACATTCTATAAAACGAAACCTAGAATGAGAGTTTGTGTAAGGTGCGAAGCCGCTTGTCCCTCCGAGGGGCAAGGAAAAACACGTCCTTCCACACATGCCATTAATAAATATGATCTTTACCCATCACCTTTTCTCCATTCTAGCTCCGTTATTCATGTGGGTCGCTAAGTCCTTGCTCTTTGAATTCCCTAGTTCTCAACTATGTGAATCCAATAATAGTAGGAGCATAAATAGTTGGAGAAGGGAGTTGGTAACAAAATGAAATCGGGTTCCCTTTAGATTTTGCACCATTAGGAAGAGATGAATGGAATTCGAGTTCTAAAGAAGAGTCTGCCCAGTGCTCCTAGATCTCTAAGCTAAGCAAAGTTCACTTTCAAAGGTGCGAAGCCGCTTGTCCCTCCGGGGGCAAGGAGTTATTCTTATGTATTAGCCTTTGGTAAAGCCGCGTCTAATAGAAAACTCAAAAAGCGCTATACATTATAAAGAGAAAAGGACACTTGTGCGTGGTAGTGACTAACTCACTCGGTGTCTTCCCGTTCCCTTGTACCTTCCCGTACTGTATTGTCCGTAGTCCTGCCTGACCTCAAACTATGTGTTCCATCAATACAATTGATCAATCACTCAATCAATCAATCTCAATCAATCGGTGTCTGGGCCAACCTTCCTCAACAATGTGTGTTTTGAATCTAGTGTATTGCCTCACCACCCTGTGTGAACTCTGGGTATTGGTTCCTGAAGTTGTGTAATGAGTATGGGTTCCAGAAAGCTGAATGAGTATTGTGTCCTTCCTGAAGGCCGAATGTGTATTGGTGGGTGTTGTTATTGAAAGCGTAATGGGTGGGATGAACTGGCATACATAACGTTGTGTCCAGGCCTCTATTGTGAAAAGGACTTCTAGTTGTGTGTCAAGACCCTAATCGTGTGTCCTGCGGGCCTTGTGCTATGGATGGTCAATTCACTGGCCGAATACTCTTAGTAGAGTGCTTCCTGCTCCCCCGATTATAGATGGAATGGTGGAATGGAGCTGGGTAGGTTTATGGATGGATTGATTGGAATCACCTTAAAATGCTATGAGTAATCGACTTGCCAAAATAGACAAAATTGAGAGACCCAGATGGACCCATATGTCTATGAACCCCCACAACACTTGGTTGAATATAGACAACACCGCTTCTAAGGTGCGAAGCCGCTTGTCCCTCTGGGGGCAAGGACGTTTTTGGGATTGACCGGGACCACCTGACCTGGATGCTTTCATACAGAACCCAGAATCAGGCACGAGATTTCATAGGCCCTATTTAAGTGCCAGAATTCATAAAGTTGACTAAATAGAAATGCTAGGTTGAGACCCCGGTGGATGGATATGACTCAAATCCCATACAAACACAGGTTCTAGATAGGAAAACATGCATCTTAGAAGCTTTTTCAAATGAATTCACGGACCAGAACAATCAGCATGGCTTTAACATCTTGCTTCAAAGTAGGGCCCTGTCAATTAGATATTTGCCTAAAAAAAAAGTCAATTTTGAGACCCGGATGGGGAATTATGCCTAGACCCCCAACAACCCATGGTTTTTGATAGTTTCAATCGTATTTCAGAAGGTCTTTAGGATCGACCCAACAGAACAACTTCTTGAGCCACCCAACCTTTAGGATTTGATTCTTCCTGACCAAACTTGCTTTTCGCAGAATGGACTTGAACAAATAGGTTTTGACCTCTCCTTTTAGTCGAGCCATGCTTACGCACCCTTCGGTAGTTTCAAGCCAATTTGTATGAAAGTACTGACAACCAATAGTAGGGTAGAAATCAAATCCCCATCTAAGAGGTACTTATAAGAGCGATGGTAGCCCGATAGAATAGCACGGATAGGGCCTTTCGCTGTCGCTCGGGGACTTAAGCTGAGCGAGAGGGGGTGAGTAGTAATATACATAATATTCCAGATGGGCATGTGAGTTAGCTGTGTTAGTGAACCAGCCTAATTATAGGTGGGGTTAGCGGTGGTTGTACCAGTGCTAACATACGTGCATGTCGTAGGGTTGGTCGGCTGTGTTAGTTGTTAGCTAGGTTAGTGCACCAGTCTAGTAGCAGTGGTTAGCAGCGGTCGTACCAGTACTTTATAGATGTGCATGTGGTTAGCTAGCTTAGTAGCATTGGTTGGTTGCCCCAGTGCTAACATATACGTCAGTCAATTCGCTAGATCAGGCTTAGTTCTAAGCTTACATACGCACATGTGTCTCTTCCTTTCCCTTGCAAAGTAGCTTAGTTAGGTTCAGAGTGTTTGGACCTTATATATTTGCATGTGTCCCTTCCTTTCCTTTTAGGGTAGCTTTTTAGTTAGGTCAGGGTTGGACCTGTGCGTATGTCTGTGCATTAGTTGATTGGGTGTTTTACCGTTATAAGTTAGTAGATTGGGAATGAATTCATAGCTTAAGATTATTCATAAGTCTTTATTTATTGCATTATGAAAAAACTGCGAATAAATAAGTAAATGCCAGAGGGAGGGAGTAACAGAATATTATTTAGATGAAATAACGGAAATTGAAAGCTCTCCGAGCTGATACAATGAAGTAGATAAGTAAGCCTCGATCCCCTTTTCAAATAGAGAGGGGCCTCTTAAAAGAAAAGGGGCCGATATTTGAATTTGAGATCAAATCATTGAAAACTACTACATCATAACTACTACATCCTGCACGCAACTTAAATAAGGTGCGAAGCCGCTTGTCCCTCCGGGGGGCAAGGATATCTTCTATCTTCAAGGTGAGGTGTGGTTAGAACAATCAACAGAAGGAAGAAGCTGTCGCTAATCGTCGAACCCTTCAAGTTTATCCGCGCGCGAAGGTGACAGCCTGAATAATGAGTGCTTTCTGCTCTTCGTGCAGCGCTCTCTCCCTGTTTTCGAGAGAGCGTAGATTATGCTGCAAAGTAAGCATACGCTCTCTGATCAAATCTGGTTCAACAGGAGGCAGATGCTCCCAAAACGCGGCCAGAAGCTCCCTGCATTCGCGCAGATCGTTCTCCATGCGCGGGATCTCCTGTCCAACGTGAAAGAGCCCGCGAATCAAATCCTCCATGATGAAATGAACTAAGCGGGGCTGAGACGAGACGGAGACTATTTGATTCACTAACTAAGCAGAATTCGACTGAAAATAGAGAGCTAAATGAGCCTCTATTTATAGTCATTTTGGGGCCCTGGTACTTATAAGTCACGGGGGTGAGGATGCGCAAGCAGGCTCGACTACTATTTACCCACCCACCCCAATCCCCGAGGGGAGAGGTGGTACTCAAAGAGTAAAAAGGACCCATGACATGTCTGGCTTGACATGAGTACTTTGGTCCGCCAAATCGTCTGCCAGATTCAGTTCGATTCGATAGGATAAAAGCCAGTACTCTTCATCGAATCGCATGAGGGCATTGCCAGATCCGTGGCATGTGGAACCCCAATGACCCAATCGTGAATATAAAATAATAGAAAGCGACTACTTTATGCATTCTTTTTCCGATGCATGCTAAGTACACCTGTAAAGAGTCGAGGATTGGCTCCATTAATGCGGCTACGGTAGGCAGCGCTATCTACTAGATGGAGATAGAGTTCGTCTTAAAAAAGGGAATGTCTTATCTTGTAATGATGACCAGATCCAGGAAGATTTGTAAGGGGGGGGGTACGTCTGCTAGCCGGGAGGGAAAGATCGATGGCTCGGATGTCACGTGCTTCAGGTCGCATCCATCCCGAGGAATACACTAAATCATATATTGAAGTCTGGGTGGCCCGATTGATTGCATTGATTGTCCACATAAGCAAAAAGGGGCGGTACAGAAAGAAAGTATGCGATCGACAACCTGCCATATCAAAATGGATTGGATCTCCTGCTGTCAATAGATATTGTCTGGACGAAAAGCTGATGATTTGATCTGCCACCCAACCCGAGAAAAGATAGCACGCTCATCCATCCGATCCCATAGGCGAGGGGGAATGAACAACAAAAACACTATGCTGGTTATCCAATCAAGGAAGGGATTATCTACTGGCATATCACGAACCGATACCCCTGACCCATAAGTGTTGGACTAATCTCGATTCGATGCTCCTCTAATTCTAGCCATCTTCTATTTTCCGGCAGTACCTTATGCATCCCTTGCCGCAAACCGATCCCCAGCTGAGATGGGATACGATCCAGCAGCTTTCACCACGCTCTATCCCACGCCGTAAACGGATGCCCTTTCCTCAACATTCGATACGAATCTGTCATCTCCTTCCCCTACCGATTGAAGGGAATATCCACGTTATGAAACAACTTAGCGTATTCTTTTCTGTTTACCTTTCACCAGCCCTAGTTTTCAGTCTTCTCCCTTACCATACTCCCTTCCTTTTCCTTTTGACGACATCGATCGAATTCAAGTGCCCACAAGGTTGATTACGGTCTCAGACCCGTAGACTTATTATTGCGATTTGACTTATCTATATCTTACTTATGATAACGATAATGATAACAACTGGTTTTGTCGAGGCTTATGCTGCTGTTCACAAGTGTGTGTCTACTGATTAGCCTGAGACTTGCTATACTACTTACTACGATTACGACGAGTCATAGTCAACGTATGCTTCTGCGTCTTCAACGTCGTCAACTGCATATGATCCTTATTATTCGGCATCTCGCCAGTGTCCGGCGTATACGTATGCGTATTCCGATGGGTCAACGTCACCATTCACCTTTTTAGCAGCCGGATGCTTAACCGTCGACTGGTTTTGATCCGTATTCTTCTTATTCGTCATAGTAGTAGTGTACCGATAGCGAGGTGCGATAGCCGGAGGAGCGAGAGCGAGAGTAGTAGCCCGGATACCATACCCCCACAATACTTCTTCTCCAGTTTACGCTTACAATTTCAATTCTTTGTATACGACTTACTATGATTATAAGGGTAAGGGGCATGCCGCTTATTCATATACTACTGAGCCATGTAAACCGTCGTAGGGTATAGCCTCGATAGCCAGACTACTGAGCCCAGTTCAACCTGACCATTTCACCCGTTGTGTCACCCGGTGTTGTCGACGACCCGGAGTACTGGTGTACGTATCCACCACGAAGAGCCCTATAGCCCACGAAAGGTAGACCTACTGCTGGTTACCGTAGCGACTTATGTGACCCGCTTGCGACCAGACTTGTTCTTATTCTGAGCCTGAGCAGCCTACCGATCCGGACAATGAGACACCTTACTCTTAGCCTTTCGAGCCTTTGCCTCACGATTCAGAGAATACTTACGATTCGTAGAGTTCTGATGATCCAGAGAAGATGCCGGATAGGCCAAAGGTTCAAGTTCACGTCAATAGGTACCACTGTTATCATGGGGCAATGTCAACGGTAGTAGAGCAGATAGTGTTTGTTTCACCACTGAGCCATACAGGGGTAAGACGGTGAAAGGTTTGGAACTCTGTCGGTCAGAAGCAAAAATGAATCTAAATAGGTCTAAGTGGAGATATGTAATCTCCATGGAGTGTGCATCCATTTTCAGGATTTATCCTATCCTTGTGATAAAGGTAGTGTTTACGGAAGCTAGCCCTAAAGTTGTTCTTTACAATGGTATTATGCTCTTGGCAACTTGGTGCTTTGAGTCTTATCCTTTTTCCTTTCATCTAGCCCCAAGGTTACAGGCAAAATTGTATTTTGTTCTCCCCTCTTCCCTTGAGAATGAGTTAGGGTCGATGCTCCTATACTAGTCCAGATCATTTTCAGAGTTAATGCTTAATTTGAACTCACAACCTTGGCTTTCACTCGATCAAAGACAAAGGCTTCTACCTTCGCTGATGGGTCCACTTCAATGGGTTCCTTGCCAGTGAAAGATTCCGCAGCATCCCTTCCTGTGCGAAAGCTACCACCGATGAAGGAGCTTCAGTTAAGCCTTTCTATTCATGTATCTAAGGCTTATGAGTTAGTATCCTTCCTTTATACTACCCACTCATTAAGGCATAGAATAGAAGTTCTAAAATCATATGCCTACTATTCAGTCATCTAAGAAAGAATCGAAGAAAGGATAAGAAGGAATAAGATTAAGGCTAATCATTCAGAATAGAGGTTAGAGGGAGGAGATATGCATAGAAAGAGAAGCTTGTGATTCCATTATGACTATGTTACCTCATAAGCTTGCATAATCAACTAGCTCCTAATTCGGGACAAGTAATCCATATCCCTTGTAATGAAGTAATGGTGTTCAATCTATTATGCCAATATCGTTTTCTACCTAATAGAGTAAGTAAGCTGAGTGTTACATAACCTTATAGATAGGTTGAACTCCATGGGATTAGCTTTATCACTGTTTGATTTATAAGCTTGTTGTTTGACTCTTAGTAGTATAGCTTACAACATGGAACTCTCTAAGCAAGTGGTACAGCTTAACAAGGAGTAAGCTTGAATGTAATGGTAATCATAGCTCCTTACTCGTGCTTAGCCTCATTATGCCGAACAAGCTGCTTACAACCTATGGCTTTCTCCATAATGAAACGTATGTTCATGAATAAGTGGTATACCAACAATCATAAGCATTCGTGTAATGTAATCTCAATATTGTGAAGACTACACATATTAGCATGGTAGAGGTACTTTCTTTCGTGATACATATCCTCTTAGTTGCAGCTAACATACTTACTCTTATTGATTCATTACGGAATAACCATTACCCTATCCATTTTGGGCAGAGGAGACTAATCAAACTAGTCTCTATTACGATCAATTATTAGGGTTATACTAGTATCACCATTGTTCCAACTTTGTTATTACTACTGGTTATGATTCTGCTCTATCTCACTATAACACAGCTTCATTGATTACTTATAACAAGGTCTCAAACCCATGTAACTAAGAGCTAATCAAGTCCATATGTTACTTTGATCATTATGTTGAGATTGTGTAACTATGCTTACTTAGTACTTATGAATTAATGGTAATAGAGGTGTTGTAGTTC
Organism: Pinus tabuliformis; assembly: GCA_031772625.1. Taxonomy (NCBI): domain Eukaryota; kingdom Viridiplantae; phylum Streptophyta; class Pinopsida; order Pinales; family Pinaceae; genus Pinus; species Pinus tabuliformis. The sequence goes on along the minus strand of CM062813.1, from coordinate 392,598,627 downwards.
TTAGTAATACTATTGCAATTATAAGGTTGAACTCATAGCTTGAACATGGTATACTCTATAGAGATCTCATAGTATGAAACCAATACCGCTATCATTAGTAATAACTATGAACCAATCCCATTAAGCTATGGTCAGAAAGGTTCTCCGTAATCTCATTACAACCCCCCATAATGAAAGCTTTTATTAGTCCTTACTCATGCTTAGACTAGTTATAAGTAGTACTGTTCTTGGCTGACTAGAAAGTCTAAGTTATTGTACTATGTTTAGTCTGAGCTTCATGTTTATCCCACTGCTCCAAGATTAGCTCTTACCATTGCTTACTTCCTGCTTTGTTCGTATTTTGGTGGCTTAGTATGGGCTTACTATATTAAGATGACTAATGATGTCCATTGTTTCTATGTTATTAGTGCTTACATTGTGTCCACCTATCGTAATAAGTCTAATGGATTCCCCTTAGTTCTAGTGAACACGGTTAATCATAACCTTTGACTCGGTTGTGGTTTATCTAATCTATCATACTAGTCTAAATCCCATTGGGTTGACTACTATTACTATATATATATATATATATATATATATCTATTACTAGTATATAGAGACCACATTCTAAGTAGCAGTATTATATTCACGACCTATAACATAGGGAATCAAAGGGAAGCGATTACATTGCCTACTTAATGGGGTTGACTCACTCTGCATAACCTCGTACATATATCTTAGGTAGATATGGTGAAAAGCTTAACCTCAATCTAACATATTAGGATAAGGCTTTGGTTCCACTATTCACTCAGATTATACGTATATCTAAGCTTATGGAATTACGTGCCTGTAGATTTACCTGATATCACATATCTATTATGTTCATAGTAAAACACGTAGATCTCTACTAATATAGTTACATAGACTAAGCTGCCTTTGATACGTAGCAACTATGTCGATTTACCTTGTTCCTTAGTCACCGGCCAATCTCATACTTGTACGGAATCAATTAGGCATGTAATGGGAATACTACATCCTTTCCATAATATATGACTAGCTTCTCTACTTGGTTAGCTTATGAAAACGACAACATGGAAGATTGGGCCCTCTTGTGGAAGGCGGTAATCCAATCCCTATCAGAGATAGGTACCTCCAAGTATCAACTATGGAAAGCCAAATCATAGTTATATCGATACTCGAAAGGGTATGAGTATGGGAATCGAACCCATGTTGTAATTCATATTACAATCTCTAGTAGGCAATGGTTTTCACATATAATATAGCTTACTACCATATATGCCCTAATTTCTCCTATTGGGTTATGTATTTGCTGTAGGAGTATGGGAATATAAGCAAATAGACATGACACACATAGGGAATGGGCTATAAAAGGTGAACAAACTACCTCTTCTAGTTCATAGTGGAAAGCAATGACCTTATCTAAGCTTAGTGTAAATGGAAGTCAAGTGTTTCATCATAATGAGATGGAGTGCTTACTATTACAGGTGTAATTATGGTCTATGATGCTAAGGTAATCAAGCTTGATTATGGTTACATCATTAACCTTTATATCTCATTGCCATTTTTGGTTTGGGTGTAAAGTATAGGCCACTACTTGAAGTAAGAGCTTGATTGCCATATGTTGCTATTCTGAATCACCAACCACCCTGTATCGTAGTATGTATCCTGCCTTTCCTTATTCATATGGTATTCTCCATATTCATCGGTAAATCAGCTTACAACTACTCGAGTAGGGCTATATTGGTATAACTAATCCCATTGAATCTAAGAGAGCTTGGTTATACTCTACCTAGACTTTCCAGCTTTTCCCTAATTAAGTGTAGTAGTTAACCAATGAGATTGACAATCGAATAAGGGAAACTGAACTACATCTTATATTAGAAATGGCAGTACTTGTCTCAAATCAATCATCATTACTTATGTGATTACTTGGAACAGTAAACCAAACAGAAGACTCAAATAAAACACAGTCCAAAGAGCTCAGATTACCTCAAATGATCAAACATATGGGAATAGTACAGTACATTGAATAAGAACATATGACTAGAAGCTTGACATCATAGTCACTAGTGTAGTTCCATATTAGCTAATCATTATACCATAATCAACATAGTTCTATAGTAATCATTGTACTAGAGATAGGGTTGTAGTATTACTAATACATAAGCAGTCTGAATTACTATCACATCATACCAAATAGGTTATGTAGTTTTGACTTATGTGATTATCGTGTTCTGTGTGAGGCTTTGTTTCCATTGCTTGTTCATAGAAGCTGGTGTTAAGCTTTCCATTACTCCAAGCTTCCAGCATGATTACAGTGTTTCCATATTGAGTGCTTATGTGTAATCTCCCTTATTCATATTAAGGTCATAAGAGTTACCATAATAGTCAGCTTGCTTGTAATCATAGTTAAGTAACACACCAACTTGATTAGGGTTACTCAGTAGAATGGTTTGATTCCAGTCATATTCACACTAATATAGACAAGTAGTCACAGGTGTGATGATGTCGTACTTTCCAGATGATATAACATGCTTTCTATTTGGCTTGATTACTGTAATTAAGCTCATATCACTCTATTACAACACGTGTAACTAAAGCTTATGGAAACAACCATATTACGACACAGCTTGTTATCAGGTTACAGGATAGAATGAACACCATTTGATTGCTATCATTAGAGTTCAACTATCTTCAGTTTAACCGGACCATCCATCCGGAAGGAATTCAACTAGTTCAAGGAAGGAAAAAAGAAGGTGAATCTGGCCATCCTTCCTCCCTCGTAGCTATCTGCCTTGATAGTCACTTAGTTCAAGGCGAACCTGGACGAGATAGAGCACGTATGGAGGAATTGAGTGTCACATTAGTGGCAGATTGGGTGCCGAGAGGCAATTGGGTGGTACCGCTAATAAGTAATAAGCGGTATCCAAACGTTCAGACAGCGCACTGAACACCACGATGCTCTAGAAGAGGAGGTTGCAAAAGAGCAAAACAGTGAGTAGGGAGTGTAACCTACAATAGCTCATTGACAGATCGGGACTCCGGCCGATCGATAGCTCATTCACCAAAGTAGCATGACCAACTGGATGGGATCACACCCAGATCTGGATAAGCTCCTATTACTGAATTATTTTCACCCAAAATGCAACATGAAAGCCCGCTTGCACACAAATTGAATGCACATTGTTACATTGGAACCACATTAGACCTTTATACCTGAAACTCCCACTTAGAGCCTATTAGGACTCGACTCCTTCTCGCTACTTTACACCTATTCGAGATAACATCTTTGGAGGTATAAAGAAATCATCAGAGCCAGAACTTAGCACCATCTCGAGGCAGGCGGATGAAGGCTTAGGCAAGGATCTAACCTAAACTACAAGGTCCTCAATACCTCTCCCATAAGAGGAGCCACCCAACAGATCTACGCCACCATTCACAATACCGCATCTACCATCCTACTTCGACAGGAAGCATCAACCTTCGCCTCTGAAGTTATTGCGTAATATAAGGGCCAACCGAAGGATTCATACTATCTATTAGAAGTGTGTCTCTGAGCGCCATCCACCGTCCTTTCCTCAAACTCCTCTACTTAAGAATTACCACCAACCTTGACTATAAACCTTCTCTCCCATACTTGGTACCATCGATACAAGGACCAAGGAAAGATTCGCAGAGAACAGTCACTATCGTGAGGGGATACATAATAACCTCCCACCTCACTCACCCTACCTTATATCCTACACTTACAGCCTAAATCTGTGCCATGGGTACACCCAAGCTTCTGTATGAACGTCGCTAACAGTCCTATTCCCAGTGCCTACCCCCAACTTAACACCGCGTTACCTACTACCTGAAACCTTACTCTCTGCGCTGACCACCAGCGACCCTAAGACCAAGGGACGCTAGGGCCCTCTTTCGGGTCTATTCAAGAATGCCTACTATCTATTCGCTCGCTCCTCTCCTGGTGGTCGAGCAACTAAAGTTTCAATTTACTTATTGGGTGGGGGGGTGGTGGTCGAGCCCCGTTGCCGGTCCTCTTTTTCATAAAGGCTCGATTCTTTTTGATAATGAATAGGCAATGAATCAATATGACTCAATTGAGTGCAACCACTCAATCATATATAATGAGAGAACTTCATCTCGCTACTGCAACGATGAACTCGAGAACGATGAACTGGTTTCTCGTTATAAATGAAATGAAAGAATCTCCCTCTTGCAACTTGAGAAAGAAGTGATCGAATATGATCAATTCTGAGATTGCATAATGACATATGCCCATAGCAGCATTTATAAGAAAGCGTAATGACATATATAATGATATTGATTTCTTTGGGGGGGTTTATATATTGCTCAAGGCTGCCTAGTTACCGAAAGAAAAGAGAGAAAGAGCCCAATAGCCAGCCTGATGCACTCAACTTACCTGCATCCACACCACCTCCCTCATTCTTCATTAAAGAAAAGAAAAGTAGCTTGGTTTTTTGAATCATTCCCTCCTCTCCTGTTGGTCGAGTCACTAACGTACCTAATTGATAGCCCGGTGAAATGGTGGTAGTTATATATGAGCATGTGGTAGTTTAGGTTCAGTCAGTTCCTTGCCCTCCTAACGTCAAGCAAGCACTACGTTCCTTGTCTGATTACAGACAAGCGATATACATTTCAATTTACTTATTGGGTGGACCCTCTCAAATAAGTAACTAAAAAAGAGTTCGGCAGGCTCACCCTTGCCCTCCTAACGTCAAGCAAGCGGGTTCATTTTACTTATTGGGTGCCCCTCTCAAATAAGTAACTAAAAGGCGTTAGTCGAGAGTTCGCTTACTCACCCTCACCATATGAATAGTGAGCCCCCTAACGGGTCCTTGCTTCGGGCTTACAAGACTCGATAGCAAGGTCATAAGCCAGCCTATGTTGTGGTAGTTTTCCAGAGGCATGCATCGAGAGTGGAATATTGTCTGAAAGGATGTGTAAGCAGGCTCGACTGATAAGGATGTGCAAGCAGGCTCGACTGTTAAGGATGCGCAAGCAGGCTCGACTGTTAAGGATGCGCAAGTAGGCTCGACTGTTAAGGAGAGGACCCTTTAGGGGGCTCGACTGATAAGGAGAGGAGAGGATGCGGAGCACGCTCGACCAACGCCCCCCCACCCAATAAGTAAATTGAACCTTTAGGGTGCGTAAGCACGCTCGACTAATAAGGATGCGTAAGTAGGCTCGACTATTAAGGAGAGGACCCTTTAGGGGGCTCGACTGATAAGGAGAGGAGAGGTGCTCGACCAAAAGGATGCGTAAGCAGGCTCGACTGTTAAGGATGCGTAAGCAGGCTCGACTGTTAAGGATGCGCAAGTAGGCTCGACTATTAAGGAGAGGACCCTTTAGGGGGCTCGACTGATAAGGAGAGGAGAGGATGCGGAGCACGCTCGACCAACACCCCCCCACCCAATAAGTAAATTGAACCTTTAGGTGCTCGACCAAAAGGGAGAGGAGAGGATGTGGAGCACGCTCGACCAACGCCCCCCCACCCAATAAGTAAATTGAACCTTTAGGTGCTTGACCTTAAGGGATGGAGTCACTCACTATTCATATGGTGAGGGATTTATCGCTCGACCATAAGGGCCGCCATCGCCGCCATCGAGAGGAGAGGGCATTTGCGTGTGTTTTACGGCTACTTGACACGCCCAAGCTGGGGAACCTGCGTAGACCTAAGAAATAGCCTAATTTGGCCCTTTGGGGATGCGCAAAATGACATATCTCGAATGACGTAATTACGTATATAATGAATGAATGCTCGTAAGGTGTTATTTTGTAAAGTGGTGGTTTTCACTTATATAAGAGACTCGACTCTCTATGGTTCAGGTGGGGCAGCATGCTTCCATGAACTTTATCCTTTCGGCCTCCTATTATAAAGAATTGACGGGGGCCTGCACAAGCGTATAACGGCGTACCTTTCGCATAATGAGTTAGCTAGTGGATGGAAACAGCGGAACGATCGATTAGGTGTAGGAATGACAGTGAGCGACAGTGAGCCACTCTTCCCTAAGTGTTTCGGAGCCACCTCTTTTTTTCGGATGCCGGGGCATAGAATGGGAATGGTTTGGGCCAACTCCTTCCTATAGGTAGGTAGAGGTGTATCGGTTGTATCTGTTCACTTGTATTGGTTGTCTCCGTTCACTGCTATGAAAGAGAGAATCGCCCCTTCTTGCATGCATATGAATCTGGTGTATTCGAACGGTACCAAGAATCGCCAAAAGCTAGCTGTTCCAAATCGAGCAATCGAAGTAAGTAATGTAATTCATTTTGGCAGAACAAAATTTGGAAATAATGGGGATCCGGTCCTCTACGAAAGCAAGCGTCTCAGAGTGCTTGGTTTACCGCTTCGATGAGTTACTCAAGCTTTGCCCTATATAGATATAAAGGCTCTTTGAACCGGATGAAGTGAATTGATCGGAGTAAGCTACTGTCTTTGGTCTAGAATCGCGCGCTAGCCCCTCCCTACTCAGCTAAGTAAGGAGGGAGCGAGTTTAGTAGCCAATGCTATTCCATATATTGAATGAGGGTCTCAACCTTACTTCGACATTCTCTCGGTATGGTAATGGTGGGCCTTATGATCATACATAGGAAAAGACTCGCCGGTGAGGCGGGGAAACCCGAAAAAACAAGGAGGGAGCTAAACAACCCCGATCCCAAGCAAGTATTCCAGTCGAACCAACAATGAAGCCCAATCACGCTTGCTTCATTCAAGCAAGATTTTTTCATCCATCTGAACTTAAGGTCCGGAGGTCTTGCGCGGCCGCCATCGATTTCTCGCTCGACCGACAGAGCAGGTTGAGGGCCGCCGCCATCGAGATCTATGGGAAATAAATCCTCACCATCGGAATGGTGAGCCCCTACCGGTCCTCACCATCGGAATGGTGAGCCCCTACCAGTCCTCTCCTTATCAGTCGAGCCCCCTATCGGGTCCTATTCGGCGAAGACCCGAGCATAGGTCCGGTATGGTGAGGGTGCGTTAGCACACTTGACTCAAAGGCCGCCATCGTGAGGCAGCATTAAGCGGGTTGACCCAAGGTGATTGATTGCTCACCCTCTCTTCGCAACGCCCATATTTCCGGGAGTGCAATAGAAATCAATTCGACGCGAACAATCAGTCGAAGGATGCGTAAGCAAGCTCGACCATAAGGGTGAGCCAGCCGAACTCTCGACAACAGGCCTGAAGGGTGCATTAGCACACTCGACTAAAAAGCCGCCATCGGTCGATCAAATCAGAATCAAGGAAGGCCGCTCGACCCATAAGGGTGAGCTAGCCGAACTATTGACTAAAGGCCCGGTAGGGATTTATCGCTCACCTTCCCTCAAAAGGTGAGGCCCGGTAGGACCCATTAGGGGGCTCACTATTCATATGGTGAGGGTGAGCCTGCCGAACTCTCGACTAAAGGAGAGGCATTGCCATATAAATGATTAATTCCACGTTAAAGAGATATCTTCTTTCATAGATGATATATTCTTATCTACCAGAGATATATTCTTTTTTTGTGTAAAAGGAGTTGGTTTACAGTTTAGTTATAGGAATGAAGTGTAGTTCAAAGAGTACAATATGCTTTTATTCCTAGGATAGTAAGATATTTCTTTCAAGGGAGAAATTCACTAATATGATGAGATATATTCCTAATGATCTCATAGTAGATTCCTTCTATCTATTGTTCCTTTGAGAGTTTGGTTTACCTAAGCATAAGGGTCAGAAGCAGCAGTTTAAGTCCTAGCTTTGGTTTTTATCAAATCTCCACGACCACCTTATCATTAGTTAACTCCTTACTTCTATGTTGAAAGGCTGAAGGGTAAAGGTAAAAGGCTGAAGGTGACCGGTGAAAGGGTTCTGGCTACTCTACTGGTTCCTGTTTACAGGCTGATTCCTTCCTTTTGGTGTCCTTGGTATATGTTTACTTGTTGGACTTGCACGTGTACTTGGTGGAGGTGAGCTTGGCAAAAGGTGAGAGGGAAAAGGGTAAAGGCTTTTGGTCACTACTTTCCTCTGGGGGACTGGGGTGGGATGGCTCGTGAGGTAGAAAAGTAGTTCTATATCGACTCATTATCGATTTCAATCAATAAAATCAAAGAAATCATGGTTGTTTGGGGAAGACTCATCATCCAGCTCCTCCTCAAACTCCTCATAATCGGTCCAATCAATCCAATAAAGAAATGAATCATTCTGGGCCCCCCCTGCCTTGCCAAATATCCCATTCTGGCAATGGGTCCATTTCCCCTTTCTCTTTCTGTTACCTCCTAATCAAATCTGGCCGCTCAGCCAATTACATTTTCGTGGGTTTGGTGCTAGCAAGCTTTCTCTTCGACTTCAGCCTGTTAGGGATCGGATCCTTTCATCTTACTTTACTCTACCAAATGGGATAAAGTGATGCATGTTTAGCAAATTTGGATGAGTGGGCTAAGATCACCTATTTCAGAATATGGAGCTATTCATTCATTCGGAGTTGGTGAGCGAACGAACTACATTTTCTCAAGAATCAATCCTTCCAAGTGTTCTCTCATTGTAGCCAGCCTGCTTCCCTAGGCCTTTGGATTTCATACATTTTGAGACGAATAAGCATTTAGTGGGGCCTTTCCCTCTGCGAGCAATAGCAATAGTGATAGCGAGACCTGTTCTTTTTCTTACTTATCCATCCTTGTGCTTTCGTGAAAACCAAATGATTCATTAGTTGGTTGAAGCTCACTACTGCCCTCTCATTCAGAATCATTCCCATGCATATTGACCTTGCAACCGAATCGGGGAGAGAGCCCTATATATTCTGTGCTTGAAAGTATCCATCATACTAAACCACCGGAGAAACGAAATACAAGGAAAGAGACGGACAAGAACCATGTGTTTGAATTTCATTAATGTGGTTATTAGTAAAGTATGAAGTAGCTCTTTATTCTTAGTCTGATATGCTAAGGAAGAAGCCGGAGACCTATAGGTAGGAAGTAATTCCAATATGTGGAGAATAACATAGATATAGAGTAAACATATTCAACTATTTCTTTTTGGAATTCATTAATGAACTGCTCCGGGAGTTGTTACTGCGTTAGTTGCTTATTCATGGAATATCGGAATATCATGGAAATCGGGTGGTTGGGTTCTCTGCTTTATACTGGAGATCTGAATGACCCTTTTTGTCTTGTCTCGTCCTGAAATGAATAAAGCTCCCCAGCTCAGTCCACTGCTTTATTTATGTCCGTCCGCTTGGTGATCTCAGAAATAAGATAAGCCGTTAGCAATAGTGAATTACGTAAACATACGCAAACTAACTCTTTTTTAGTGCTTATTTATTTATGCCTCTGTCCTTCATCTATAGCGCTCTTCTTCTCATCCTGCTATCAGTCAAGTCATAAAGGGCCATTAGCTGTATGGCTACTTATGATATTTGGTTCAGTCATTTCATAGTTACAGTTGCTAGCCGCAGGCCTCTGTAGCAATAGAAAAAGAACACCTCGGATGTATTGCTGCTTGACCTTGACAGAGAATTGGATTTCACATTTTTTGTTTCGATGTAAAATGAGTTGCTTCACTAAGTGATAATTCCTCCTTTCGAATCGAGCGCACTCTATCAAATCGGGGAACAAACCAACCTGGCCCAGCTATGCATGCCTATGTCTCCCCTGCCCGTGATGCCTCCGGTCTCAGTGATTGATCTGAATTGGAATAGGTACGTAAATCGATAGGCATTCCCTCCCTTAGCCTTGGGTTCAATGGGTGAATAGCAACTGCTTTGAGAACCGAATTAGACCTGAACTGCTTGTCTGAATTAGGAACTGCAGAACTAAACACTTTTTTTGTTTCCCTTCCGGTGTCTCTCCTGTCTCCTCAGAATGGAATGAAGAAGCAACTCAAAATGTGACACATAGTTGAATCGAATCGGTGAGATGTGAGTACCTGTGGAATTACCCTGCCTTCTTGATAAAATTGAGTCAAGAGGCCGGCTATCTATTATATACTTAATAATAAGAAAACAAAGTGATTTCTTTTTACTTCAGATTGACACTTATTGAAGGTTCCCTATGATTGGCAGGATGCCGTCGATTGCTTTCGCCGCTTGCTTGGGGAGGCACCGAGGGAGAGAGGGCTAGTCAATGAACCGAGCGCGAGGGCTGGCTGCCTGGTCGATTAACCAAGGATGCATGAAGAGATGGCCGACAGGATATTTTAGCTTGCCGGCGGAGTGTGGGAATAACTAATAAGACCGTTTGGCCACCCCTAGGCTGAGTAGAAAGCCCTAGTTGCTACGGTGCAACACTTTCCATGGAAGGTATAACCTTGCCAGTCTCACCAGACCAGTTAATCCAGATCCTCCACCAGCAGCACCTCCACCAGTAGCACTAGCACTAGCTCCAGCGCCAACATCAGCATGGGTAGAAGTCAAGGTAGCAGCTATTGACCCATAACCATAAGCAGCAGATTCTCCACCAGCACTAGAACCAGTAGCCGCAGAAGCTAATACAACAGCAGCAACACCAGCGCAAGTAGCAGCTTCAGTAGCACCAGCAGCAGTAGTCAATCTAGTAGCTTAAGCAGCACCTATTGAACCAGCAGCATCACTAGTTGTTGACCTTGAACCAGTTAATCTAGCAGTTTCTTCAGCTTCTCCAGACCCAGACGTAGATCGAGTTGTTTCACCAGCGAAGGCGGGGGGGCGGAGCACCACTAGCGTCGAAAGCAAAGGTATCACCCGCATTTCACCTAGCCTCCGTTGATCCAATTGATTCAGGTGCATTTGATCGAGATCGAGTTTTTTACCCCATTCCATTATACGGACGATAGCGCTTCCTTCCCTAGCGCTTTCACCTTATACCCTAGACCTAGGAACAGATCCTAATGACGGAGCAACACCTCTTGTAAGAAAACCTATTCTGGGGAACTAGTTGAATACCTCGCAGCATAAGAGGCAGAGTAACCATCACCAACATAAGGTAGCAGTATAAGAGCGAGCAATTCCAAGTCCAATACCAATAGTAGAAGTAAAGGCATCGTTTTCAGTTTATCCACCTTTAGCAGATGTAGCAGCACCAAGAGCGAAGGCGGAGGCACCACCCGCGGCTAAGGAATCAGAGAACATAGCTAAAGGTGCTGTTGACCACCACCATTAGAAACAGGTCAGAGGCCTTTGAATCAGTGGGGAAGACAGCCGCGCTTGGGGTTGACCTGGGCACTCATGTACGGCGTTGAATCTATAGATAATAAGCTGCTGTTGACAATTGTGATGGGTTTATAGCTCCTCCTCTTCTTCTAGCATCTAGCTACGAAAAAACAAAAGCGGGAGTGGGGAGGGGCGGCTAAGCGTCTTTGTACAAGGGCGGCTAATGCTTTATGTTCGAATGACGGTTGGAGCTGTTCATCGTCAGTATAGCTGCAGTTTCAGCGGCACGATACACAAGATTGACCTACTAATGCTACTGGAGATGGTAGGGGTTTGGCCGCTGCTGCGTCCGATAGGGCTCTGCCTCCATAGGCTGGTGCAAGGAAGCGAAAGTCTGATCTTGCAAATAGGAAAGAAAAGCACCTTGTTTCTCCATGTGATTGACGTGAGAGTGATGCTCTTTGGTCGTCCAAGCCAGCAAAAACGGGCAGTATCTCTCTCCGTTGGACCGTAAATAACAGCATTTTCTTAGTCCGGGCAATGGGCACTAAATCGGTGTTAAGAATTGCTATCTCCTGGCTGGAGAGTAGGATCCCGATCCCTAATAAGATGATTAGATTAAGTAATTCGATCCATATAAAAAGATCTGGTATGCACATCTGGGGTTTCGTTCCTGATCTCGATAGATAACTGCATTTGCCTCTGTCCATGGTGGTGCTTTTGCTCGGTCCATTCTTAGGCGTGCATAGTTCCTAGGAGATTTGTCCCAGGATTTGTGAGTGTTCCAATAGGCTATGTACCAACTTCTGCTCTGAGCGTTCCTACTTATGATGTTCCTACATAAGCCTGTGCCCCTACATCCCCTGCTTTTACATGTGCCGTTGAGGCATCTGCATGTGTTTAGTGTTGGTTCCAACAAAGGCTAATGTTATTAAGGAGATATAGGCAAGACGACAGGACAGAGATACCAGTCGCAGTTCGATAGTCAGTAGCTACCTAATACCTTCGCTTGCTCCTTCTATTCTATAAACTATATGCTCCGCACGTACCTACTACGCACGTACCTATCCCTTCTAATCGGTGGTCATATATATGTTTTGTTCAAATATTATGCCGTTTTGTGGGAGAATTAAGTGGTTGGAATGTTATGTCGTTTTGTTGGGGAATTAAGTAGTTTTGTGGGAGAATTAAGTGGTTGGAATGTTATGTCGTTTTGTGGGGGAATTAAGTGATTGGTACAATGCGATGTTATTTTCTTTACTCAATTTCAAATCCCAATTTCAAATCCAATAGAGAAACATCCTTAACCTCTTATGATAAAACTAAAAAAATAAAACCCTAAACATCCTATAAAAAAATAATAACCTTCCTCAAAGCAATTTTAATGCATTTTTTATTCCACCCATTTCAATTTTTAAGATAAAATGGAGAAAATCCTAACTTGTTCATTATAAATGTGCATTTCGTTGTACTACTTTGTGCTAATTTAAAGCAAATTTGATGCACTTTTTATCCCACCCATTTCATTTTTGAAGCATTGCATAATGTAAATTGGTACTTTTCAATATTTTTATTAGGTAATTAATATATTTTAACAAACTTAGTCATCGTGGTTTGAACTTCGCGTAAGTGTGTTAGTTATTTTTTCTTTATGCTTTGTCACTCTATTTTTTTCTTTATAGTGAAGCTTGCTTACCTTGTTATTAATCCCTGTCGTAAGCTAACAGGGACTATAGTAATCAATATTATTAATCCCTGCCGTAAGCTAACAGGGACTATAGTAATCAATATGCTTTGTTACTCTATTTTTTTCTTTTCTTTATAGTAAAGCTTGCTTACCATGTTATTAGTCCCTGCCTTAAGGCACCAAGGACTATAGTAATCGATATGCTTTGTTATTTGTGTCGCTACAAACATTAAAACAAAAATTAAAATCTAAAACCCAAAGTTTTAAGCCAAACACTTTTTCTCTGCCTTATTAAATAGTGCCAACATAAAGTATTTTGTTGGCGTTTGTTGACCAATGAAAGACTTTGACATCTTATTTGGCCTCTTTTCGAGAAAGAGAAGCATTTTCAATATTTTTATTAGGTAATCAATATATTTTAACAAGCTTAGTCATCCTGGTTTGAACTTCGCGTAAGTGTGTTTAGTTATTTTTTTTCGTTATAGTGAAGCTTGCTTACCTTGTTATTAGTCCCTGCCTTAAGGGAACAGGGAATATAGTAATCGATATGCTTTGTTATTCATGCTGCTACAAACATTAAAAAAGAAATTAAAATCTGAAACCCAAAGTTTTAAGCCAAACACTTTTTCTCTGCGTTATTAAATAGTGACAACGCTTTTTGTTGGCATTTGTTGACCAATGAGAGACGTTGACATCTCATTTGGCCTCTTTTCGAGAAAGAAAAGCACATGCTCTATCAAATCTCCAAAATTTCTTTGGTTAAAGAACATTATTTCATTCAAATTTTTGCGAATTGAAATAATGCTGAGATTGCTCCATGCTACTCCTCTCACATTACATTTTGAACTTAAATTTTGTACTTAAAAACTTTTGTTGTTGGCATACAAAATTTTGCTATTGGCATGCCATTACTACTGTGTTGACACCTCTCGTGCCCCACAACCTTTCCTTTGTTCTCACACAACGCCACAGACAGCGGCACCACCACCGCTTTGCCACTTGGTGATCTAGAGAAACTTACGCATTAGTCCTACACTTTGCCAACATGTCTAAACATGGCTCACCATCGTTTCTACACTTTCCAACGCTTACCACTGCTTATTGGTGACAGAGCGCAGTTATTTTTCCTTGTGTTCTAAATTACAACAAAAGAGGGGCACTGCCTTATTAAATAGTGACAACGCTTTTTGTTGGCGTTTGTTGACCAATGAGAGTTGTTGACCAATGAGAGATTTTGACATCTCATTTGGCCTCTTTTTGAGAAGGAGAAGCACATGCTCTATCAAATCTCTAAAACTTCTTTATCCATTGGATAAAGAAGATTATTTCATTCAAATTTTTGCGAATTGAAATAATGCTAAGATTGCTCCATGCTACTCCTCTCACATTACATTTTGAACTTAAATTTTGTACTTAGAAACTTTTGCTGTTGGCATACAAAATTTTGCTGTTGGCATGCCATTACCACTGTGTTGACACCTCTCGTGCCCCACAACCTTTCCTTTGTTGTCACACAACGCCACAGACAACGGCACCACTTGGTGATCTGGAGAAAGTTACCCATTAGTCCTACACTTTGCCAACATGTCTAAACATGGCTCACCATTGTTTCTACACTTTCCAAGGCTTACCACCGCTCATTGGTGACAGAGCGCAGTTGTTTTTCCTGTGTCCTAAATTACAACAAAAGAGGGGCACATCAACAAATCCTGCATGGAATATGTAATGCCAACAGAGCGCAGTTGTTTTTCCTGTGTCCTAAATTACAACAAAAGAGGGGCACATCAACAAATCCTGCATGGAATATGTAATGCCGATGCTTTCTAAAGACTTACTGTATCTAAGAGTATACCAAACGACAGTTTGGAGAGAACGTTAGAAAATGAGGAGACTCTTACTAATCATACACCAAAGCTAATAATGAAGCCTACAACCAAGCTTGATGTACCGTCTTCTTCCTTGATCTATGTACAGTGGGATATAATTTAAGTTTGGTTCTGTGGTAGATTTTCTTTGCGTTGAACTAGTTGGAACGTTGGAAATCTTGTTTTGCAACTCCTTCCGAGAGATATTAAGATTTCTGAGAGATATTAAGCTTTCTACATAACATCAATGATTTAGATAATGAATTTGAAATGATTCAGATCAATGAATCAGATAATGACTCAGGTACAACTTTTTGATTCAGATCAATGATTCAGATAATGACTCAGGTACAACTTTTTGTTCTGTAGTAGTTTTTTGAGTTTAGTTTTTCAAAGTTTTTCAACGTTTTTCTTTGCAATGAAGTGGTTAAAAAGTCACTCTAACAAGCCCTCTGAAATCCATCTATACTTTTATTCTTCTGTATTAATTAGATAAATAAAGCCATCATTCTTCTTTGTTCAATTAGTTTGTTCAATTAGTTGTATCCTTCTGTATTAATTAAATAAATAAAGCCATAATTCTTCTGTATTCAATTAGATAAATAAAGCCATTTAAATAAATATATCCATCTATCAAGATTGTTAATAATAAAGAGGGAAACCACATAAGAAATATTAACATACATGCAACTGTGGTGGTAAATTGTGGTGGTTGAAGTCGGTAGGAATTCATCTACCATTGTCGAGTCCTAAGTCCAAAGAAAATAAAAACCAAAACTAAAATCAAAAGCAAAACAAAAGCAAAACTAGAATCTAAAATTTTATTTAGTAACAGAAATCTCAGTTAAAGAACCAGGGGAATGAGTCCTAAGTCCAAGGAAAATAAAAATCAAAACTAAAATCAAAAGCAAAACTAGAATCTAAAATTTTATTTAGTAACAGAAATCTCAGTTAAAGAACCAGGGGAATGAGTCCTAAGTCCAAAGAAAATAAAAATCAAAACTAAAATCAAAAGCAAAACTAGAATCTAAAATTTTATTTAGTAACAGAAATCTCAGTTAAAGAACCAGGGGAATGAGTCCTAAGTCCAAGGAAAATAAAAATCAAAACTAGGGGAATTCATCTACCATTGTCGAGTCCTAAGTCCAAAGAAAATAAAAATCAAAACTAAAATCAAAAGCAAAACTAGAATCTAAAATTTTATTTAGTAACAGAAATCTCAGTTAAAGAACCAGGGGAATGAGTCCTAAGTCCAAGGAAAATAAAAATCAAAACTAGGGGAATGAGGCCTAAGTCCAAGGAAAATAAAAATCAAAACTAGAATCTGGAATTTTTTTAATAACGGAAAGCTTAGTTAAAGAATCAGGGGAATGAAATAATATAAGGAAATCTAAAATTTTATTTATTAACAGAAAGCTCAGGTAAATAACTACGGGAATGAAATAGATAATTTATCTGCTATTAATTGATAATTTATCTATCTGACATTGAATTACCATATCGTCATATTGAACACTAAGATTGCCAGAAATTTTGAATTTGCAAATTTAAGTTTTTGAAATTGCATAATTTAAAAGTTCTTATGAAATTTATCACCACTGCAACTAGGGTGAAAGTTTCTGCATTCTGGTTTTGTACTCATGTTCTCCGTTGCGACGCGTGTATGGCTAGCGAGCCACAAAAAGCACAATTCAGACATTATATACATAAGAATTAAACAAAGATAAAAAATTGTGAGGTGACCTACTTTGGAGGTGCAAACATTATATACATAAAAATTAAACAAAAAGGAAAATTTGTGAGGAGGCCTACTCTAGAGGTGCAGAAAAAGGTGATTATTGATATAACGGGCAGTTTCAGGACCTCCATACCCATCATATATTCCTACAAAGGTGCCACTCGGTGAACCAGATTCAAGCTGACTATGATCTTCCAGAAGACTATTAGCTTAAACAACAACCATTGAGAATTCACGAGCTTCATGCTGACCAGTATCTTTATACCATAGAAGATCGTCTTGGTGACCTACAATGTCTCCATCGATATGAACATAGTGGTCTACAATGTCTCCATCCATATGAACAATCTTCATCAATCCAGCTAACATCCCTCATCTCATCTAAGTGAGCCAACAAGTTGTTTTTATCCCACTTGATGTTTGCAAGCCTTTCAAAATTCAAAAAACATAAACTTTCGATTAGAATCTCAGCCTGCCTCCGAATACAAGGGATCAAGTAAATAAACCTTGGAGCTTCATGCCCAAATTTGCATCAAGGAAATTGACCTTATATAACCTTACAGCCAAATGAGAAGACGGGCATCCAGAAAATATATTCGAAACAAACTTGAGAATCCTATTTGCATGTCGGTATCAGAGAAATGGATCCTGCAAACACCTTAGACCTTGTCTGCGAAGAAAATGGATCTCACAGAGAGTAGAGACTAACTTCTATCAGTCATCTATCATGTAGAGACTAATTTATATGAATCATCTATCCCGCAGAGACTTGCCCCAACGAATGAAACACTACCCAAAACGAAGGAGAAGGCCACAATACTTGTTCATCTTGTTTCTAGTTTTCTGCATGCAATTTTAAACCTGTGTTTAGAAATGTCATTTGTCTTGGTTGTTATGATAGAAATATCGCCATGCACGAGTTGAAGACATTAAATGAACGTGTGGCTATAAAACAATGTGGGCATTGGGAAGTCAAAGACATTTTAATGAACGCTTGGCTATAAAACAATTCACCGACGCCAAAGTATAATAATGAATACAAAGTATAACAAGACTGCAATGCAGTGGAATACCTGCCGAATATTAGATGCGATTTTGGGTGGAAGCGATTATGGGTGTATGTATAAAATGTAGATGCCATGAATGTTAATATTGTTATAAAACCATGCTTCTTTGTTATCGGTGGTTTTTGGTCTCCAAACGCTTGGCATAATGGTCAAACCAATCATGTATTATGTATCAAGATTAATACTGTATTGCATTGAAAGATTATTACAAAATATTTGCAGCGTTTTCATTTTATCTCCTGCATTATGCCAATTTGGAGGTGTTGCCTCCTATATTATATAGGTAAAGGGGAATCATAAACCGTCAGAGAAAGCATCAATGCTTGCCGGAATCTCATACACGTTTTTCCTGTGTGGCTGCATTTTTTTTACGTTCTGAGTAGCTGTTTTAATGCTTGGTTGGTAATTTTTGGGCATTGATCATTGTTTGAATCGCTACCCTGTGCATAGTGTACAAGTCTATAGTCTTGAATGGACAACCTCTTTTTACTGCCAACAATATCCAACGATACTATCTATTAAAAAATATGCTCCATACCATTTCAATCACTGCCATACTATAAGCTAGGTATGGTAATCGTCAAGCCAATCTATCTAGAAATAACTTTTATTTATGTTAGCATTTTGTGTGTTTCCTGTTCTCCTCTTGAAAACTGTGTTGTCCCAAGTCTGGTTTGTTGGATGATAATAATTGTATGGGAGGTTGGGGGTGTCAATCAAATAGCTAGTTGAGTACATCTAATTTTTGTTTTATTTTTTTTTTAAACCTCATGGGCACGTGACTTTCAACTAGATATCAATAAATGGTGGAAATGGCAAGTTGAGTACTTGTTTTATAAGGAAAGAGCTAACCAGCCATCCCCAGGGTACCGGGAGTAATAGGTTGATGCATGGGCCTATCAATGATTTAGCTATCGATCAATAAATGGTGGAAATGGCAAGTTGAGTACTTGTTTTATAAGGAAAGAGCTAACCAGCCATCCCAGGGTACCGGGAGTAATCCCAGGGTACCGGGAGTAATAGGTTGATGCATGGGCCTATCAATGATTTAGCTATCGATGATCTATAGGCCTACTCTTTGAGCATGACTCTATAGCTTTCAGAAATAGATGTACCTACGGGGTTTACCCTACGGAGGTGTACCGGGGAGAAAGAAATAGTAACCAATACGCCTGTTCTTGCGCTGTTCGGATGCGTACGAAAATGCTGTTGGGCAAAGTGCTCCATAATACACCCTTGCTTCTGTTGCTGGTGTCAGGTGATTATCAATATCTATACCTAGATCGAAAGCCAATAGCGAAGGTAGTGGTTGACCCACTATCAATTGAAAAGGCAGAGGAGCAAGCAGTAGGACCTGTTTAAGATTACCCCGTAGCTAAGACAGAGGCAGCCGGATAAAAAGGTGAATCTGTACTTGGAACTTTCTATTAAACTACTGGTAGCTCTATTACTGGTCTTGGATCGAACGCTGAGGTCAGGCTAGTAAGGCGCACGTAATACTGGTAGCTCTATTACTGGTATTTTAGGGGATATGCACGCCGGTTAACGCGATAACACGCGAAAGCCAAGTTTTGGCATTAACTAATATTTTGGCTTTGGCGTGTTATCTGGCTAAGCTGCGTGCATATCCCGGACATTAAATACCCAAACCTGCCACCATCTTTTAATCAAACAACTTGAAGCCAAACAACTTGAAGCCGTTGTCATTGATGACAACTTGAAGCCAAACAACTTGAAGCCGTTGTCATTGATGATATTGATAGTGTGCGTGCATACTTGTACTGAAATGGGGATGCCAATGAGCTCAACACGAAATACAACAATTCTTTAATTCTTTTCTTGGATCTATTCGACATGAAATCGTTTGCAAAGGATCTTAAGAGGATATATGGAGTTTTACCAAATACCGAATTGGATCACAATAAAATTTGGTGGTCATGTAAATTCTCAATCACATTCACTTGATAATCAAGGGATCTTTCTTATCCTGAGATTTATTGAAGATCAAGTTTTAGAATGCTTACTATTATTGAATGTTGAGTTTGTTTGAAGCTGTTAAATGTACACATTAACTTTTTTTTGTTGATACCCCGAACATAAAAAATGTGCTAAAACGTTTTGGAAGTTATATAATATTCTCGAACGGATTGCAAGATCCATATATTAGTGGAGTGTAAATCATTTTAAGATTACCAACGACTATCTAAGTGTGACCTCTGTATAATATCTATGTCAGAACCAGCATGCCATGTTTTTTATTTTCCTTAAAATCCATGAGAAGGGTAATCAAACATGTTTTTAACACACATTAATTGTTCCCTTGATGTACGTTTCAATATCTTCATTGACCCCTGTCTATAATAAACAGATCATGTTCCAAACTCATCACCCTTGTCTCTAATAAACAGACCATGTTCCAAATTCAGCGTGGAATTAAAAAAAATGACATTGATAGTCACAGTAAAAAAAATGAGACAACTGGAGCACCCACAACAACAAAAATAGAAAATCCATTGTGAAGCTATAAAACAAGCACTTAAAATATAATTATTTTACACAGATATAAAAATAAATATTCTATAGAAACCTCCAAAAGGTTAAGATTGGAAAAAATGAGGACTGGAAAAACTGTGAAGGATATGTTTGACATGGCAAAAGGAATCAGAACATTAACAGATAAAACAAGGAGGCTTCCCTGCTTTCATGTGCCCTACTGCACACTTGTTTACCTTTTCTTTGTTTGCTGATAAAATTGCCCACTTGTTTACCCTTTCCTTGTTTGCTCATTCAATTCCATCATCCGTGCCCAGGCCAGGGCTTGCAGCACTTACAAATTCAAAATTAAGTTTTTTCAGATTCAAACGAAGTGTTTTTCCAACTGCTCTCTGTTACTGGACAACCCAGCCAAATCTCAACCTCTGCCACATTAAACTTGGCGAATTGGTTAAGCAGAAGCACATACACAATGGTTGGGATGATGAGTTTATGTTTGGTGACAGGTGGCCAAATTCTGAGACGTGGTGGCAGCTAGTAGCTGACAGGTAGCAGCAAGCAGTGACACAGTTGAATGGTAACGAGGCCAGTGAGCAACTTTGTATAAAAAAAAAAATCCATCCAAATTAATTTAACAGAAAATGTTATGAATTAATTCTAACCAAGGCCAGCGTTAGTTAGAAAAGCAGTGAGCAACTTTGTATAAAAAAAAAAATTCCATGCAAATTAATTTAACAGAAAATGCTATGAACTAATGCTAACCAAGGCATTAGTCAGCTTCATCTTTGATTATGTTTTAACTTTATCCTAGCTTTATGTCAAAAATTGAGTTTTTCTCTGCAATAAGACTCCAAAGGCTTCAAGCTTATGGTTGGCCAGCGAAAATAACTGTCAATATTTAATAGGTTGACAAAAACGTTTATAAAATATGAATAGAAAACTTTATGTTAAAATTATGGTATGAATAGAAAACTTTATGTTAAAATTATTGTTTTGATTGAAAGTAATGCTAGGAAAGCGACATCGATCACTATATACCTGCTACTTTGTGCAGGTATACTTTGGGCAGGTATAATAATGAATGACGACAAAGCAATCAAACTCATATTAAAAATCATGTGAAAATAATAATTATCCTTACCATATGAAAATGCTATAGAAAATGTTATCATTATTATTTCCAATTTAAATAAATAATTTTCTAAATTGAAACAAGAATTCAATTTTAATATTTTTTAAAACTTATTAGTTATTGAAATTTACAATAAATACTATCAGTTGCATATTAGCTAAAATTGTAAATATAAATATATTCCACAAGGATAGAGGGTTGTAAAGATATATATATATATCTTTACAACCAAAAAAATAACCATAACCAAACTAATTAAATTAAACCTCCATAAATATAACCATATGAGCCTCCGTAGATATAACTATATGAAACCACATATGCTTTATATAAGAAGCAAGAGCAAAAGCTAACCATATGAGCTTCTATAGATATAACCATATAAAACCACATATGCTTTATGTAGGAAGCAAGAGCAAAGGGGAGATATACTCCTGCTTGCGACTTGCTGCTTCGTAGCTGTTCTTGTTCTATTTGAAAATTTTTAATAGGTTTTGTCCTTTATAAAACATTTTTTAAGAGCACATGGAGAAATTTTGCAATGAAACATTAAACCATAGTTAGTAAGACTTGGTTACTTAGTCCACAAGTACAACCGTTTATAATGATTAATATTATAATATATATTTTATTAATTTTATTTTTTTAATTTATATAAACATTTTATGACCATTAAAGTTCTTAAAAAAAGGGAGTTTGAGTTTTAATAATTCCATATAAATGTTAAAAAAAATTGGTATTTCATAATCTCATATTATAAAAATTTAGATACATTTAAATAAAATAAAATAAAAAAATATTTCTAAAAAAGTGGTTTATAAAAAATTATATTTGTGAAAAATTTATAAATAGGATGTTGAATTAAATGAGTTTGATTTTAGATATATATATTTTTTTTCGCTTTGAACATTTTCAATTTAATTAATATTAAATAAACCATTTATATATATGAAAGATAACATTAAAATACTATATAAATTAATAAAAAAAATAATTTATATATATATATATATATATATATAACAAATTAATTATTATTTAATATTTAATTTTAAATATAATATGTAGATAATGACGGTATATGATTCTAAAGTGTTTAATATAAATAAATAATTGATTATTATAAATTAAAGAAAAAAAGAGAGTTTATCTTTTCATGTGTTGCTTTGTTATTATATTTTTTTTAATCTAATTCTTATTTAGAATTTTTAGAGAAAAATATGTCCTGGAAAGAGGTTTTCTTCATTTGATCTTTGTTATTTTGATTGGTTGATTTAAAAAAAAAAAAAAAAAATTATAAAATTGATTGATTTTAAATGAAAAGTTTATTTAAAATTAATATTAATTATATATATATATATATATATATATATATATATATATATATATATATATAGATGGCATGGAGTATGTCTTATAGTTGTTTTTGCTTAGTTAAGAATTTGTATTTCTTAAATGTGAAAAATACCAAGACCTAAAGGTATCTAGCAAGAGTGAAAGCTTGACCCCTTATGGACCATATATATATTCTTACCCATAAATTTTTACCCATATATATTTTTCAACGCATAGAATGTGATATAAATGAAAGAGATTTTAAATTATTCTCCTTTTAAAAGACTTTTCTTGAACGTGTTAGTCAAGTTTTGATGATTTTTTTATTTATTTTTTATCAATCAAAAGTTGTGTTGATTTTTTGACTTCTTTCTTCTTCTTCTTTTATTTTTGTTTTTTTCAGGTTGATTTTAATGCCTACCACTATAAATTCTAGGTGCTTAAATATACCCCTTTCACAAACATAGTTGAATCCTAGGGATTTGAACCTTGAACCTCCTAGCATATAAAACTTCTTCAAAGCCAATTCCAATTGAACTACTTATAAAAATAAAATTGTAGTAATTAAAAGAATATTGATATTAGTTGAAGTGACAAATATTATAAAAAATAATTGAAGTGACAAATATTTTTTTTTTTAATGCTTTTTTTAGAGTTAAATAAATATTTGTGGCAATCCATTTATTTGTAGAATTTTGTAAGTAAGATAAAATTGGATCATTTATTTTTTAAATTTTAAATATTAATCTTTTAAAATAAATCGAATTTGAGAAAGAATCGTACTTACAAAACTTTATATATGTAATTTTTTTTTTAAGTTAATCAAATTCTCATATGTTATCATTTTTTATAGGATTCTTACAAACTCAAAATATTCCATCTATTAACTAATTCCAATGTCAGAACATAAAAGAAAACAATACACATAAGAGAAAACTTCATGTCGTAGGATCGGGGTGATGATCCAACAACTCTCGTGCTCTTGAGTTATCACTGTGAATGATTTTGGGTTTTGCTGTAAGTAATTTTCATTTGGTAATGTGAAAAGAAAACTTGTGGCTCGGCTCTGCAACTTAACTGAGGATTCGATGCAAAATGGCAGTGTTGGTTTGATATCCTCATCCCGATGCGGTCTAGCAGGCATCTAAGTACTGCAGCTTTGAGTTTCAGTTTACTAAACCCCTCCTAGCATTTTCGTTTTCAGAATGAAACAATCCATCTCTGCTCATCCGGTTCTTGGCATGCAGGTGACTCAAATACTTGCTGGTCTGCACACCCCAAGGAGGATGAGGTTGGGAAATCTATGATGTTTAGGAGGCAATGACCAGGGGCGGCTGCTAATGACTGTTGCGAGGTTTCCAGATGCTCATCACTTCCTTCCATCAGAATTTCTCCATCTCAGATAATAATGAAACCCTTGAAAGTTTCTCTTATGTCAATTGCTTAATCATATTTTGCTACAAGATTTAACTCCGACTTTTTTGCAAGTGCAGGGAAGGCTCTGGCAGATGTATTTTCGAAAGAGTTCATGGTATGAAGGTCTCCCTTACACCAATGGTCGTCCTCTTATTACAAGTTGGTCTTTCATCAATCCCTCTGGCGAATATACCACCTAATAGATACTCTCATACTTCAATTAGTTATGAAGATGTTTTGCCTTGTCGCATTTAAAGTTTTGGTTTCTCTAATTAGAGGAAAAAACCTCATGCCAAGGCTCAGGCTGGTGTTAGATCTGTAGATGCTATGAAAAAATGGACAAGGGTTTATTTTTGTATATTCAGAAGTGGAATAGTTCTATGAATCAATGTAACACAGACTCGTTTAAGGGTCTTGTTAGTGTCCTATAATTCATTGGATCTCAAGGTAATTGAGTGTTATATCTCAGGAATCCTATTTTGTGAATACTTGTCAATCTGTCAATGATTTCCAAATAAAAGAAAAAATAGAATAAAAAATGAAAACAGGGTATAAAGAAGAAAAATAAAGAGAAAAAAATAAAAATATTGAAAAAAAAAGAAAGATTGACTATTGTGGGGTTTCCAAATGCTCATCGCTTCCTTCCATCAAAATTTCTCCAACTCAGATAATAATGAAACCCCTAAAGGTTTCTCTTATGTCAATTGCTTAATCATATTTTGCTATAGGATTTAACGCTGGCTTTTTTGCAAGTGCAGGTAAGGCTCTGGCAGATGTATTTCTGAAAGAGTTCAAGGTATGAAGGTCTCCCTTACACCAATGGTTGCCCCCTTATTACAGGTTGGTCTTTCATCAAGCCCTCTGGCGAATTTACCACCTAATAGATACTCTCATACTTCAATTAGTTATGAAGATGTTTCACCTTGTCACATTGAAAGTTTTGGTTTCTCGAGTTAGAGGAAAAAACCTCATGCCAAGGCTCAGGATGGTGTTAGATCTGTAGATGCTATGAAAAAATGGACAAGGGTTTATTTTTGTATATTCAGAAGTGGAATAGTTCTATGAATCAATGTGACACAGACTCGTTTAAGCGTCTTGTTAGGGTCCTATAATTCATTGGATCTCAAGGTAATTGAGTGTTATACCTCAGGAATCCTATTTTGTGAATACTTGTCAATCTGCCAATGATTTCCAAATAAAAGAAAAAATAGAATAAAAAATGAAAAGAGGGTATAAACAAGAAAAATAAAGAGAAAAAAACAAAAATATTTAAAAAAAGAAGAAAGATTGAACCCCACCAAAAGAAAGAAAATAAAAAAAGGAATAATATTGAAAGTGCTTCAAGTCTAAATGTCACTACTCATAGATAGTTATTGCTTCATTTCTGTAAAATAAAGTTGTGTGCAACTTGTTTAAAATGCCACAATCACTAGACGTAGTTTAATCATGATTAAACTCCTTTAAATTTATGTAAATTAGATAGAAAATAAAAGTTTATCCAACAACTTAATCTGGGTAAATCATTAGTTAGCTAGAAAATGACATTGATCCAACTGTTTAATCTGGGTCAAAGGAGAAATAAAGGATAGGTTTGATATTTTTTCAATATGCATAGAAGAAAATAGAATGGGTTTGCTAGTTTAAGTGCACCCTGGAAACATAAATAAAAATGTTAGTCTAGTGAACGGTAGGTAGATTAGGTGATTAGGTAAATATTTGCCTGTATAAATTTTATCCTATGTCTGAGGATATGGCAAAAGAGACAAATGTGCATCTTATGGATAATGTATTTCAAAACGTTTCATTATATATCCCTTATACTAAGTTTGAAAAGCTCAAAGTGCGCATTATGCATAAACTATTTCATACTTTTCATAACCCGTCCTTATCCTAAGTCCGGAAAGGTAACATTGAAAAGTGCATAAGGACAGATATTCTTGTCGCTTGTGATTAAAGTGCAGTCGCATTCAATGCCTTAGGATTCGATCCCACACTCCATCCACAACCCTCGTTCTTTTTCAGCCCCCCCTTCGCATTCTCCCTTTACCGCCGGGGGGGGAGGGGTACGGAAGGTGCTTTCTCTCGTCAGGCCCTACCCCTTATGTGGCATGTTGTGGTGATTTCACACCCCCCCCCCCCATGATGCCATTTACCACCCATTGCCACCTCCGGAAACCACCTTTCCCTTATCCATTCTGTCGCGCCCCACCATTTTTCCTCCCCCAATCTCCGCCTGCCACCTTTCATGATTTTTGGGCCAATTGAATGCATTCCCGGGCAAAGACTCGTTCCTCATTTATTTCGTTTTTCCTAGGTAATTGTTTAGTAACGGTCCCGCACCATTTCCAATGGGAATTTGTCGCAGTGTTTAAAAATCCCTTTGAGTCTCTCATTCTCCCCCCTTTTCACTCCTAATTGTTCCTGTGTTCACAGTTTTCGACAACGATCTCCATCAGAACATTCATGCAGCCAAACTGCAACAGAGACTACCTTTCTTTCCTTTTCGCCTGACAAACTATTACTGCTTCTGAGCTTGTAAGCCTCCTCTGCATATTCATACTGTTCAGAAATCTTTTACAGTCATGCCTCCTAAGACCAAGACCCAAGACAAGGCCATTAACCCTTTAATTCCCCCTTCCATGGATTTAGATCATATACCATTGGCAGACATGGATTACAAGATAAGTGAAATGTTGTGTGACTGTGATTTTCTGGAGTTGTATTACTGGTTAGAGGATAAACACACAAATAAAACTGACGAGATAGGACTCTGGGAGTCAAAACTCCCCCATTATATTTTTCCCTTGACATTTCAAGCCCCAAAATTTGCCAGAAGATGTCAAGCATGCTATGTCCCCACCCAAAGAGCCATTATTGCCCCTACATGTGACATTGTTTTCATCATAACAACCAAATACATTGACCAAATGATGTTAGCCCCTACTATGGAAAATGTTTCCCCTTTCTCCCTAGAAGCCCTCACCCAGCTTTATCAAAAGCTAGACTTTGCCACTAGAGCTAAATTTTTTGAGATTTTCTTGCCAAAGAATGCCCAATTGCCCAAGAAGAATCCTTCATATCCTTCTTCCATTTTCTCTCATCAGGAAAAACAAATTATTTCCATCATTTCTTACATTTTAGGCTATCATTCTCATCAGTGGGTAGATGAGCCGATTTTATGATTCCTCTCCACATTCTCCATAGACAACAAGCCCTCTGTGATTTTTAATTTTAGACAATTCTTTGCTGACAATATCCATGGGAAATTTATTAAGTTTCCTACAGAGAAGGTGTTCAATTATACCTCCGTTTTTATTTACATGTTTATCTATTATCAAGCAGAAAAGTTGAGTTTTGCATTGCAGAAGTTGGATGATGCAGGGAACTAGCAACCAGTGATCTTTTGGACATCATTGATCATGAAAGAACAACATGAATTCACATACAAGCAATTTATAGAAGACTTTGTTCATCCAGCCAAGAACATTCTCAACAGTGTAGTACAACCCAGAATTAGTGAGGAAATCAAGATAATTCTGCATCTCTCAGACCAAGCAAAGACCGGTGATTGGCATCTATATCAATACTACATAGATATTAGAGTCTACGGATGTGAACTAGCCCCCTAAAAACTCCCAAAGTACCTTCCAATGAGGATCTTTTCTTTGGAGTATATTAGGCAGACGTTGAACTCAGATGACATCCACTTTGTAGTGGCAAAGTGGGAGGCAAAATTCAGGATAAAGACACAGGTAGGCCCATTTGTGTGCAACACAAGGACAACAGTTGAGGAGGAAGATAAAATACTAAAGCAGATGAAGTTCAGCTTGAGCTTCACATGGTCTTCTGACCTGTGTGGCATGATCTCAAAGTCGGAGTGGAAAACAAGAACATTCCTTACATTCACACTTCAAGGTCAAACATAGATCAATACGCCAATCAGTTGGATTGGGCGAAAAATACCTTGCAGGAAGCTGAAGAGTAGCTTGTTTCTACTTCCAGTTTGCAGACTCTTGTCCCTTAGGAAAAATCGAGCAAAAGGTTGAGGGAGGAAGGGTCATCATCTACAATCGGGAGTGAAGCTAGAGAATTTAGAATTAGTTACAGAAAGAGACCCAAGGTAACTCACGAACCAAAATTAGACAAAGAGTATGAAGAACAGGTAGCTATCATCATCACATATTCACCACCTGCAACCACCAAGTTTACTACATCTCCTTCTGAACCTTCGTCTTCACAAGCTCATAAGGAGATTGAGCTGGAATCACAAACTGTCCAAATAGATAAAGAAAAGACAGTTTTTGACAAGTACATGGAGATAAAGCTCAGGAATGAAATTCTAAAAAAAAAACACATATAACCAATTTTGGAAGCAGACTTCCAACTCGCAAAGTAGATTTCTGTCAGTATTTGATACATAGCATGGTAAAATGTAGATGGCCTTTCTTGAGGCTCAGATTCCACAACCCAAATCAGCAACAGACTACAAGAGCACAATATTTGAATTTAGCACTAAGGACATACATCCCATTGATCAAATGGAGATGCATAAGCAAACTGGTGAGATGATATCCTCTACTCTGACTAACACTACCATGTCCTTATCCAAATTACAGGTTTCTTTTGCAAATGTACAATTACAGTTAAAGATGGAGAAAGTCTCCTCCTTAGCCAAAGATAACAGGATCAATTCTTTGGAAGACTTGGTGATCAAGATAGGGCAAGACCCTAAAGATGTTAATGAAGTTGAGGAGATTATTAGAAAGAAGAACTTGGACATTGCATCATTGAGGAAACAACTCAAAATGCCAGCCATAGAAGATTCAATGACCAAGGACATTGAATAGGGTGAAGCACAGAAAGTAGATATGATGAAGTTGATCATAGAACAAAATATACAGATTAGGCAGATGGAAGCGGAGTTGGAGAAATTGATAAAGGAGAAGGAAGACAGTCTAAAGATGGCCATTGTCCCATTGGATGTTGTACCTCTTTCTCAAATGCCATCAACACAAGAAACCACTGTAGCTACTTCTTCAACTCAGACTCCCAGTGTTGAACAAGTTACATAGACACTTCAAAACATGTCATTATAGTCAATGGAAATTTGGACTTTGTAGGGCCAACTCAAAGCTTTGGAAGTCCAAAAGGCCAAAGCTGAAGCTGCTCGAAGTGCTGAATTAGAGAAATCCCAGAGACTATTGGAAAAGTTGCGCTAGGTAGAGAGAGACACTTCAATTGGCCAGACGTTGGTCCAAGCCAAGGAAACTATTTGGATGAACATATTAGACTCTATGAATGAGATTTTGCCTCCTATCCAAATCATATTTGAGCAGAAAGAGCTAATAGAGAAGGCAACATAAACTATTGTGCAAGGAAGGGAAAAGCTGGGAGAAATGCCAATAGAATCTACCAATATAATTAAATTCTTAAACTCAATGTCCAGATATGACCGAGAGGAAGTAGGAGCCAGTGATAGACCTGCCACCATTCTAGAAGTCAAGAAATTCTTGACAAAATGAAATCGCATTGATCAGTTGGAGGAAAGTTGTGAAACCTTGAGTTACAGGTGAATAGATTTACAAACAGGATTGAAGCCTTGATGCAAAAGGGATTGCCGAGTATCTATGTCATAAATGACAAGTTGATCACTTAGCAAGACTATATCTTGAAGATGAAAGAAGTGGCCAAAAGCAGTGTTAAGTTCAATTGGAAACCAAATAAAAATGTGCACCCCGGAGACAGAAATAAAAATGTTAGTCTAGCTAAGGGTAGGCAGATTAGGTGATTAGGTAAATATTTGCCTATATAAATTTTACCCTAAGTCTGAGGATATGGAAAAAGAGGCAAATGTGCATGTTATGGATAATGTATTTCAAAACGTTTCATTCTATATCCCTTATCCTAAGTTTGAAAAGCTCAAAGTGCACACTATGCGTAAACTATTTCATACTTTTCATCACGCATCCTTATCCTAAGTCCGGAAAGCTAACATTAAAAAGTGCATAAGGACAGATATTTTTGTCACTTGTGATTAAAGTGCAGTTGCATTCAACCCCTCAGGATTCGATCCCACACTCCATCCATGACCCTTGTTCTTTTTCGGGCCCCCTTTACCGCCGGGGGGTGGGGGGGGGGGGGTTGGGTGGTGGGAGGGTTTATGAAAGGTGGTTTTCCCATTGGGCCCTATCCCTTATGTGGCACATTGTGGTGATTTCGCACCCCACACCCCGAACTATACCATTTACCGCCCACTACCCCCTCCAGAAAGCACATTTCCCTTATCCATTCTGCCATGCCCCACCACTCTTCCTCCCCTAATCTCCACCTACCACCTTTCATGATCGTTGGCCAATTGAATGTGTTCCCGAGAAAAGACCCATTCCTCATTTATTTCGTTTTTCCCAGGTAATTGTTCAGTAACGGTCCCATGCCATTTCCAACAAGACTCTGTCGCAGTGTTTAAAAATCCCTTTGAGCCTCTCATTCTCCCCTTTTTTCACTCCTAATTGTTCCTTTTGTTCACAGTTTCCGACAACGATCTCCATCAGAACATTCATGTGGCCAAACTACAACAAAGACTACCTTT